>VXBP01008594.1:302664-340894 GCA_013400115.1 Rhinopomastus cyanomelas
ACTAGATGATCTTTCGGGATCCCTTCCAATCCCTCATGTTCTGTGATTCTGTGATTTCTGGGGAGTTGTGAATAGGCAATCAGAGTTATCACAGAATCACAGTGTCTTTGGGGTTTATCTAGTTTCTGTCCATCTCACGGAGTCATGGAATTCCAGAAACCTATAATCATCAAAGTTGAAAGAGCTTCAAGACTATCAAGTCAAATCATCCACCCTATAGCCCCAGATCCCTAAACCCTCTCCTGAAACACACTGTCTGAAGGTTTGTTGAACCCTTGCAGGGATGGTGCCTCCATCCACTCTCTGGGCAGCCTGTTCCAAGGCCTCCCCACTCTTTCTGGGAAGAAGTTTGTCCTAAGATCCAATCTGACCCTCCCCTGGCTCAACGTGACCCCATTTCCTTTGGTCCTATCGCCAGTCCCCAGGAAGAAGAGGCCAATCCCCACCTCACTCCAATCTCCCTTCAGGTAGTTGTAGAGAGCTGTGAGGTCTCCCTTCAGCCTCCTCCATGCTGAAGAGAATCATAGAATCATAGAATCATAGACTCACTAGGAATTGAAAGGGACCATGAAAGATCATCTAGTCCAATCCCACTGACACAGCAGGATCATCTAGACCAAGTCACACAGGCACACATCCAGGTGGGTTTTAAATATCTCCAGTGGAGACACCACAGCCTCCCTGGGCAGTCTGTTCCAGTGCTCTGCACCCTCACTGGGAAGAAGTTCCTTCGCATATTTTTGTGCAACCTCCTATGTTCCAGCTTACAACCACTGCCCCTCGTCCTATCACTAGATGACATTGAGAAGAGCCCAGTTCCCTCAGCCCGTACCCATTGTACCTGTTCTCCAGACCCCTAACCAGCAGAGTTGCTCTTCTTTGACCCCTCTTCAGCACCTCCTTTCCTTCCTGTACTGTGGTCCCCAAAGCTGTACGTGGTACTAGAGGTGTAGCCTCCACTGCTTGTAAGAAAATGGTTCAAACCCTCTGAATTTTGGTTACTAACGAGACCTCCACATGTGATGCATAATGACCCAGTCCCTGCCTGCACCACCCAGTCACATATAGGTCATCCTGTGATAGTGATCTCCGATAAACCCTTGAGCACTGGGATAGATCCAGAAAGCTGAAAGAAAACGAACGTTGTGCCAATATATAGGAAGGATAAACGAGATGACCTGTGTAATTACAGCTCTGTCAGCTTGACATTGATTTTGGGTAAAATAATGGGATGTCTGGGACGGGACTTGTTTAATAAGGAATTAAAGAGAATAGCATAAAGGATGCCAATCAACAGGGATTTATGGAAAATAAATCTCGCCCAACTAAGTTGATATCTTTTTTTGATGAGGTTATAAATTTGGGCTGATAAAGGTGACGCTGTCAGAGTAATGTACTTGAGCTCCTGGAAGGCTGGGTCCTGCGTGACATCTTGATTAAGAAACTGGGAAGGTAGGAAATCACCGGGGCAGAAATTAGATGGATTAAAAACTGGTTACCTGACAAGTTTCAAAAGGCACCTCTTGAAGTGGGAATCAACAGGGTCTTCTGCTCCCCGCTGCCTGCAAGGGCTGCCTTGCTGCTATTTGACATTTTTATCAATGACCTGGAAGGAAACATCACGTCACCCCTGATAAAGTTTGCAGCTGACACAAAGATCAGGGGAATGGCACAGGAGGAAGATGCATCTTAATAAAGCCATTTGACCAGCACTGGCAGCAGGGATGGGAACTGGGGATGAGAGGCAGGTGGACAAGATTCAGAGGATGAAAACCATCTCAGGCTGAAAAACAACTTTTCAGGCTTTTTAGTATGAAAATCCATGGTGTTTTGGAGCAAATCTGGTTTGATTCTTCCTTGGGTCAGCTGTCCCACAAGGTCTAAGTTGCTCTGCTCCCTCAACTTCAGCTCATTTTGCAGGATTTCAAGGACTTGCTCCTCTTAGATGTTATTGCAAATCCAACGAGACACCTGGCTGAACCTTTTGGCTTCCAACTGTATTAAAAATGTGCCTGAGGCCAGGCACTGTGGGACTGGTGCTGCTCAGCAGATCTCTACATCGAGTGAGCTTTAGGCAACATGCAACTGATCTCAGCGCTCCCTTCACACTCTCCAGCTGCCATCCCTGCTTCCAGAATTGTGCCTTTCCCCCAAAACACTCCTCCTGTGAGCTCCATGTAGCTGCAGCTACTGTGAGCCTGAAGCTGCCTTCTGCTGTTTCTCCCAGCCCCAAGCACACGCCACTTCAGGGCTCTCAGGAGCGAGCACTTTATTGCTTCCAGAGTGGCTTTTTTCAGCTCTTGCAGTCCAATGCCCAAGAATAATGGACAGGCTTCAGCTGAGGGAATTTAATTCTGCTCCCACTCCTTTCAGATCAGAGGCTGTGTCAGCGGGGTGCTCTTACAACAAGAGACTTTATTACAGCTTATCCAGCACTTGGCAAGTTCTCAATCTGGAGAACTGGTTTGTACTACAGAGATTGCTGCTCTGTGTTGCATGCTAATGGAGATCTATAGCTGCACCTTGCATCTATAGGGGAAGGGAACGTTTTGAAGCCTTTGGTGGTGAAAAAGCAGGTTGGAAAACCTTGTTGAGTTTTGAGGTTGGTTTGAATTGGAAGACCCATGTCAGGTCTGGGGGTCTAGGTGGAACCGTTGAGCTGAGCAACAACCAGCTGTTTCCACTCATGAGAAAAAGGAGGAGACAGTTGCACCAGAGACGTATGAAATCCCTTAGGGATGCCTTCTGGTTCCAGCTCCATGGAGCATCATGAGACACTGCCCTGAGCCCACATTTGGGAACCAACCTACCACTCATCTTTAATTTTTCTTTGCTTTGAGCACTGTTTTTACCTGCAGGAAAAGCCTTTGGAAGAAACTGACCTGTGGGAAAATGACCCATCAAAAAGAATAGTTCGTGGCTCCTCTCCCATCCAGCCTCCCTTACTGTTTTCCTCCAATTTATAGTTTACATTTCCCTACTGGGGCTATGCAGAGGGAATGAAATGCAGGAATCTTGTTTCCTGGGCTCCCGTACTTCCAAAATAGAGCATCTTCTCTTCCTCTGCCCTGAGCAAGCATCAAACTCCCTCCAACTCCAGCAAATGCTCCCCAGGCCCGGCCGGCGAGGTGAGTTGAGGATGCCTGGCTTGTCACGGCAGATGACACATGCCTCTCTCTCAGGATGTGGTATAATGAGCTTCTTCGTGGTCTCCCAAGGCAGGAATGTATTTATGGCACAAGGGAAGATTTATATAGTTTTTTCTTTAAAAGCTGTCAGCTAATAATAGCCGCGGCCGGGGCTGGGCTGAGCCAGGCTCGCACACAGGTATAAATCAGGGGTGTGCTCAAGCCATACCAGCATTTGCCCCCATTTGGACACCAAGGAGCTTCCATAGCCTGCAAATGCTTGCCCCAAAGAGAGAAGGATAAGAAAACATTCCAAGGTGTGATGTCTTGTAAGTTATCTACCAAATTCCAGTGCTCCCCTTGAGCTTCCCAGCCAGGACATCCAGCCCCAAACATCCCAGATCACCAGGACCTGCTCACAGACCCAGTGTTTCTTCCCAAGGCAGGGATATCCCTCCAGGAGAGGCTCTCTGTGCTCACAGTGATTCACTGGAACCCTACCAAGTGACCTATATATCTTTGGTCTCAACCAGCAAACAAAGTTGGTAAAACACCTCCCACTGTCCCCAGGCATCAAGCAGCCTTGAACCGTACAAATGCCCTGGAGATCATTTGGGTTTTTTCAAACAAGGGAGACACAGATTATGGGTTTTTTTGTCTGTGGGGGTCTGAATAAAATAGCTAACAGGTTCCAGAGGGACAGGTCCTGTTAATTCCACTCATGCTAAAGGTCTTTTAGAATGCCACTGACGCCTCAAGCACTGATCAGTTTCCAGGTTTGCTGATTTGCGGGCCGTGGGCTGGGCTCCCACCGGAGCCCATTAGATAGCCTATAGATAGGGCTATAGATGGATGCAACACCATGAGATGCAGATACACTGGTCAGGAGCTGAAAGGCCCTGCTAAACAGTCCCACGCATTTCCCATCTCTGACAAAAAGGCTGAGAGCTGAGGTGGGGGACAGGTTTCAGGGCAGGTGCTGAAGTTTTTCTCTTCATGCCACAGTAATTACTGTGTTGTGGAGCTCAAGGCATGGCACTGTGCAGGAAGCACAGGGGGAATCACAGAATCCCTGACTGCTGGGGTTGGAAGTGACCTCTGAAGGTCATCTAGACCACTGCCCCTGCCAGAGCAGAATCCCCTAGATCAGATCCGACAGGACTGTCCAGGAAGGCTTGGGATGTTTCCAGAGCAGGAGACTCCACAATCTCTCTGGGCAGCCTGGGCCACGGCTCTGGGACTCTCACCATAAATAGTTTTTCTTTATGTTCAGATGGAACCTTCTGTGTTCCAGTTTGTGCTCAGTCTGTCCCGCCACTGGCTGCTTCTAAGAAGAATCTGGTCCTTTTCTCTTGACACTGACTCTTTAGATATTGCTCAGCATTAATTAGATCCCACCTCAGTCTCCTCCTCTCCAAGCTGAACAGACCCAGCTTTCTCAATCTCTTCTCATAAGGCAGATACTCCAGCCCCAATCACCACAATGCTGGGCTCTTTTCAGGAATGAGCAGACTCCACATGTATCTTCATGTCATCATGATGTATCTTGCACCCTCTTCTTACCTTTCACTGACTGCACTCACGCAACTCCCACCAAAGCGGTTAATTTTTTATCCTCTGCCTGGTTCAGGCCAGTCCATCCTCAGAGGTTCCCATCACAATGTCATCATGTCCACCTCATTTGTGCTTTATTCCTTCCTGCAAGGCCAGCCTGAGCTCGGTGCTGGACAGTGTAATTCAATAGGCCTGCAGATCTGTCTCGGGTCAATTTTAATTCTATTTAAAGGATAGTCGATAGAGCCATCTCTGGGGGGTTCTGAGGAGGAATTTCATATTGCGTTTAATATGTGCTGAATGGTCCGGCCAGGGGAGAAAACCTTTCAGCATCGATGAGACATAAAGGATGGGATGGAAAGCGCTTTGCAACCTTTCTCCTTTACTATTTTAGGCTTCAGGAGACCCTTGTGAGCTGTGCAGGAAGGGGCCAGGGAGGAGATGGCTCCCAGTGTGATGTTTTAGAACCACTCATGAGCCACAGAGCAACACCCTGCTCTCCTGATGCTCATGGAGACACAAATCGGCCCCTTCTTGAGCCATCACCATGCAAAAGCCCACCCTGATGCCACCCCTGTGAACCTACCCTTGGGGTCTAGGGGAGTGAATTTGCAGCAAAAGAAGATAACCCAAAAAGCATGAGATCTGAGCATCAGCACATGACCATTGCAACCTGCACTGCCTCCCAGTTTGTAATAAAATAGGGGTCAATATCCCAGAGAAGAGCAAGATATTAATAAAGAAAGAGGGCTTTCAATGCTGCTGCTCATCCAAGATGTTCCCTTAAGTGCAGGATGAGATGCTCAAGCACTAAGGCACGGGGTTTTATGCAACTTAATAAAAGGGAAAAATGATATCACCGCTGGAAAAAACAAAGCACATGCAGGGGAATTGGATGGAGTCGCTTTTACACTCAGATCAATCCCGAGATCAGGTTGCATAAGCAAAGGGGGCTGTTACCAGCTCTGCCTCCCACTCCTGGTGCCCACATGCTCCAGGAAAGCCTGACTCCCACATTTTTCGGGGGTACAAACCCCATCACCATAGGTGGAAATATTTCCCCACTGGACAAAGCAGGTAAACAGAAAAGCCAGAGCCACCCCATAAACCTGCTGCCATCAGAAAATTATCAGTGATGGATTTAACAAGCATCCAGATGATAAATGTGAGTCCACACCAAGGACCAAACCCACTCACCTCATACCAAGGCAACGGCAAACCAGGGGTTAAACCCCCTCTGAATTTTGCAGCGTGTTGAGGGGGGACCCCCACAGCCTCTCGCACATCTTTTCGGCCCATGGCGGGGAGCCTCCAGCCGACTGCCGCGGCTCCAAATGAAATCGTCCGTTCCCTGCTGGAGATAATTAACGTCTATCAGGGAGGAATTTAGCTGGAGTGGCTATTTCAGTCCCACGCAGCGTTCTTCCCCCCAGTTCGGGTTTGTTTTCGAAATTGCACATAAAGTGCAACTGCGGCACATTTACTTTTCTATTACGCCTGCGAAATTAAGTTAGATGGCCCTAATAATAGCCCTGCCTTTAAAACAACGCGGTGTTTAAAGAACAAACTCTCCAATGTCGCCGGCGCAGCATATTTGTCTTGTGCTTAATTTCCACTTGCTGTTGTATTATTAGACATTAACATGATAGTTTTGTTTAATCTCTGGCTCCGTCGCCCATGGCTGACTCCAAACCGATCGCTCGCCCCTGTTGATGAAAGTCCTAATTCATCCTTGTTAGTGCAATTAGGAGGAAATTGGATAACGGTGCCACTTCTCTACAAAAGGTCTGGGAGAGGGTGAGTCTCTCCCCCGAGAGGTGAAGCCGGCAGCGAGCTCTGGGCTGCAGGAGGATTAGCTGGCTCCTGGGAAGATGATGGGGACACATAAATTGAGACTTTGTTAAGTTCTGAAGTGGGATTTGATGGATTTTGCTGCTCTTTTCCCAGCACAGAGGTGATAGGAATCCATCCCCAAAACCCAGATAAGTTCATTTTGAGGTGATTTTGACTCACCTGCATGAAGGACACAATAAACATGAGAGTAAAGGGAATCCTTTATCCAAACAATCAGTCCTCATAGGCTTTTAGGATAGTGGCTGAGGGGGTTTTGCAGGATTTGCTCTCCATGTGCATCTTGCAGGATCTGCTCTCCATGGGTATCTCTCACCCAACCAGGAACATGAGCAAAGAAATGAGATGCAAAGCCCTTCAACTGCAGCACCCAAAACAACATGCGTGTTTGTAGAGCAGTTTCCTCAGACTCTGCACATCCCAGCATTGATTCCTTTAACTCTTATCTCCTTCCAACCAAGCTTGCCTGGACTCAGGTAACATCCCCACACCCAGGGCCATGTGCAGATCCAGGCATTGCTTTAGGTGTCGCTTCCCATCCTGGTCAACACAAGACCTGCAGCAAGCCCACCCAAAAACCAAGTGGGATCACCAGATTCTGGGAATTCACTGCAGAACTTGGGCACACGGTCCCGACGCTTGGGATAGCAACTAAAAAACTGAATTATTGTATAAAATGGGGGATTTAGGACAATAAGGAGGGTTTCTAGTGTCTCTCACCCCACCTGGGTCCTCACCTTCCTGCCTCTCACAAAGCAAATTGAGCTAAACCAGACAAACGAGACCTTGTCACTTAATGAAATCTGTTTCTCATGGGGGCACCTAGAAAAGGCACAAAAGCTTCCTCAGCAAAAGGGATAAAATAACTTGGGTTTCTTACCTTGGCAAAAAGGGAGCCAAAGCAGGGTTTGACAGATCTCTACCAACCACAGATGGCTCATGGAGCGCAAGGCAGAAGGTCTCACTTCTGCAAGTGACTCCAGACTGAAGCCACACTGGGTAAAATCAGCGAGAGGCAGGTTTGAGACAATTAGTTAGTTCAACTGGGCAATTCATTTCCCAAAGATTTTGTGGAAATCCAGGGTAGGAGAAAGGGAATTGGGGGTCCTGGTAGCCAGCAGGACAGCCAGAAGCCAGCAATGTGCCCTTGGGGCCAAGAAGGTCAGTGGCATCCTGGCGTGCATTAGAAGGTTCTCCTCCCCCTCTACACTGCCATGGTGAGACCACATCTGGAATCTTGTGTCCAGTTCTGGGACCCTCAGTTCCAGAAAGACAAAGAGTTGCTTGAGACAGTCCAGTGCATAGCCACAAAGATGATGAAGGGAGTGGAGCATCACCCTAATGAGGAAAGGCTAAGGGAGCTGGGTCTCTTGAGCTGAGAAAAAAACAGACTGAGGGGTGACCCCATTAATGTTGATAAATGTGGAAAGGGTGGGTGTCAGGAGGATGGAGCCAGGCTCTGCTCAGTGGTATCTAATGATAGGACAAGGGGCAACAGGTCTGAGCGGGAACACAGGAGGTTCCACACCAATGTGAGAAGGAACTTCTTCCCAGTGAAGGTGACAGAGCCCTGAAAGGGGCTGCCCAGGGTGGGTGTGTTGTCTCCTTCTCTGGAGACATTTAAAACCTGCCAGGACATGTTCCTGTGCTACTTGATTTAGGGGATCTGCTGTGTCAGGGGGATTGGACTGGATGATCTTTCGAGGTCCCTTCCAATCCCTAACGTTCTGTGATTCTGTGACTCTGCGATAGGGTGAAAGCAGAGGATCAGACCCAGCCAGGGAATGATCCATCCCAGTATCCAGGGCATAGGTGTGGATGCTGCCAGGGCAGGAGTACTGAGGAGTATTTATAGGAGTAATTTATATTTAGTATTTATAGGAAACAGCCTTGATTGGCATCAAGGGAGGTTTAGATTGGATATTAGGAAAAACCCTCCCCTGACACAGCTTGAGGCTGTTTCATCTTGTACCATCACTAGATGGGGATGCAAAGTTCATGAGAACATTTTCTGGCCACTGAATGGTCATCTCCAAGCAACGATGGGACAAAATCTCTCAGAAATTAAAAACAGTGCTTGACCTGGAGGTTAAAAAGTCTAGTCCTGCTCACGTGGGGTACAACCATGCTCCTGGTGCTGTGCCACCCACCACCTAAACATTGAGGTGCTGTTATCCCAGAGGATTCACCAAGTGTGCCGGACCTCATAATTGTGATTTCTTTGCTTCTTCTGAAACTGTTTTGGAGGGGAATGGCAGAAGGCAACACAAAACCTCTTGTTTTTACAGAGCAGAAACCTTTATTTCCCAGGGGTTTACCATGTAACAGGGTTGGGACAGCTTTGTCATGAGAGTGTTTGGTCCAGATTCACCTTCTCTGGGGTGTTTCATTTCACTGTTCAGCAAGGTTTTTCTGTCAGAGCTTCGCAAAACATTAGCATGCAGCTCGTTGTTGATGGATCTGTAGAAAACTAGCTCAGACAGAGAAGGGTGGAAGGGAAAGACTTGTGAATAAACATCTTGTTGTCACCGTCCTATTAACCTCCTCTCAGTCTAATCCTGTCCCTGATTGACTTTATTCTGATTAAATTCTTGATAGGCTGGTATCAGCCTGGGAAGGTGGAGTAGAAGGCGGTGAGGAGTGATGTAAAAGATACAGAGTAAGACAGGAGGAGCAGCAAGACACACAGACCCCTGTGCGTGCACACACAGCAGGCAGAAGGAAAAGGAAATTTAAACTTCCCAGAAAAGGGTAAAAAACTCCAAGGAATCTCCACCACAAGCTGCAGTTTTAATAATTAAGAGGCTTTAAGCTGCCTGTTTTATACAGAGTAAACCGCCATCTGAAGGTAATGGGGAGGTGAAGCTCGATACCTAATCAGCCATCCTCTTGGTAAAGCAACATCACCCCGTCTGTCTGCAATCAGCGGCAGAGCAGAGGCTGCGATGCCTTCAAGTGGCTCTCCATGAGGGTTCTGTAATTGTCTCGGCAGAAAGTAAGAGTTCCCCCTAGTGCAGAGTGATAAATCAGGGATAATAATAACTCTTCCCAAAATAATCCTCAGGCAGAAACAAAATCCAGCGGAGAAGGTGGTGGCACCTGGATCCAAGGGTTAGTTAGGTCTATAAATACACGGAGCCTTTCCTGCGCCTTTGCTGCTGCCGTAATATATTGTTATTAGGGGCACTCAGCTATAAGGCTTTAGATTTATTTTTTAATCTATTTATTTCCTGGCTCTTTCTCAGGCAGTGATGTTTCTCCCATCATCACAACCCAGAATCTCGGACCTTGCACTTGCTCTGTGCAAAGAGAATGAGGCTGGCACTGGAGGTCTATCATTTCCATTGGCAAAGAAAGAAGTCCATCACAGCCCACTTCCAGAGCAACTTGAATCCCAGACTGGCTGGAGTTAGAAGGGACCTCAGAGCTCATCTCCCTCAACCTCCTGCCAGGGGCAGTGTTGTCTCTCAACTAGACTTGGTTGCTCAAGACCTCATCCAACCTGGCCTTGAACACCTCCAGGGAGGGGGCTGCCAGAGCCTCTCCAGGAAATTGATTCCAGAGTCTCTCCACCCTTGCACTGAAGAACTTCTTCCTAAGATCCAGTCTGAATCTCCTCTCCTGCAGTTTCAAGCCATTTCCTCTTGTCCTATCACTGGATCCCCTTGGGAGAAGTCACTCTGCAGCCTTACTGGATGTTCTAAGGTCCTCCCAGAACCTTCTCTTCCCTAGGCTGAACAGCCCCAGCTCCCTCAGCCTGTCCTCATAACAGAGGAGCTCCAGTCCTTAGATCATCTTTGTGGCCTCCTCTGGACCCACTCCAACAGTTTCATGGCTTCTTGTGTTGGGGACACCAGAACCAGCTGCAGGATTTGAGGAGGGGTCTCACAAGAGCAAAGGGGGAGAATTACAGAATCACTGAATCAAGGAATGACTGAGGCTGGAGAAGCCCTTTGAGGTCATCCATCCCAGATCAGGACCTAACATCACACTGCCAGACCAGGGCACCAAGGGCCACAGCCAGGCTGTCTTTCAACACCTCCAGGGATGGGGACACCACCACTGACCTGGGTGGTCCATTCCAATGTCTGATCACTCTCTCCAGGCCCTGGGACTACCTAACATCCCACCTAACCCTCCCCTGGCAGCTTCAGGCCCTGCCTTCTTGTTCTATCCCTTCTCTCGCTCCGCTGGTCACACTGCTCTTGACACATCTTAGGATATGGTTGCCATTTGAACTTTGGTGTCTGTGCCATCAAGGCTGGGCTTGGAGCTGAAGCCCCCGAAGATGGTTGGAGGTTTTGTTTTCTCACTGCTGCAGCCCTGGGGCTGAGCTGCAAGGTGCTGCAAGAGCTGAGATTTGCAAACATAACTGCAGGTTTGCAAATGAGCATTTTAGCCCAGACTCTCACGAGCAAATCTTTCCCAAACAGGTGCAGTAGGTCCCACTGGACCTTTGAGTTCTACGTTCCATCCACTCCTATTTCCACCCACTATTTTCATCTTTGGAAGCAAAACCCCAGCAAATTGACACTTGCCCCAAGTGTAAGAAAAGGAAAATAAATAAAAGGGAGAAAGTAATGTTTAAAACATCAGGAAAGTGCAAATCCAGCCTGTCTCCCAGCCACAAGCCTTTTGATTTAAAAACAAAGAGCAGCCTTCAGTGTGGTAAGATTCAACTTCAGATGAGCAACATTTGACGTAAGCTTCAATTAGCCAGACACTTGGACAAACCTGAGCAAGGAAAAGATTGAGACTGCACTGGGAAGTCACTATGGAAAAGCCCCTTTGCAGTCATGTTTATGAGGAAATGAGAGCAGGTTTCAGTCAGCATGAAAACCACCATATGTTTTTTGAGACCCTAAAAAGTTCTCTGGCGGACCAATGCTTTTTCTAGTGCTGAATGTGAGGAAGAAATGTAGAAAGATATCACAGTTACTGAGCTGGTGTTCTCCATCCTGCAGGGATTTGCAGAGGGCTCAGGAAACTCAGAGGTGGGCAGCCAGGTCCCTTCTGGGCACTGGGTCTCCAAAAGCATCCCGTGCGGCTTGGTCTAGGTGATCCTGCTCTGTCAGGGGGATTGAACTAGATGATCTTTTGAGGTCCTTTCCAATCCCTAATGTTCTGTGGTTCTGTGAAAATCTGTGTGTGGACCAGCAAAATGTGGGGGGATCTGGTAAAACACTCAACACCTGCAAGGAAGGCATCAAGCATGAAAAAAATCCCCACACAGTTATTAATTCTCTCATCAGGTTTGATTTGGTTTTGGGATTTTTTCAAAAACACAGAGGTGTGTGTAGGGTTATTTGAATGTTTTGAAGCGATTCTATTTACTCGAGAGCTGATAGGATTGATTTACAGCAACGTGACGAATGCAGAGAGGGGGAAAAAAGATACCAGAGTGGAGCAGCAGTATTTGATTTCAGGGCTGGCTTTGAGGTGAATGCTAATGCCAGGAGTAACTTCAGCCTGTGGTCAACTAAAAATGAAGGGTAGGGAATGGTTTTGCTGAAACTGGGGGAATCACAGAATCACAGAACATGAGGGATTGGAAGGGACCTCGAAAGATCATCCAGTCCAATCCCTCCACCACAGCAGGATGACCTAGATCAAGTCACACAGGAACACATCCAGGCGGGTTTTAAATGCCTCCAGAGAAGTAGAATCCACAACCCTTCTGGGCAGCCCCTTCCAGTGCTCCGTCACCCTCACTGGGAAGAAGTTCCTTCTCACATTTATGCGGAACCACCTATGTTCCAGCTCACACCCATTGCCCCATGTCCTATCATTAGATGGCATTGAGAAGAGCCTGGCTCCATCCTCATGATACCCATTTTTACATATTTATAGACATTAATGAGCTCAACCCTCAGTCTTCTTTTCTCCAAGCTGAAGAGACCCAGCTCCCTCAGCCTTTCGTCATACGGGAGGTGTTCTACTTCCTTCATCATCCTCGTTGCCCTATACTGGACTCCCTCCAGCAGCTCCACATTCCTCTTGAACTCAGGGGCCCAGAACTGGACACAATACTCCAGATGCAGTCTCACCAGGGCAGAGCAGAGGGGAAGAAGAACCTCTCTCGATCTGCTAACCACCCCTCTTCTGATTGACCCCAGGCTGCTTTGGCCTTCTTGGCCACAAGGGCCCATTGCTGGCTTCTGGTCATCCTGCCATCCACCAGTAGCCCCAGCTCCCTTCCTCCTACACTGCTCTCAACAGGTCACTCCAGCCTATGCCAGTATCTGTAGCTGTTCTTGCCCAGGTGCCAGACTCTACACTTACCCTGGTTATAATTCATTCCATGACTCCCTGCCCAGCTCTCCAGCCTGTCCAGGCCCCAGTGAAATGCAGCACAGTCTACCGTGGCATCGGCGACACCACCCAGCTTTGTGTCATCAGCAAACTTGCTGACAGTGGAACCTAATCCCTCATCCAAGTTGCCAATGAATAGATTGAATGGACTGGTCCCAGCACCGACAGCTGGGGGACTCTCCTAGATACAGGCCTCCAACTAAACTCCGTCCCATCGACCACTACTCTCTGGCTTCTATCCTGCAGCCAGTTCACAATCCACCTCTCTACCTGATCATCCAGACCACACAGCCTCAGTTTGGCTGCGAGGATGCTGTGGGAGACTGTCAAACGCTTTACTGGAGAAGGAGTGAAGAGAAAAATTCACCACCTCACTGCCCAAGAGACTCTTTGGGACAGTGTCTTGGGGAAAAAGAATCAGGTTTCAGTGTTTTATGGATTTCCTGCAAGGTAGTGGTGGGATCTTTTCCCTTACATATATATTTTTTAATGCTTTTTCTTTAAGAATCAATGGAGCAGAGGAAGAAAACATCAGACCGCTGAGGGTTTATTGGAAAAGTAACACGAAGCAAAGGAAAACACAAACATTAGTCCAGAGGATGCTCATTTACAATGGTGAAAACTTGCAAACAAGCCCCAATGGCTGCTTTGAGGGCTGTTTAGCCTTGCAGAGCACACACAGAGGGCATTTTCTGGGAATCCCATCTACTTGAGAAACTTCTGTTGTGGTGCCTAGGCTCCCAGGTTAGACCTCCTAGTGCTCAAACCAGGGTTCACAACATCAACATCTCTGCCCCAGCAAACCTCATCCCAGTCCTATGCAAGACCCTCAGACTGCCCCAGTTTCTCCTGCAGCTGGAAGTCTTGCCTCTATGAAAATTTCTTATGACCTGGCTGCTTTGGAGTTTAAGGAAAGGAAAGAAAAGGCAAAAACCTGCTGTCATAAGCAAGATAAAACATTTCCCATGGACCAACACAGGGCACTGGCTTTGCTGTTCCATTTATGGTGACATCGCTCCCTGCTGAGGTTTATTTAGATCCCCAACCCCCCAGAACTCTCCCAGCTTCCCCCAGTTTCTGTGTCAGCTGCAATAATCCAAATAGAAACCTCAAACTTTATTCTTTGTGCTTTTATTCACCCATCACTCTTTCTTTTGTGGGAAGATCGATGCTTTTCACTTGGAGTTGGTGGACTGAAGGGGACGTGGCAGGGATGCTGCTCATGCCATGCTGTCCCCACCGCTGTGGCCGCAGGGTCCTGCTGCGTTGAAGCACCAACACACGACTGTCTGCACGGTGCTTCTGAAGGCCTCGCAGCAAGCTGGGCCCGCCGGAGCAAACGAGCAATTTGCAAACACCTCGGAGGCTGAGGCGTGTTGGCTGCGGCCGCACAGCTCAGCTGAGTGGCAGAGCCAGGTGATTCATGAGGAGCAGCACAACAGTGTGAGTCATGTGGGCAATGCTCACCGCAGGCTGCAAATGGACCCAACGGTGCTGGAGTAGTTTGTAAGGAAAAAAGTCCATCCTGATCTTTCTTACCAGCCTCACTAAGCCCTGAAAGGCCACATTAAGGTCTCTCTGGAGCTTCTCTTTCCCAGCTGAATCTTTCAGCCCATCCTATACCAGAGGGTTGTACCCTCACAGCAGCATCTTTGGGGCTGCCTCTGGCCCTGCTCCATCAGCTCCAGGTCTCTGCTGCTCTGAGGACCCAGCCTTGCGGGGGGTTGGGGTCTCACCAGAGTGGAGGGCAGGCAGAAACTCCTCCCTCTACCTGCAGGACACACAGTCCAGTACCTCCAGGTCCTCCTCCAAGACCTGCTCTCCATCCATTCATCCTCCAGCCTGGGCTGGTACTGGGGGATGACAGACATGATGTTGTGCTCACACACATCACATGTGTGCACGGCCCTGCATCACCCTCCCTGCTCTGACTTTTCTCATCTTTTTATGAGCCTTGGATTTTGAAAGAGGCTTCTTTTGGCAAAGGCCTCACATGGCAGAGTCAAAAGAAGAAATGATCAAACTCAGAGGCTCCTGCCTCTTGTCTCCTCCGCTCGGCCCCTCTCACAGCCCTGTGGAGGAGCTCTGCTTTTAAACAAAAGCTAAACACTGTCAGTGGGAGAGCAAAGCAGGATGTCTCTGAAATGCAAATGTCTTTTTGAGAGCAGCCAGCTTTGAAAACAGGGATCCTGCTGACTCATGTTTAGGAATCGGGGGAGAGATGCTGCTCCTTCTCCCCATCAATCACCCTTCTCCTTAGCACAGCACGGAGATGCACATCAACCCCTTTATAGGACTCAAACCCGCTTCAAACCCCTTTCCCCCCTTTTCTCCCCTGCAACATCTTCATTTTCAGCTCTCATTTGCTTCTCTTGGTTGTTTCCCAGCTCTGCATCCTTTCAGTTCATTTTGGGTGCAGTGGGGTCAAGCCTTTGCCCAGCGACGAGATCCAAGAAGGGGTCTCATGCTGTTTCCATTTATGGGCAGATCCTACACATCTGCAGGACTGAAGGAGCAGGACCCTAGCCTGTGATTTTTCAGAAAGGTGAAGGATGAGGGCAGGAAGGATGAAGGATGGAGAAGCACAAGGAGGAGGCGTAAGTTCCTCCATCACATGGTGGTAAGGACAGGGGCGCAAAGCTGAAACCAGCTGCTGCAAAGCCATCGAGCTGGCAAAGGGCAGAAGCCAAATCACTGAGTATCTCTGCATTTATTTTTGCTTCTAAATTGCACTTGTTATTTTCAAGAGCAGACTGTCAGCTTTGCCTACTTAGACCAAATTTCCCAAGAAATTGCCAGCCCCATGCTCGTCCTTTGATGGGGCAGGAGGGTCCATGTTGAGCTGCATCACTGCAGTGCAAAACATCAACCCCAACCATCTGGAGGTGTTTGCAAATGTTCTGGCTGTGCACATGAGCCCCAAAAGCTGAAAACATGGACCCATCTTCTCCCCACCAGTCTTTGCAGCATCGTTCTCTCTACCCCTTGTGAACAGAAACCCACAAACACCTGCAGGGTGGCTCTGATCTGATGCAAAAGTGTTTTGTCCTGAGTGATGGGGGGCTGACAGCAGAGCTGTACAAACTCGCCAGCTCCTGACGCCTGCCCGCAGATATCTCTCAGGCTCACACGGAGCAAGATGCCCCCAGACCCAAATTCATGTCAGCTGTGATTGATCCACATCTCCACAAGACCCCCTGGATGAGCACCCTGGGATCAGAGCTGCTCGTAGGTGAGGTGTGTGCAACCAAACCCTGTCACAGGAGCAGAGCAGTAGAGGAAACACCATGGCTCATAGCAATGTTGAGCTCCAGGGGCAGAAGGGAAAATCAGAGTTGTTTTTTTATTATTTTCTAATGTGCTTCTGCTCCAATAACCACTTTTTTTCCCCCCTCATAGCTTTTCAGCTGAAAACGCTGGTGTGATGCACCAGCAGCACCTGATCAAGACTTCACACATCCTGCTCATTATCACCCATTCCACACAAGGGGACACGAGAAGGATTTCTAGCACTCAGCTTGGTAGAATAGTTGTCCACAGTGAAATCTGTGTCTGGTCTAAGAAACAATCAGCTGGGCTGGGTCTAAGGCTGGGAGAGGAGACCCTTCACAAGGACAGAGAAAAGCTTTCATCAGATCCATTGATGTATCTGGAGTGGTCACACAGGAAACTTTCCAAGCTTCAGCTCTAGCAAAGTCCAACACCCTGCCTGAATCCTTCATCTGGTGGTCTCTGGCCGACTAAAAAATTCTCCATCTACCATGTGGCTTTTGCCGTCGTCCCCTGTATCCCAACCTGTCCTGCCCTGCGGTGGAAACCCGCTGTGCTGAAAATGAGGCTGAGGGACAGGAAACAGGGAGAATTCTGCATGGATGCTGGAACCACAGGCACTGAAAGCCCTGAGAAACCTGTGACGGGGGTAATTAGAGCAGAACATGGGGTCAGGCAAACTTGTGGCACCAGATCATAGAATCAAAGAACCATAGAATCATGTTGGAAAAGACCTTCAAGATCGTCAAGTCCCGCCCTGAACCCAAATGTCCCAACCCACCGCTAAACCGTGTCCCTGAGCTCCATATCTTCCTGACTGTGATTCAACCCCTCTCTGTTCCAAGGCCTGAGGGCTCTTACCAGGAAGAATTTTTTTCACGAGTGTCCAACTTAAACTGGCCCTGGGGCAATTTGAGGGCAGTTCCTCTTGCCCTGTCACTCTTTAATTCAGGTGGGTCTGGATCAGTGCTGCTGGAGGTGACACCCAGAGGCACCTGCTCTTGTGTCCTGCAGGTGTCTGAGTGGCCACAGATGATGAAGAGTGTGTGCCGGAGAGATGTAGAAGGCTGAAATCATGTTGTTGAGTCCTCAGTGCCATTGCAGTGCTTTCATCTATTTTTTTGCACTTCCATCCCTGCCAGTTACCACCTGAACATCCCCTCAGCCCTGCCCCAGAGGTACCCAGTGGCCACTGGCCACAGCACTGACAACAAGGTAAAGGCTGCTCTGTGTGATTTAGCCTTTCTGTTTCTCCTCTCCTCGCCTCATATATTAATTCCACTGTGGTTCCTCAGTGGGGCTTCTTGCCCCCTACATTATTTACAACTCCATAAGGTCTATCAATAAGATTTGTCTCTAATTTTTTCTTTTTTCCTGAAAAATAATTAAAAGGGTTGATCCTGCTGGCATTTTATAGGAATTGTGGTAACCTGATAATAATTTCTAGCAATTAAGCACAATACTAATTCACTCATTTACTGAGTAATATCTTATCTTTATTTATGGGGGCTGTGCCAGAACCGAAATATCTTATTCAATGTGTTGGCTAATGAAAATTTACTAAGTGGCACATTTTAGTCTTTAAAAAAAAATGTTTATTCATTTCCAGCTATTCTTAGCAACCACGTGTGAATAAGGAGTAATTGCTTGACTTTGGAGTGGTAATTAGAAAGTACTAAGTCATTGTTTTCTTGGTGCAGACGGGTTTGTTTCAGTGTGCATCTGCTCTGCCAGCATCAACCCAACCTGCAGCCCCCTCAGCACCTCAGGATGCATCCTGCTCCCTCCAAACATGAGTTTTGCGGGGCTGGCCCTGCACAGAGCAGGGGTGGAGGTGTCCAAGTGAGCCTTGAATTGGTTGGCTCATGCTGTTGAGAAGCCCTCCATCAGGTCTCAACGGTTTTGCTCTGGGAGCAGAAGGTATCCATCAGCTTGCAGGGCAGGGTCTGCATCTGCTAATCAGAGCCAGATCCAGGGAAACAATTCTCAGTAAAAGAATTCCATTAGGAAGCAACGGGCTGTGAAATACTGAACCTGTGTCACACCCTTCAGTCTCTTCTTTCCCTGCCAAGGAGGTGGGAGCTTCTCCCAAGTGTGGAGATGGGGAAGGAAGAGGCAGGGAATGGAAGAAAGATGGGAAGAAGTTATGATACTCATAGTCAGGATTGCTCATTGGGAGCACCCACACTGCTTTAGCCTCCCTGGGCAGGAGAGTGCTCACAGAAACTTGAAGGAAAAGTAATTTTTCCCCCTCAGACATCCCTAAAGCAGCCAGAAAGTACAGGTTTCTTCCCACTTTACAGCCTTCCCAAGCCAAGCCATGGCTCAACACCTGCAGGTGTCTGGGGCCAACCCTCCCATGGGGTTGCACTTCCAACCACAGCCCAGCCCAGAGGGAAACAAGGGCAGTTGACATGAATTCAGGACACACAGTGCCTCCATTTTTCCATCGGAGGGCTACAAGAATGGTTAAGAAACTTGAGCATCTACCCTATGAGGAACGGCTGAGAGAATTTGGGCTGTTTAGTCTGGAGAAGAGAAGGCTGAGAGGGATCTCATTAACGTCTGTAAATATCTGAGGAGTGGGGGTTAAGAGGAAGGGGCCACTTTCTTCTCAGTGGTGCTCAGTAATAGGACAGGGAATAATGGGGATAAACTTGAACGTAGAAGGTCTCACCTCAACACGAGGAGAAACATCTTTCCATAGAGGGTGGTAGAGCCCTGGCACAGGCTGCCCAGAGAGGTTGTGGAGTCTCCTGCTCTGGAGACATCCCAAACCCACATGGATCCCAAAACCTGTGGGTTCATTCTAACCTTGAATAATCTGTGATTTTATGAATCTATGAGTCACAAACTGGAATTCATTGACCTTTGTGGAGAGTGCTGAAACCTCCTAGGTAAGGACCAGGGTCCTGCATCAAGTCACCGCATGGATGCTGGGCATTCCAGTATCGTTCTGAGGAGGCTGCAGAATAAACAACACTGCACTAAGTCTTTAAAAGCATCAAGTGGTTCTGTAATTGACAGCATTTATGGGGCCATGATTTACTGAGAGCTCAGAGCAGCCTGTTCTGGCTGGAGAACTAGGCTCAAGACGCAGTGAAGCATCTACAAATACAAGTTATGTGCCATCTTAATCTCATCAGGATTGGGTGCTGCAGATTCATCCATCAGGCCAGGAATTTGTAATGGTGTGTCTGTATAGGGTGATTGGTGTGTGGTGGTGGTGTGGATACCATATCTACCGCAGACCTGTATCATGATCTAGGTGATCTTTAAAGGTCCCTTCCAACTCAAACCATTCTATGATTCTGTGATCATACATTGAATCTACCTTCAGTAAATTCACGGATGACATGAAGTTTGAGGGGAGTGTTGATCTGCTGGAGGGGAAGAAGACACTGCAGAGAGATCTGGACAGTCTGCGTCGATGGGCAGAGGCCAACAAGGTGAGGTTTAACAGGACCAAGGGCAGGCTCCTACACTTTGGCCACAGTAATCACCTGCAGATACAGACTGGGGGATGAGTGGTTGGAGAGCAGCCTGGTAGAGAGGGATGTGGCAGGTAACAACTGGCTGAACAGGAGCCAGTAGAGTACCTGGGTGGCCCAGAAGGCCAGTGGCATCCTGGCTTCTATCAGCAGTAGTGTGGCCAGCAAGACTAGGGATATTATTGTCCCCCTGGACTGGGCACTGGGGAAGCCTCCCCTCGACTACTTGGGGCAGTGCTGGGCCCCTCACTTCAAGAAAGAGATTGAGGGGCTGCAGCAGGACCAGAGGAGCTATGAGGCTGAGGAAGGGACTGGAGGGAAAGTCTGATGAGGAGATGCTGAGGGAGATGGGGGTGTTGAGCTTGGAGAAGAGGAATGTCAGGGGGACCTTCTCCCTCTCTAGAACTCCCATAAAAAAGGTTGTAGTCAGGTGGGGGTCAGGCCCTTTTCCCAGGTAACCAGCGCCAGGACAAGAGGGAAGGGCCTCAAGTTGCCAGGGGAGGGTTAGGTTGGATGTTAGGAAGCCCTTCTTAATTAAAAGGGTGATCAGATCCTGGACTAGACTGCCCATGGCAGTGGTGGAATCCCCATCCCCAGAGTTGTTGAAGGACAGCCTGGCTGTGGCCCTTAGTGGCCTGGTCTGGCTGATGGGCTGATGTTAGGCCCTGTGCTGGGCTGGATGATCTCAGAGGGTTTTTCCAGCCTCAATCATTCTGTGATCCTCAGCAGCCAACAAGGCAAAGGAAGAGTAGAAACACCACTGAGAGCATTTAGGGGTCTTAACCATCTCTTATGCATCATATCCAGGTTCATGTCGGTTCATGCAACATCTCCCAGACCGACTTCCCATAGGGACCATTTGTGCTTTCACCTCCCAGTCCACTTCCAACTGCACCTCTCCTGCACCGCTCCCAGGAGCTGTGCTTTGCTTTGGGCTGTGCTCTGCTAGCAAACAGTCCCATAAGGGCAGCTGCCAAGGCCAGAGGGTTTCTGTACCTTTCTGAAAAGGCAAAACATCACTGGGAATTTCCAAGGCAGCACCCAGAGGGCAAAGAAGCAAAACAAAAATGCCCTTTACATCCTTCCTTTACTTCCCTCTTGCTGGGTCTGGTGCTCTGTGGGTGCAGAGGAGCTGGAGTGAGAGGAGGAGGCAGATCCAGGGCGTCCCGATAAATCCCTGCAGGGCTCACGTCCAGCGCCTGCTTCCCAGAGATAAAAAGGCAGTGCTGCTGCTCCGAGACGGACACGGGGCTAATCTCTTCATGTACCAGGGCTGTCACTGTGTCATGGGCAGCCAGGATGGGTGAAAGAGGGAGGCGGCAGTGATCGGGCTGGAAACGTTCGAGGATGATCAGCCCCAACCAGATGCTTGAGGAGGAAGCAGCAACGTCTGTTTATTTCACACAGGGAACTGGAAAGGATTTTTTCACCTTGGAGTGGAAAACAAAACCTGCAGAAGGGCCCTGGGGTCTGGGTGTATTTCTGAGATGCTGAGGGATGGACCCCAACGTATGAGGTGGCTCTGACTGGTCCTATGATGTGAGTATGGGAGGAAAAAGAGCCTTGTGCAATTGCAGATGCTGGAGGAAAATTACTTGAGGAGGCAGAGAAAAGAGCTGTAATGACACAGAGGCAGCTTCAGAGGGAGAAAATACTGAGCAGGGAAAGGCAAACGAATCCCACTGCAGGAGGTTAGTGCCAGGCAAATTCCTGTCAGAATCATGCACTTGGTTTTAATAGGGAGGATGATTAACTCTGGGAATAAATTATCCAACGAAATGGAAAATGCTCCACCTCTGGATGTCTGTGGATAAAAACCAGGTGGCTTTGGGGAGCCTTTAATCAAACCCAAAGCACTGGGCTCCCAAAAGCAGCCCCTCGGGAATGGTCTCTAGCCAAGAGCTGGGCTGATGTTCCTGATGGATCTCGGGAGTGATGTGAACGTTTATGAAACCTGCCAGTCCATAGGAATTGATAGAAAACAACTGACCCATCCTACCCCCTCAGAGGGAACAGCTAAGAGTCACTGAGCACCTGCCAGGTGCCAAACACGGAGGTTTTTACCCCTGTCATGAAAGAGAATTTAAATGTTCAGGCTAAATATAGGACCCACCAAGTCCACTGTTGGTTTCCAGCTCAACGTAATGCTGGCTCTTCCCTTAGGATGGTGTCTGTCTGGGTTCTTCTGGCAGGGAGACACACCTTTTTATTTTTAGTTTGTGATTTCCTGCTCTTCCAAGGCTGGAAGTTCTGTTTTTACTCTCATTCACAGTTCTTGGGCTTTGTTATATTGAGATATCTTTGGTTTGATGGCAACCTTGGGATGCCCAGAACCCCCTTTTAGGGCAGTTGGGGGTGGGGGAGCAACGTCACAGGCCAGAGGTGGCAGGATTGTTGCTATTTTTGCTTAATGACTTCCAGTATAAATTACCTACCCTAATTATCCAGGTGCCATTTGAATCATATCAGGGTGGCAGGGGGAGGATGGGGCAGGCTGGCAGCTGCAGGTTGTCTCTGCTGAAGGGGATGCAAACCAGCAAGTGTCCAAAGAATGGCGGAGAAATGGCTGGGAAATGACTGTGAAGGGCTGGTTAATGCATTTCCCAACAGCTTCTTGTACTCAGACCAGAGCACAGCAGCAGCAGCAAGACCTGCCCAGTGTCCCACTGTCACATTTCACCCAGTGAGCACCAGAGACACTCCCAAATAGCCACCATCTCTCCAAATTAAGGGCTGCAGTGCCTGTTGCCACACCAAAGAAATGAATATCCCATTTCTGAGTGGCCAATAAAGGATGTCACTTAGCAATTTTGGGATTTATCACTCCCCTTCCCATCCCCAGACTCACAACTTATTGGTAATAAGTGAAGCAGAAACCCAGAAAATCAGTTCCCTCACCCTAGAAATGCCTTTGCTACATAACCCTGATCAGCCAGAAAGGTAAAAATTGCTACAAAACTAAATAAAAATGGTGTTTTGCCTCCCCAAACCCCATCCCTGGATGAATCTGCAGCGTTTCCCATCAAACGCAGACCTGCAGGGACCACTCCAGGGGGTACAGCGGGAGCTGCTCCGCCTGGCTCAGCCGCAGGGAAGGCTCCCCAGGGACCCCAAGGCAGAGCTTTGAGCAAAGCCTGCAGCCTCTTCCCCTCATGAAAAACCTTCCAAGAGTGAGTGAGTTTTTGCTCTGGGCTGTGGGTGAACAGGGAGAATATTTTGGGAGCGGTCTTGTTCTCCTGCTGCCTTTCTTCTCTTGCCTCCTGCTGCTGCTTCACTTTTTTGATCTCTCTTCTCTCCCTCTCCCTTCATGTCTCTCCTTCGGAGATGAGATGTGGTTCCCTTTCCCCCTGACACGTGCCCAGCCAAGTGCCAAAATCCAGGGGTCCCATGGCAGGGTGGGCTGTCCTCTATGGGATGCCTGAAGCAAGAAGACCAATCAGTGGCTCTGAATCCGTTCCCCCTGCCCCAAAACCTTTTGGTATAATCATGTACCTAGTTGCTTCCACGAGGTTTGCAAAGCAACAGCAAAAACAGCTGGGCTGTGATAACCAAGAGAGAAATCCACCCCAAAAAGTGCATCCTCCCATTCCTTCTGCCAGCCTATCACAGCTCAGCTCAGGGCAGAGGCAGAAGATCACAGAATCACAGAATGTTAGGGGTTGGAAGGGACCTCAGAAGATCACCTAGTCCAACCCCACTGCGAAAGGATCCCTCAGATCAGGTCACACGGGAGCGTCCAGGATGGCTTTGAATGTCTCCAGAGCAGGAGACTCCACAACCTCTCTGGGCAGCCTGTTCCAGGGCTCTTTCACCCTCACTGGGAAAAGCTTTTCCTGATGCTTCCATGGAACCTCCTCTGCAGTCCCCATTGCTCCTTGATCTGTCCCTGGACACCCCTGAGCAGAGCCTGGATTCATCCTCCTCATACCCACCCTTTCCATGTTTATAAACATTCATGGGGTCACCTCTCAGTCTTCTCCAGAATGAAGAGACCCAGCTCCCTCAGTCTTTCCGCATGAGGGAGATCATAGGATCATAGGATGTTAGGGAGATGCTCCACTCCCTTCATCATCCTTGTGGCTCTTTCCAGCAGTTTCCTGTCCTTCTGGAAGTGAGTGACCCAGAACTGGACACAATATTCCAAATGCAAGACCACGTCCCAGTGTCAAGAGCATCTTCCAAGAGCGACAGTTACTGGGATTTCATTAAGCGTCGGCAGAGCCCAAGTGTCACCCAGGCACAGACTCACGTGCAGGACATGTCTTTCAAGGAGCTGAGCTGTTTACTGGAGAAGTAATGAGATAATCAAGGAGTCATTTAGACTTCTCTGGAGGTGGGTAAGTGGCTCTGGTAGATATTCCTTGCTCACATCCTACATAGACCCAGTTAGCAGGGTTATCCCAAGTGATCAGAGGGATGTCATGCATCCCTGATACTGGGTGCTGTGTTTTATTTTCCACCCCCAGAGCAAAAAGGCAGGTGACTGGTATTGTGGCCACACATTTTATCTCCTGAACTTCCCTACACGAAGCAATCCACCCAGACTGCAGGAGCAAAACACAAAGTACTTGGGAAACTGAGGCACAGAGAGGGGAGAGGTTTTACCCAGCAGCTGAGCTGGAATAAACCTCCACATTTCTCAGGTCTTGTTTTGCAAACTGTAGGCTTCTCACCACCCTACAACTACCCCTAATGGTTCTCAAGAGCAGGACAAGCCACTGGTCCCCAGCTAACGCCCCATTTCCCTATTCAGGGGACTGGCAACAAGTAAATCCAGGCACACATGGCATCCCCTCTCCTTCACATACATTTTTAGGGCACTTTTCTCATCCCACTGCTCCCTCTCCCTTGCCTGAAAATAGAAAGCTGAATTTGGGCTGAAATGTGTAGCTGCTGGCTGGGGAAGCAGCAGGCTTTTACAGAGGAGGGGCTGCCAGGAATATTTTATACAAACAGCAGAAAAAAGCCAGGGAAAAAAGGACCTTTTTTTTTTTTTTTGGAAGATAAATAGGAGAAAAAGTTGTTTATGGCATGGAAAAGCTCAACTGCTGCTGGCTGCCATGGGATGGAAGAGGGGTCCAGCATGGAGAGCAGCCCTGTGGAAAAAGCCCAGTGAATGAAGAGCTGGCCGTGAGCCACCAGCATGCAATTGCAGCCCAGAAGGCCAACTGCATCCTGGGCTGCATCAGCAGAAGTGTGGCCAGCAGATCAAGACAGGGTTCTGCTCCTTTGCTCTGCCCTGGAGGGATTTCACCTGGAGTCTCTCATTCAGCTCTGGAGCTCCCAATACAAGAAAGACCTGGAGTTACGGGAGTGAGTCTAGAGGAGGCCACAGAAATCCTCAGAAGGCTGGAGCCACTCTACTCTGGGTTCAGGCAGAGAGAGTTGGGGTTGTTTCACTTGAAGAGGAAAAGACTCTGGGGTGACTTTGTAGCAACCTTCCTGTCTCTGACAGAGGCTCAGAAGGCCGGAGAAGAGCAGGGAAGGATAGGATGAGGGCTCATGATTTGAAGTCGGAAAAGGGCAGACTGAGGCCAGATCTGAGGAGAAAGTTGTTGGATCTGAGAGTGGGGGACCCCTGGAACAGGCTGCCCAGAATGGGGATGGAGGCCCCATCCCTGGAGCCATTCAAAGGCAGGCTGGATGTGGCTCTGGGCAACCTGGGCTGGTGAGTGATGGCCCTGCTTTTTGCAGGGGGTTTGGACTGGATGCCCTTTGGAGGTCCCTTCGAACTCAACACAGTCTGTAATTCTGAGGCTTTACATCTTGCCAGATGCTGCTCTTCTTCAAACCCAAATGAGGAGCCTGAGCTGATGCTTCATGGGGAAATGCAAAAAAGGGTGGACTGGGGGTGGCAGTGGGTGATGGAAAGAGACATGCCTATGGATTAAGGAGAGGCAGCTCCATGGTTTTAACTTTCTAGCTCGCTTAGTTCTCAGCCCATCCCCTCTCCCAGACATAGCTTCTACCCAGCCTTCCCCAGCCCATCAAGGCTTTGGTGGCAAGTGACTCCAGAAGATGGGAAGTTCCCCTATGGGAAGATATTTGCCCAACTGGGGCCCCTCTGGACTGGGTTATATGTGAGCCACTGTGTCAGCTGAGCACAGCGTACATTTCATAGAAACTATGGAAATTCCCCTCTGTGGAGGATCTCGTGATCATTATCAACGGTTCAGCTGGAGCCACCATGAGAGCTGAGAATTTTCCGTCACTGTGAATGGAACATCTGCCAGCAAAAATCCATTTCCGCTTGAGCAAAACTTGCATTTCCTCCAAATTTGCCCCTTCTCACCTTCTCACACATCACAAATGCAGAGGCAAAGCCTTCTTAGCAAGAAAACAAGGATGACGGCAAACTAGACCTTCCCAAAAGGTGGTGGGAACCCACTTGCCTGGCTTTGGGGTCCAAGTCGGATCCAGCTTGGAGTAGAGATGCCCCTGGGAGCAATTGCCTGGCTTTGAGGTTTAAGTGTTGATCCCGCCAAGAGCAGAGATGCTCCTGGGAGCAAAGGACATCCAGCCTGCAGGTACATGACGCCACAGTGTTGTTACAGTTCTAGTAGCTCCTGTGACACTTGGGGACATTTGCAGAGCCCTGACCAGGCTGATGAACACTGTTCCCCCAGATGTAGATTAATCTACAACTACCTAAAAGGAGGTTGTAGCGAGGCTGGTGCTGGTCTCTTCTCCTAAATTACTAATGATAGGACATGGAGAAATGGCCTCAAGTTGTGTCAGGGGAGGTTTGGATTGGATCTTAGGAAGAAATTCTTTCCTAAGACAGTGGTCAGGCACTGAAACACACTGTCCAGGGAGGTGGTGGAGTCCTCATCCCTGGAAATATTTAAAAACTGAGTAGTTAGAGACCTTGAGGCCATGGTTGAGGGGTTAGGGGGCTGTTGGGATGAGGGCTGGATACTGGAGGGCCTTTCTAGCCATGATGATTCTATGATTAATCTATGATAACCCCAGCCGGGTGCCCAGCCCCACCAAAGCCATTGCTGCCAGCAGAGCTCAGCCAGGCTTTCTTCAGGCAGCGAAGAAAGGAGCTCAGGAAGGGGAAAGAAATGCTCGGGGTAAAAAAAGCCATTTGTCCCCCCGGCTTTATTCCGGCTGCAGAGCCGGAGCAGCTTGTAGCTCCAGAGAACTTTTAATAGAAATCTTCAGAATGAAATGGGCTACAGCTGTTTGCCTTGATAAATATATTTTATGCTACATGCCTCAGCCGCCATCTGTTTGCTGATACGAGCATTTCTCCTCTGCAGCAGCTGAAGAGAAGTCATCAAAGGGAATAGCAGGAGATGGGTTTCAGTGCAGGTAGAGGGGAAGAGGTGAAGTGGCCCGTGCAATGGAGTTATTCTGGCGGCTTAATGTGCTGAAGCTGTTACAAGAACAAAGAGGGAAAACGGCAGGTGGACTGGGAGTTGGGGGGAGATGGGGTTTTTAGGGAGAACCTGGGCTTTCCATGTGGGGAAAGGCTCTGTGTGGGCCACAGGCCGGGCTTCCCAAAGGTATTGGGATGTTTAGAGATGTGGGCAGCAGCCTAGGAGGAACTGCAGAAGTTTTGGTTCTTAATGATCATTAAAAATGATGATGTTTCATTGGGAAATCCCCTGAGGCGGGTTTATGCACCTAAATCAAAGCAATGGTCTGACTTGGGCTCCTTCCCTCCATCCCCACCCAGGAAAACTCCCTTTCTGCAAAAGCATGCGAAGAACCACCCCCATAAACCACCTGCACAGGAGGAAAAGCCTCGAGAGCAGAAACATCCAACTGTTCCCTTTTTACAAGGACAAACTGCGACCCAGGGAAATCAGTCTCACAACACCAAAGAACCGCCCCCATCCTGCTTGGGACCGCTGGCTTGATGGTTCTTGGTGCTCACAGCTCAAACTACTGCCTTGTCCAAACTTGTCTGGAGCAGACTGATTTCCAGCTTGTATGAGCAGCAGGACGCAGAAACATTTACACAAGCATCCTGGGGCTGTCTACAGGCACGTGGGAATCACACTGGTTTGCAGATATTAGGACCCTTGGGATGGTTCAGGGGCTGGGCTGAGCTCCACACTCCACCACCACTTGTGGAGAGAGGGGTTTTGTTTTCATGTTGGCCCTGCTCTCCCTCTCACACCCAGCTGTGGCATCACTGCATTTAACCTGGATGTGTAATAGCTGGTTGTCACCGGCCGGTGCTTGCCTAGGTGACAGGTGCCCTAGCCAGAACGTGACTTATTATTATGATTATTCCTCTCATTGCTATGATTATCACATTATTTTATATCGTCTAGGCGGCTCAGCCAAGGTCAGGGCTGCAGGAGGTGCTAGAAACATAGAGAAAAAGGGAGACACATGGTCAGGGGGACTGGGGGTCAGAGAGGCAGGTGGGTAGAGGCGAGGTGCCCTGGCTGGGCAGGAGAAGGGGAGCAGCAGGTCAGAGTGTGACTAATTCTGACAGAGCTTGACATCCCCTGCTGTCAGATGTTGGCAAGAAAATGGGGGTGCAGGTGCTGTCTGCTAGTGGAGGTGCTACTATGACCCAAGGACATAGGCCTAGAGGACCCCAGTGCTCACAATTAGGGTGCTCTTATTACATGTATATCTGGAAAACAGTGTCCTTCCCCTTAGCCCATGCTCCCCCTTGCCCCTGTGCCACTCAGAAGCTGTGGATGTGGGCTCTGCCACAGGGAGGGAAGATGCTGCCAGCTCAGCCCAGCAGAAAGGATTCTGCTGGAAGAAAAATGCCCTTTCCTAATGGGCTCTGGAGGATGAGATGCTTTTCCATCTCCCTGTGGATTTGGAGCTAAATCCCCACCCACCACACATGATGACCCCGGTACTCAGAGCATGAGCTCTGGGATGGAGCAGGGCTGAGTGGTGCTGACTGAGGGAACCACAGAGATATTCTCCTACCCAGTGCTTGTGCACAAAAGAGCATGGGGAGCAGACCCCTAAATCCCTCCATCCATGTTCATGTCCTTGGTATCCCCACAGCAGCCCCTCAGCCTGCCCCTGCCCTCCTCAGGGTCGCTCCCCATCCTGTAGCCCCTCTGTGTTGAGTTGGCCCCTATTTTGGGGATGGCCTAGTCCAAGAAAAGACAACTTGAGAGGTAGCCTTGGGCTTTCTGGCTTCAGAAGGGCTCTGGTCAAAGCCTGTATGAAATGCTCTCCAGCACCAACAGGGTCCAGATTGGGCAATCCAGAGCAATTTGTGCCTGTCCTTCACTTCTGCAAAATACTCTTTTTGTCCTGCATCTCTTTCTTCCTCTCCCTGCTTCTCCTATTCTTCCTTCCAGAAAGCCTCGAGCTCAGAGCACTTTAAAATTCAAGGGGATTCAATACAACGCAGGAGGTTTTATATGTTTTTTTTGTATTTTCCTCCTCCTCCCTCATCTCTGGCATCTTTCATACAAAGCATCTCCAAGCACTTTGCTGGGGGAGATAAAGACTGAGCAAAGCCCTTTGGCAGAGCCAGGCATCCTGGAGGTTCAGAAAAATGCCATGAAGCACAGATGAGGTAAGAATGGGGGCTGTTTCCCCACATCTCCCACAGCTCACAAACTAGGGCTGGAAAAGCCTGTGAGTACCATGGGAAAGGAGCCCCCTTCTCTTTAGCATCACGCAGCACCATGCCCTCTCTCCCTGGATCTCAAATGACTCCTTTGCCTGGATCTCCTCAACCCTTTCCCCATCTCCATGCATCAGGCCACACTGGGAACTAGGGCTCAAATGGATGCTCTGATGCTTCAGCACCCCACACCTTGGCCCCCAACCTACAGACCAGCTCAGCCCCTCTGGGCTGCCATCCTCTCACTGCTGTCGCTGTGTTTCCACCAACCCAGGCAGGAGCTTCTGCTGGCAGGAGGTTGCGGGTTTAGGAGATTTTATGTCAGCACACGCTTATTCCTGTGAGTGATTCCTTTCAACAACGCCAGGCACTGAATCACTGGTCTGTGATCCTGTAAAATTAACATGCCCCGCTATAAATAACCGCTCTCTAATGGGCTGTCATTCGGCTGCTTCTGGAAAGGCTCCGCTCGTTGTGAGCAAAAGTTTTAATGACTGTAATTGAAATTAGATGAAACCCATCAATGTGGGGCTTTCTCTGACCCATGCTAGGAGAAAATCTATCATGCATCAGGGAAAAGTTCCCCCCACCCTCCTCCTGGGACATGCCAGGCATGACGAAACCCGTCTTAACTCTGCGAGCGGGATCTGAGAGTGCAGCCGGTGCTATGTGTGGGGGGTTGCTGTGGGCTTTGGGTTTGTTTCTGTGGGCCGGCGAAGAGGAAAAGAAAGGAAAATGGACTTTTTCACCTGTTTTTTTTATCCCAACAACCCCCATTTTCTTATTCAGTTCCCTGGGTGGTGGCAGCAGAGTGAGATGTGAGTCTGAGATGCACTAGTGTCCAGAGATGTGCTGGGGGACGCTCGTGGCAGGACTATAGCCCTCAATACTTAGTGTTTAGGAGAAAACACAAGTTGTCATGACTGCAGACAAATTAAAAGGTTTGTTTTGTGCTGCAAAATGAGCCACAGCACCTTCTGCAACGTGTTTGCCTTCACCCCATTCCCCAGGGGTGCACTTCAGCAGGAGATGCTGAGGCCACACCAAACGGCACTGCTGCTGGTCAGTGACAACAGCTCATGGCTCAGAAATGATCCATCTGTCACACTGCAGTTTTCTGGCTTATTTCTTCTCCTCCCATGCAGACCCCAAAGGCTCCCAGTTTCCGTGGTGCTGCAAACCCTACATGTCCACCCGCAGTCCACGTTGTGCCCACCAAGAGCAGCTGCCAGCCCTAGGGATGGGATAACAAATCCCGTCGTGCATCGCACACACCAAAACATCTCCTCTCCTGGGACAGGGGGATGCCATGGGGCAAATGAAGAGTTGTCAAAGTGCTTCAGAGTGCCAGGGGATGAGGGATATGCAAGGACAACGCTAATGAGATGGCTGGGGAGGGGGAGGGATTGCTGTGGGGTTTGTTCTTAAGGGCTAGAGAAGAGGAAAAGAAAATTGACTTTTTTTTCTTCTTTTTTTTTGGTCCTAATAGACCCCAGCAATTTTCAGGCACGCAGAGACACACAGAGCGCCACTTCCCTTTCATTACCTGGGCAAGGAGGCTGAAGGCCTGGCAGGGAGGCGAAGGGGGAGATCCTCAGCCCAACCTGGGTCATTGCTGCAAGAGTTTTGCAGCAAAAAGAGCTGGGAAAGATTAACTCAACCTCCCCTTGTGTTCCCAGGCTGAGGAACTTCCAGGAGAGCACTGCAGCCTGACCCCAATGACCGTGGGTCCAGGTGAAATAAAGGGTCTGTTCTGCACAAGCCCCCAGCAAACAGCAGCAGCCACTTTGCAAGGTGCCTGCACTAGCCAGCAGAGCATTGAATTGGCCATTTCACCCTGACGAAGAGGGGGATGGGAGAGGAAATGGTTCAGCCACCAGCTCCCACCCAGCCATTCAATGCTCTTTGCCTCCAGTTTATTCTGTTTCTGCATCGTCCCAGCTTGAGGGAATGAAATTCAGGTTTCCATGTATTTACTGATCGAGAAGATGGACAGTTTGGGTTTGCTGTGTTGGAACTTGTTCTGCCAAGCAATATCCCTTTTATGACCAAGATTTCTACTCCGGTTATAACTGGTTTTAAACTTGGTTTGACTTTTTGTTTTATTCACTGAAATAAAACCTGAGATGCTTGAGTGAGGGGAAGTGATTCCAAAAGGCACCAGCAAACCCAAAACCTCAAAAATAAGGAAAATAAAACCCAAACAGGTAGCTCAGGGCTGTCAGAGTGAACTGTCTGGTTGATCTGCCACAAAACATCACTTGAATTTTGCCGTTTCAAAGGAATTTTGAAAAGACTGGGTAACATCCCCCGGCAGAGACAATGTTGTTATTTCAAAATTGCCAGCAAACCCAAAAAATTTCATTTTCCTCTCTCTCTATTTGTAAGTGAATACTCACTGGGGTATCTGATAGCTGTAATTTCCTCTTCAAGCTGTGTAATTAGCCACCTCAATCAAACAGCATCGTTTCTATCTTTGCTCGAAGAATAAACTATTCTGACTGCAAAACAAACGCCTTTTCCTCAACTCCAGCAAATCCCAGGGCCAGGATGGAATTTGGCAGCCAATGTTATCTTTCAGCCGGTGCTCACACCCGTCATGGGCTCTGAAAGCTTTCTGGGGAAGAAAAAAGTAGGAGAAACGTGGCAAAAAAAAAGAAAGAAAAAAGGAAAAAAGAACAAAGAAAAAAGAATAAAAAGGAAAAAAGAAAAAAAGGAGGGAAAGGAAAAAAGCAAAAAACAGAAAAAATGAAAAAAGAAGAAAGAGGAAAAAGAAAGAAAGGGGGGGGAAAAAAGAAAGAAAAGAAAAGATGGGGCTGACTCATGTCTCTTGCTCATTCCTCTGTAACAGCACCCAGCAAACAGGAGGTGGGAGGAAGGATTTCACTCTGTGTTGATGGATAGATTTTTGCCCCTAGACTGTGGTTTTGGGAGGATTTTGTAGGGAAGGAGCTGCAGGGTTACCCAGAGGTTACCCAGAGGGTTTCCTTCGGATCCCCTGAAAGCCCCAAAAGCAGCGCAGCACAATTATCATTGTCAGCACTTTTCTCCCCCCTATTTTCCAGCAGAGAAAATGACCCTCATTTTCAACACAGAAACCATTTCCCAAGAAGGTCATGAACTGGAAATCTCCAGGTCCAATTCACCCCCCCTTCCCTGGGCTTGGAGTTGTCTTTTATATCGGGGCGTAAGACCCTGCGCGGCCCCATTTCTCTCCTGCCCCCTTTCCCATGTCAGGATGTCACTCGACATCGGAGCAGGCAGTGCCAGCCAGCACATTATTTACCAGCAACGCTTAGCTGAAGCCAGTCCCAGGAGATTCACCGGTGGCTGGGAGCAGCCTCTGCTCCGTAAAACAGAAGGAAAAGAGGGAAATTGCCTTATAAAAAACCACAAGGACTTTGGGTTTTCTTCTCTTTGCTCTTAAACGCAAGGCTGGCTTTGGAGCCTGCTCAGTCCTTGCCTGGTTCCTGGCAGACTTGAGAGTCAGAACTTTTCCTCCCTCTTCTGCTTAGCATAACAATCCCTTGTTAACATAATAAGATTAATTCTGGTGCTGCAATCAGGAAGCCACACTTTCTCCCAGCCCTAAATAATATCGTTTCCCTGTCTCATTTACAAGGGAGTGAGGGGGTTTCGTTCTGATTTCCCCCCTCCCCTTTACACTGGGAAAAAAAGGCATCTTGTAATCTGGAGATAAATAGAGCAGTGAGGAAGCTTCCCATTCTCCTCCAATCTGATTGCAGTGGCAGCAAAAGGACATGGGCCTAATTAAAATGCCAATCAAGCAAAAATGGGATCCATTGTTTTTATACAAATGTTCCACTTAACCCTTGGCGGCTGGTCCATCGCGGCCTACAAGAGCCACCTCTGCCTCAGCAAAACTGCCCAAGTCTGGTTTCATCCAGAGCTTATGGGGTGAAAAATCCCCTCGGAGTCCTGGTTGACAACCTGCTGAACAGGAGCCAGCAGGGTGCCCAGGTGGCATCCTGGCTTGGATCAACAATAGTGTGGCCAGCAGGACTAGGGACGTCTTGTACTGGGCACTGAGGAGGCCTCCCCTTGACTACTGGGGGCAGTGGTGGGCCCCTCCCTTCAAGAAAGAGATGGAGGGGCTGGACTGGGTCCAGAGGAGCAATGAGGCCGAGGAAGGGACTAGACAGAAAGGCTGATGAGGGGAGGCTGAGGGAGCTGGGGACGTTATCCTGGAAGAGAGTCAGGGCGAACCTTCTCCCTCTCTCCAGCTCCCTGAAGGGAGGTTGTAGTCAGGTGGGGGTCAGGCTCTTCTCTCAGGCAACCAGCAACAGGACGAGAGGGCAAGGCCTGAAGCTGCCAGGGGAGGGTTAGGTCAGATGTTAGGAAGCCCTTCCTCACGGAAAGGGTGATCAGAGCCCAGACTGGACTGCCCAGGGCAGTACTGGAGTCCCCATCCCTGCAGGTGTTGAAGGCCAGCCTGGCTGTGGCCCTTAGTGCCCTGGTGATGTTAGGTCCTGGGCTGGGCTGGATGAGCTCGGAGGGCTTTTCTAGCCCAAATAATTCTGTGGTTCTCTGTAAAAGCCACATAACTGGTGAGAAGGCCGGTCTGCCGGTGTCCAGCAGTCTCATTTCCCACTGCCAGCTGCTCTCCTGCAGATGGTGGGAGGAGCTGTGGAGCTCCCTCCTCTCCTCCAGCAAAGCTGGAAAAAGTTAGGCTCGGATGAGGATTCTTTGCAAACACTAATGCAGCCCAGACTCTATCGTGTTGAGACATAGGAATAACACCTAATCCAGAGAGCCCATCCCCAAACATGTCTGGGAAGGAGCTGAACAGGTTACAGGATGAGGGACATCATTAAAGCTTAGAAATATTTAAGGGGTGAGTGTTGGGATGAGTGGACCAGATTCTTCTCAGTGGTCCTCAGCAACAGGACAAGGGGCAATGGGCACAAACTGGAATATAGGAGGTTAAATTTAAACAGGACAAGCTTTTCTTTCTGGTGAGGGTGATGGAGCCCTCTCCCAGGCTGCCCAGAGAGGTTGTGGAGTCTTCGGCTCCAGAGACATCCCAAACCTGCCTGGACTGTTCCTGTGTGAACTGTCCTAGGGGATCCTGCTCTGGCAGGGGGGTTGGACTAGATGATCTGCAGAGGTTCCTTCCAACCCCACCGGTCTGGGATTCTATGGCTGATCTTGCTTAAAGGATGCTCCTGTACCTGTTGAGATCAAACAGCTCTCCCACGGTGCCATTTACCTCCTGACTCCCTGTGGGAGTCACTGCCCTTCACCAGGCCCTTCTCTGCAGAGCTCCATAAACCTCCTTCTCTTTAGAGACAAGCTTGAGGCACATCGAACCCATCCGCTGCTGCAGGTTCATCTTAGTGATGTCAGGGGCCGCTGGCAGCAGAGCAGGAGCCAGCTGCATGCAAAGCACAACAATAAAATAACCCTGCTGTGGAGGGCCTGCTCGAGAGGCCTCAGCAACACATGAAGGGGTGGTGGAGGGAGTGATCTCAGCTAAGTGAGGAAGACTAATGAGAAACCCTCCTGTAAGGTCCCTTCCAACCCAACCCACTCTCCAAGTCTATGATATTATGGTGTTTGGTCCCTTTGAGAAGGAGATGCCAGGTTGGTGTCAGAAGCCTGGCTGCCTCCTGCCTCCACTTGAAACCAAAATATTATCAAAACCCTTTTCCTCTTAATCTTTAACTCTTGAAGACTAGGTGCCTTTCTCCTGGCAACGCTGTTAGCAGGCCTTGCCTGTCCCTGCCTGCCCTGCTTGCAGAGCAGCTGCACAGGAGCTTTAGCAAGTGTCACAGGCTGAGCTGACCTGCCAGCTGCCCACACAGTTTGGGGGGAAAAGAAAGGAGGAAATGAAGAGCAAAAAGAGCTGAGCTGCTTTCTCGGCCTTTGGCTGGGTTGTTTTCAGAGAGGGGCCAGTGGGAACGGTGGAAGGGGACTGCGGTTGTATTGGAAACCAAGGCGGTGGAAGAGCTGGAGTGCTGCAAACCTCCTGCTATCCTGTATCTCTGCTGAACAGCCAGGGGCTTTCTGAAGGCAACTCTCATCCCTTCCGCATGGGTCACAAAAAAGTGTCTCTGTTTCTTGCATCCCAGGAAGAGAACAGCCTCCTGACTTGATGTTCCCGGCCTGTTGGTGGGAAAAAAGAAAGAGTCCCCATAACCTCAAAGGCATCTCAGCCAGCTTTGTCACATCTCACCTTGGCATCTCCATAACACCTCTTGGCCCCAATCCCTCAGCAAAGTTCCTCAGTGCATTACTAAGGCTGTGCATCTCTCCTGTTATCTGGAGAAACAACCTCTCCTTCGATCCTATTGTCTAGATCATTTTGCTTCCCAGTTTGGGGATAGCTCATGCTCTGAAGGGTTTTTCCGGGAAACAGGCAGGAAGGGTGAGCCGCAATTCACAGAGGGGAAACTGAGGCACCAGGGAATGAATTTTACAGAATCTCTTTTGTGGGAAGAGCACTTTAAGTCCAACCATTGACCCAGCACTGCCAGGTCACCACTAACCCCTGTCTCAGGTCCACATGCTGTTTAAACATCTCCAGGGATGGGGACTCCATTTCCCCATGGCCTCTGTAGCAAGAGCAGGGAAAATCTCTGCATCCCAGCTCAATGGTTTTAACAGCAGAGCTCTGTACAGCTTTCACTTGTCATTTTAAATGTCGAGGAAAAGATTTTATAAAGCAGGCAAATGTTCTGATTCTTCTCCTCTCGCTCCCTCTCCCAGGTGCTTGGCTCAGCATTGTATCATGCAGGAATCAAATCGGTCGGAGCTGCTGTTGTCCTGCTGCTTAAAACTCCATTTTCTGTCAATATTGCTTCATTTTTATCAAGTTACTTACTGGTTTTATATTATTCTCTTTCCCACCCCTCCTCCTGCTTTGCTGCAGCATTTCAGAACATTTTGTTTCTTGCACTTCTCGGTAAATAGCCTGGAAGTAAGAGAGTCAAAGGCACACGGAAAATATTCGCTCTCATTGTTGTGATGTTTCATATCTATAGCACTTGTCAATGCAGACTATAACAACAAAAATAAAGGGAAAGGGAAAAAAATGGGGGGAAAAAAAGAAGAGAAAGATGCCTGGTTTATCCCTCTTGACTTTCAGAAGCAAATGGGGGGTTATCAGCTGCACTTCCCAGCTCTGAGCAGGTAGATATTGCCCAGGGCAGGTGCACAAACCCCAGTGACAGGGAGACATGTGGTTGTGGTCCCAGAAAAGTCAAGTTCTAGAGGCTGCAGAGGACCCCAGTGTGGGCTCCCACCCTCAAACCCCAACCTCAGGGCAGGTCTGCCTCGCAGTGACTTAATATTCTTCCCCAAAGGCCGTTCCACCCTGATTGTCTCAGCTTTTTTAATTGCAATGATTCATTTCCTTCCACAGAGCAGAATTAAGCGAGATACCCAGGAAGAGCATTTAATAATCAGTTTGCACTTGACTTTGTCTCCTGTTGCACCGCGGAGCTGCAGGTACCCACGGTCTGCAGACGACGCTCAGGGCTGCAGCCCTCACGCAGCTCCAACCAGCCAAAATTAGCCCAGAAACCCGATTATTTTTTTTAACACCATGGTCCCCCTAAATCAAATTTGACTACCAACGCAGTGGAAACGGCAGAGGTAATCAGTTAATAAAACTCCGCGCTCACACGCTGCTTTCATTCAAGGATTTAAAGCCCTTTGCAAAGGTCAGTCCTACAACGATGAGAATTTTCCAGCTGAAATGTTTTCACCAGGAAGGAGAGAAAGAAAGGTGGGGAGGGGAGAGAGAAAAAGATTCTCTTTTCCTAGAAGTTAGAAAATTTAATGCAGGCAAGAAATAATATTCCTTAGGAAAAAAAAAGAAAGAAAGAAATTGCTGTGAAAATGTTAATGGTGTTTTGAAGCTTCACAGGAAAATCTGCCTCGTGCAGCAGCCTGAACGCACATCAGCACCCCCAAGTCTGCAAGCAAACAGCATTTTACAGAATAAACTAAAACACAACAGGGAAAGTCTCAGATTTATTTAGAAATATCATTCAAGCTGTGGTGAAGTCATTGCTGCTGCCAGAGAAACCCACCAGTAACCTGTGCCAGCCCCACAGGGAGCCTCAGGAGCACCTCAAAGCCCCTCTGAGGGATTTGCCCACGGTGGCAGAGGGACTATAGAGTCCAGGAGCACCACCATGACCTCTGGGATCATAACTCCAACAATCCAGCCCAAAATCTGCACCTTTCTCTCCCAAATTGGTTATGTAACCAGGAAGGGGAAAAAACCCTAGTATGAGGGATGAAGCCAACCAACTTCATTTCCCAAGGGATGCCAGCTAAAAAGCTCTTTATGGCCCAGGTGGCTACACAGAGATCACAGCCTAAGCCACTCATGCTCCTGCCATTGATAAATCTCCACTTTAACCTGCCTGGCATCGGGGTTAGCTATTGGCCCACCAACCAGTTAGTCACATTAGCCAAACCAGCAGCCACAAGCTCAACTCCCAGCAGGAGAGCAGGTGCTCAGGGAAACTCCTCAGCCCTCTTCAGAGTTCACCTTTGGGCACAGCAGTGAGTAATTAGAGGCCAGAGCTGTAATTACTTTCCACATCTCAGCTGTATAATTGCGCTGGTGCCCCTGCCTGCCCTTTTGAACTGGGGAGATGGAGCCGAGGGACCCTCTAGCACAGTGAGTGTGTGTGTGGGGGGGGGGGCTAAGAAATGCTGGTTTTTTCTCTTTAATACTTATTTTGAGGTCCCTAAACTCTCTCTAGGCAAAAATGAAATTAAAAAGCAACCCCAAAAGCTCAGAAATGTAAAGGGAAGAAAAAGCCCTTTTTCGTGTGTGTCACCCTCTGCCTTCACCATCCTATGCTGGGGTTACTCCTGCACTGTTCCATCTTCAAAAAACCCTTCTTATTTGAGGTTTATTTATTAAAGAAACTTCTTCAGAGGATTTTTATTGTTTCTGAGGAGGGGAAAGAGCTATTGCCCACCCCGATGTAGGGGAGCCGTAACTGGGATGCACTAGGTCATGTTTTCGCCATTCCCTCAAGGTCTGTGAGGATGTAACTTGGGGGGGGGGGGGGGGG
>VXBP01008594.1:341315-705334 GCA_013400115.1 Rhinopomastus cyanomelas
GGGGAGCATCGCGGAGTTGTTCCGCAGCTGTGCCGAGGCAGCTCGCCGTTTTACAGGGGATTTTTTTTTAATTAAAAAAAAAAGGGGGAGATCTTTAGCATGCAAATGAGTTCTTTCTGCTCCGGCTCCGGTAATTAGATCGTGTTTGTGTGTAAACACCGGCTCAGCGACACCCCACATCCATCCATCCATCACCCCCTGGTCCTTCTGCCGGCACCGGGGAAGGCGATGATGGCTCGTTCGGGTACGGGGAGGAACGCCAGAGGCTGCGTCTCCGGGGTAGGGGGCGATCCCCGCGGCTTGTAGGGGATCGGTTGGTTTGGAGGGGAAATGGGAAACCCCTGAGGGGGTGTTGCGGGGGGGGAGGGGAGGGGTCACAGCCGGTGACAACCGGGGCAGCAGCGTGGGAATCCGGAGGAATTTGCTTTCGGAACTTTGCTCCCTGCTCATCTTTCTCCTCCTCAGATGAAAAATAAAGGATTTATGGAGTGAGAAGGCGGGGGTGGGGGGAACACACCCCCCCGGTTTTGGGAAGCTGCTGTGTGTTGTCACCTGTGGCGGACACGGAGCTCCGGGATGTTATGTGCCGGCTGCGCATCCCCGCGCGGGTGTCAGACCCCATCGGTGTCACCTCACGGGTGTCACAGACTAGCTCCCCAGACCGGCTTTGGGGAGGGTTGTAGGGCTTGGAGCTGCTTTAACAAAAAAACAACAACAAAAAAACCTAAATAAATAAATAAATCCCAAGCCCACGCAGCCCGTCCATCTGTTGATTAAATGAAGGATAAAACTTTTGGAGTTGAGCGCTGCTCAACGGGCAGCTGGGGTTTTTTCTTTGCCCAGCCAGACTTTATTGCTGAACATCCCCTGCCAAATGCTGCCTTTCCCCCTTGTTACCCAGGCAGAGACTCGAGGTGGCTTCGCTTGTGGTTGGCTTCACCCTCCTCTTCCCCTGGGCTCGGGTGTGATGTTGGGCTCCCCATACTGCCCTCGCTTATCCTTGTTCTCTTTTTCTCCTCTCTCCACTTGTACTAATATTCCTTCAGGGAGAAAACTGTGTTTGCATTCGCCTTTGCTTCTGCACAAAAGGAAACCCACTGTGAGATTTCTGGCTGAACAAACCCCAACTCTCCCTGGTACAGCAGGGCAGCACTGGTGCGGGTGACAGCAGCAATTGGGAGGCTGCTCCTGGCCTTCGCAGGTCGCTCCCCCAAACCCCTCCACTCCATGCAGGTCAAATGGCACTTGGCTAGTGAAGCTGCCTTATGTTTATACCTGACATCTAGCTGAGACTTATTTCTCTCCTGATTTTTCCTTCCCTTCCTATTCTTCCTCCCTTTTGCAGGCATTATTTTTAATAAGGGCTAATGCACTTTTTAATAGCGCTGGGCTCTGGAGCTGCCACAGCTCCTGGGCGATGCTGTGTGGAGCCGGAGCTCAGTGGATCTGTCTCCCCGTCTGTACCATCAGGAGTGTGCAGCTGGTACCTTGCTTATTCATGCAGGGTTACGAGGCAGAGAAATAGTGTCTTGCAGAGCGTTTTCCGCTCTCTTCTCCTGTAGGATGAACCGATCACAGCTCGCAGGATGTGAGAAAAGGGGCTGTAGGCAGTGTTGGGGCTTTTCTCTTTGGGGTGAAGCTGTGCAAAGGATTCCTGATAGGATTTCATGCAAAGGATGCCTTAATCTATGTAGTGCTGTGGGTGAGCTAACGGCATGGATGTAGGAAGTGAAGCTGATTTTTGTTATGTTTACATCCCCTCACACAGCCACTATGGTGCCCAGATGTGGGGCATTTATTTTCCATGGGCAAAGGTGATCCCCAAGACTGGTGAGCCTTGGGGACACAGAGCCATGTCTCACTCTGGAGGGAGCTGGTGGGCCAAAACTCACTGGAAGGAGTAAGTAAAATAACTTGACATCCCCCTATCAGGAAGTTCACGGGCTGTTTTTTGCGAGCAGGGAGCAGGCAGGGCTGCCCATGCTCCTGCAGCACCAAAGTGGCTTGAAGGGCTTTGCCTTCAGTTTCCGTGGGCAGAGGGGCTGTAAGAATTACCAGGATCACCTCTGCTGCCAGCTCTGTGCTCTGGGAGCTGAGCTCCCTTGGACCAAAGCATTATCAGACAGATATTTTCCCCACTGCTGGATCAGTACATTGATGCCCTTGGGTTTGTACTTCACAAGCCCCATGGCACCACAGCATCCTGCTGGTTCTGCAGGCTGGACTGTAGGCTCCCAGCTGGCCTTGCAGGAGGGAGGGGACCTCTTGTTCCCTGGCTGGGGCCACCTGCACCTGGGTGCACACGGGCCTTGCTCAGCTGAGGAGAAGGAGGAGGGGGGCTGACTTCACAGCTGACTTCTGTGTTTCTCTTGAGGTAAGGAGAATAAACTGCCTTCCCTTGAGCATCCTCTGTCTTTCACCCTTGCAAATGGTCTGAAGCAGCCTGCCAGTCAATAGGTTGGTGTTTCCTCTTCAGGGCTGTTTCCCCCCATGTATTGCTTACGGTCAGGACCACAGCTTTGGTGGGATGCAGGGACAGTCACAGCACAAGCTGCCTCCTGTGATGCCCTTCGGTGGGAAGAAATTACTGCTGCCTTTGCTTCTGCCTGCTGAATAGCTGACCACCCTTTCCCCCCAAACCAGCCTTTCTGCTGCTCCAAACTGGGAGAGACTGGAAGCAGCTGGGGAAAGTGCCCCAGCTGTGGCAGGAGCCCCACCTGCACCTACGTCCCCCTCTTACTGTAACAGCCTGGACGAATCTGTCAGAATCCAAAGTTTACCTTGGATGGGAAGGTTTCTGCCTGCCTGGGGCTCTCTTTCCAAAGGCATCTTTGCTTTCTCTCAGGGTGATGAATACTCGGTTCTCCAGGTGTTGCAGGGTTTGCTTTTCTCCTTCACAGTCCACTTGGTTCCTCCCTGCAAGCAAATCTTCTGCAATCATCTGTCGGAGGGGCCTGTTATTGGTAGCAGTGGCTCAGCTTCTCTGTGGTTTGGTGTCAGCTCCCAGGTAGAGGAGGGTGAAATCCTGCTGATGAGACAAAGCAGGCTGGTTCTACCTACCCCCACTGGTTAGGACCATAGAGCAAGGATTTGGGTACCTCAGTGGGGTTTGGTGGTGACAGGGAGCAGAAATGCAAGTTTGAGGAGTGCTGGGAGGTGTCCTGGGCTGTTGTCTCCTAAACCTGTCTCAGCACTGGGAGGTGTTTCGGGACTGTTAATGGGGTTTGAAGAAGCAGTTGAGGAAGCGCACAGAAGGCACCGCAACTGAAAATGGTTGCGGTGACATCAGTGGTTTGGAAAGGTGCTTTGAGAAGATGGGAGATTCTGCTGGTGGGAAGGCATGGGGTTGACAGAGGCACAGGAACTAGCTGCATGGGAGGGAAACCAAAGCGAAGTCTCAGGTTTGAGCAGGCTTGGTCCAGTTTATGCTATCCTGGAGGAATGGTTGCAGGTTTTCTCCTCCACCATGTGTTTTGATGAAGTTTAGATCTCCAGATGCTTCCCCATGTTCACGCTGTACACCCTGCAGTGAGGACCACAGGGGACTTTTGCTCAGACTGGTTTTTTCACAAGGCTTCAGTCATTTGAAAAGCTGCAGTTTTGGTCAGGTCTCCTCTGTCAGAGGGAGGAGAGTGAGGAGAACCACCTGCCCTGATGCTGACGCTGCATCCCTACTGGCCTCCTCCCTTCCAAGGTGAGATGGAGGTCCATCAGCAGCTTATGCACAGCACATCTTGTGCAGATGTCGCTTACTTCTGCGCTTTCCTATTAGGGGACACTAGCTGAAGCAGAAATGTGCCCAGAAAACCCCTGCCAGGTGACCAGCACTGTGTCATCACCTCCCCAGCTCTGTAGCTGGGCTGTGTCTGTTAGAATAAAAAGGTCTCCATGCTCTGCTTGGTTTTGCGGCTGTAAATAACGAGGAGAGGCTGATGTGCCCCTTAGGTTGTGAATTGGCTGAGGATCAAGGTCTTTGAATAAACTGTTTTCCTACAAGCAGTGTGTGGCAGAGTGTGGCTTCAAACCTCCCATGTAACAATGGGGTTGGAGTTCATATGCAGCTTCTGGACTCCAGCTCCTCATCGTGCTGGAGGAGCGGTGCTGGAGAGAGAGGTGTTCCTCCAAATGCTACTGGAGAGCTGGTTTTATACTGCATCCAGGACCCTTCCAGCAGGATTAAACAGCCTTTTTAAAAGAAAGACCTTTTGAAGATGGTCAAATTGCAAACAACTGAGAGCTCTAATCTAGCTTTTCCAAGTCTTTTCTTGGATGTCACTGGGAGCTTCCTCTAGTCAAGGAGACAGTGGAGGTTCAGGGGTGTGTGAATTTGTTACCCACAGGAGCAATTTCAAACCTAGCCGGCTGGAAAGAAATGGAGTTTCAAATCTGTGGGGCTTGTTTCCGGGTGGGGACTAAATAGCAGGATCCTGATGCTTCTCCTGGGTTTCTGTTCTAGTACACAGCAGCTTGGGGCTTGCCTAAACTCAAAGGGGGAAGAGGAAAGTATCCTTCTCTGATCTGTGTGGTGTGATCAGACAGAGCAAACGCTGGGTTCTGCTCTTGGAAGCTGTGGCCTAGCAGATGTCCTGGTTCAAGATGCCTTTGAAGTAAAGTCGAGGCTGTTTACTTGTTGCCTCTCTGGCAAGACCCAGGCTTGAGTGTTTGCCTTTCCCTGGTGGCAGCATCCGCCTCCAAAGTGGAGCAGAAGGAGCTGTAGGTCACTTGGCTGCGATGTGGCTCTTCCTTTTACTGCATTGCATTAAACAGCTTAAAAACCTAAATGTGCTTTGAGTGGAGCTCTTAGGCATCGGCTCAGGGCCTCTTTCAGTGCCACATGCTGCACAAGCTCAGGTGGAACACTGGCATTGTTAATCCAGGTACTCTTAGTTTAATGCCTTTGCTCAATGCCCCTACTTGCAATGAGAGGCTCCAGCAAGCATCTGGTCTTCTGCATCTTGGGTGGAGAAAGATGGAACTGGGTTTTTGAGAGCTTTGTTGTTACTGCTGCTCATTAACCACTGATGCAAGCCAGTCAAGATTGTCAGTGTGGAGAATAGATGCTTTTGCGGTGGGTGAAGTTCCTGGGTTTATGTGTGTGGTCCCACACTGGCCAATTCACCTCTTAAGTGCCACTGAACTTATGGTCTTGGGTCTGTTGCTGTCATTGACAATCTGGCATGTGACAAAGCCTCCCAGTGTGCCAGGGTCTGATGGGGTGCTGCAGCATGTGCTTAAGGGAGGGAAGATGCAGGCAAAATTCATTAAGGTGGTTTTTTTTTGTGAGCTCCATGGCCAGTGGAGTGTGTACTCCAGGCTAGAGGGGCCTGGCTAATTAGGATGAAATGTGCACCCTCAGTGGAAGGGATAAACTTTCTCCAACTTCCTTTTGGATGAAAGAGCAAAGCTTCATCCTGTAGGTCCAATATTACTTGATTCCCACCCCCAAGCAGGGATTTAGTATGGGAAGCCATTTGTTTTGGAGTCCCACCTGGTATTTTGGGCAGGTATTCCCTCATTAACTCATTAAAAGGTGATAAATGAAGGGCCTGGATCCTTCTTAGGCTTCTCTCCCCCTCTACTAGCATAAATGAGTATTCAAGCTGTATGCTGCCAGTCAGTAAATGTCAATATTGGGTAAGTGTTTCCTTTATATCACTGCAATTTAGCATAAGCTGCTTGGAAACAAATGTCTTCTATAAGCATGAGGTGTTTCAGTAAGTACACAGTCAACATTACTATGAAGATTAAATAAATGTCAGCCCCACTTGTATGCTCAGCAGCGAGTTAAGAAGTCGAACTTGTGCAGCAACCAGTGTGGCATCAGCAGCAGGAGGGACCAACAGGTTTGCTCTTTCCTTAGTGCTGGCTGGCAACCTAATGAAAACTTGATTCGGCCAGTGTTGGCTGGAGCAGGTGAAGTTGCTGGCTCAGGCTGAGCTGCCTTCTGCAGATCTGTGCAGGCTAGTGCTTAAATGGTTCTGCTGCTGCCTTTTCTAGTGGATACTGGGAATTGCTGGCTGAAGTGGATGAGACCAAGGGATGTGGTGCTCGGGCATTCACCTCCTTTGTGCAGAGGGAAGCGTTGGGCTTTAAGAACAGACTGTAAGCTTTGAGCTTGCCTGTAGCTTGAGGCTTCCCAATGCCATAGAGATGCAGCCACCCTCAGTGAGAGTCCTCACTTCCCCAGTCACTCTTACTGGCTGTTGTCTTGGTTGGCCCATGCCAAGGAGACAAAAGGTAGGAGCACGGTGGGGGACTGATCTGGATGGGTTTCTGTTCCCAGACAGGCAAAATTGCTGCATTCTCCCCAGCTGACAAGTAGCTGACTGCAGCCACTTGTTCCCAGCTGCACAAAAATAACTGTAGTCAAAATCGTTTGCAGTCAGATGAGTCTTATCAGCTCCTCGAGTGCCTGTCTCATCCTCTGCTCTGTGCAGACCTGTTACCCTGCAGGTCCTGGGTTTTAGTGGTTGGCAATTGCTGCCCCAGCTCAGTCGAGCTGGAACGTCCCAGTTGTGTTCTGGCAGCAGTCAGAGGGTTTAGCAGCTTGTTGCTTGCAGAGCAGGCTCTGACCATGGCTCTTGTGTTTCTGGGGCCCAGGAGGTAGCTCCTGGACCTGTGAGGTGTCTGAATAATTCACAGAAGAGGGAGTGAGCGCCAGGGATTCCCAGCAGGAAGAACACCCGAGTGTTTGGGCTGTCGGAGCAGGTCAGCTGGCAGAGCCAAGGCCGGTTGTTCTGCTGCTCACTCTCCCCTGCAGCCTGGCGGTGGCAGCAGCTCCGCTCGCATGGAGCAGCGCAGCAGCTGCGGGGCTCTGGCTTTGCGGGGGCTTTGGGGTTCAGTCAGCGAAGGCTGTGCGCCCTCCTGAGCTGCGGAGAGGCTGCTTGAGGGCTACAGTGGGGAGGGGGGGTTGGGGGCCCTTCTGGAGTCCCCACCCCACAGCGCAGTTGTTCACGTCTCCAGGCAGCGGGGCAGAGCTTGCGGTGGCCCTGCCAAGCAGCCCAGAGCAGTGGTGCGGGTGCCACAGAGCAGGACGGGTGAGGGTGTAGGAGGGGAACGTGGGGCTGGTTCTGACCCACAGCTTCTCATCGCCTCAGTGATAGAACTGTGTACTGGCAGTGCTGAGCATGGAGCTGGTGAACCCAGCAGTGGGGAAGAGATGTTGGTCAGCGGTGCCTTGCTGATCTGTACCTTATTCTCTTCCATGAGTTAATCCCCAGAGTGTTTCCTCTGTTTTCCTTCTGTCTGTGGCCTTAATCTGAGAATGTGAGGGTCACCCTCTCAGCACCATCAGCAAGTGCTGTAGAAACGGAACCAACAGCTGCCCGACCTCAGTACAGCTCTTTGCAGTGGTTAGTCTTCCCCATCAGAGCCTGAAGGTCTCTGTGCTTATTCCTCATCTTGTCCAGAGACTGAGAAGGTTTAAGATATCAAAGCCTTGAGTGACTGTAAATTAACTCCTTCTGTCTGAGGTGAAACTTGGCTTGAGTTGGATGACTGGCTGGCAGATGGTAGATTTCCTGTGATTTCCTTTATTTGCACTTACGGCAATGGAAATAGTCAAGTAACCTAATTTCAGTACTTGGGAGACAATACAGCTGGTTTTCCCTCGCTCATGAGCTTCCCCACCAAAGGAAACGTCTTCACCCTGCTGTCCCTCTGTCCTTTTGTGCTTGAACCCAGCTCTCAAGCAGGGCTGAGATCATCATAGGATGTTAGGGGTTGGAGGGGACCCAAGAGATCATAGAGTCCAACCCCCCTGCCGCAGCAGGACAAAACTATCTAACACAGATCACAGAGGAACGCATCCAGGCGGGCCTTGAAAGTCCCCAGAGAAGGAGACTCCACGACCTCCCTGGGGAGTCTGTTCCAGTGCTCTGTGACCCTCACAGCAAAGAAGTTCCCCCTTGTGTTGAGGCGGAACCTCCTCTGCTGCAACTTACACCCATTGCTCCTTGTCCTATCACAGGGAGCAAGTGAAAAGAGCCTGTCCCCCCCCTCCTGGCCAGCCTTCAGGTACTTATAAACATTTATCAAATCTCCCCTAAGTCTTCTGTTCTGCAGACTAAAAAGCCCCAAGTCCCTCAGCCTCTCCTCATAAGCCATGCCCTCCTGTCCCCTAATCATCCTCGTAGCCCTCCGCTGGACCCTCTCCAGCAGATCCCTGTCCCTCTTCCCTGCACCCCAGCTCAGTCTCTGTGCTCTTAAAGTTGTCCTGACTCACCACCACATCCTGAATATTGAGATGACAGAATCACAGAATGATTGAGGCTGGAGAAGCCCTCTGAGCTCATCTAGCCCAGCCCAGGACCTAATATCACCACATCAGAGAGACCAGGGCACTAAGGGTCACAGCCAGTCTGTCCTTCAACAGACTCCACCGCTGCCCTGGGTAGTTCATTCCAGACTCTGATCCCCCTTTCCATGAGGAAGGGCTTCCTAACATCCAACCTAACCCTCTCCTGGCAGCTTCAGGCCCTGCTCTCTTAATCTGTCACTAGTTGCCTGGGAGAAGAGTTTGACCCCAACCTGACCACAACCTCCCTTCAGGGAATTGTAGAGAGGGAGAAGGTCCCCCCACAGACTCTCCTCTTCTCCAGGCTAAACACCCTCAGCTCCCTGAACCTTTCCTCATCAGACTTTCCCTCTAGTCCCTTCCCCATCCTTGTTGCTCATCTGGACCCGCTCCAGCTCCTCAATCTCTTTCTTGAAGGGAGGGGCCCAGCACTACCCTCAGTAGTTGAGGGGAGGTCTCACCAGTGCCAAGTACAGGAGGAGAATTATGTGGAGATCTACTTTCACTTTACTGAGGGGGAAGATGGCTGGAGTGCTTTTGGTAGCTGCTTCAACTTTGCATTCCTGGTTTAGTCATTGAGTGTGACCTCAAGTGGCTGCTCCCCCTGTACTGTCTGGGCTGTGTTTGCTCCTGGCAGTGAATATTTGAGACTTTAAGAGGTGATGGCTGACTGTCACCTGCCACCCCTTGGAAAACCTTCATCCTCCTTCTCACAGATCACAGCATAGGGGCTCAGGGACAAGGATGAGGAGGCTACACTTCAGAAAGGGCAGGTTGGGGAACATTATGGGACAGCAGAATGTCCTTTTGCTGCCAAGCCCAAATCAGTGTTAATGTCTGCTCATGACAGGTTGGTGACAATGCCAGCAGCAGCAGTGAGCTGGGCTGGGTGCAAGTTGAGGTCTTGTATAGTGCTCTCAGTCTGAGGGACCTTTCTTTCCCCTTGGCTTCTGCGTGAGCATCTATCTCCTGCGGCAAGAGCACTTTCTGAAGACTCCTTTTGCTCTGGTCACGCTTGAAACGATGATATTCGTTTAAGATAGACATTTGTGATAAACTAGGAAACACAGTGCCCTTTGAAATCTTCAAAGCTGTCTTCCATCAAGTGGGCTGACCAGAAAGGCAATGGCAGTGGTGATTGCAGCAAACTTCTCATCCAGCGTAGAGATTTTTTTTCTCCACAGCAGGTGGGTTTTTCTCCGCGGTTTGGCTCTCTACCAAGCACATGCAGAAAGCTCTGTAGTGCTCTTAACCTGTGCGAGCTGCTGCTGACTGGAGCAGATCAGAGTTGCTGTCCCAGTGGAAGCATCTTGTTCAAAATCAGCAAGAAAAGCTGAACTTTCAAAACTTGTTGTGGAATAAGAAACATCCAAGCATTATGGATTGAAAGCTTTGAAGTGGTTTTGCCAAGATAGCGTGTTTTGATATTTGCAGTTTTAATGTAGAGTTCAGGAAGGGTTTGGCTGGATTTTGTGCCCAAACGGTGCTGAGAACCACTGTCCTCTGGTGTTGGAGGGCTGCTGGGGAGCTGTGTAGAAACTATTTGACTGTTAATGGTCCATTATCCTTTGTTTGGGCTTGGAAATGGGATGCATGGGAGGAAAAAGGATTGAGGACAGCCCTGAGCAGAAGGACTTGGAGGTGGTGGTGGAGCAGAAGTCGAACAGGCGCCATCAGTGAGCACTTGCAGCCCAGAAAGCCAACCGTGTCCTAGGCTGCATCAAAAGCAGCAGTGACAGTCGGTTGAGGGAGGGGGATTCTCCCTCTCTACTCTGCACTGGTGAGAACCCACCTGGAGTCCTGTGTCCAGCACACTATGTTCTGTGTCCAACTCTGGAAGGTGTCCATAGGAGAGTAACTACAATGATCAGAAGGCTGGAGTAAGTCTCCTTTGAGGACAGACTGAGCAAGTTGGGGTTCTTCAACCTGGAGAAGAGGAGGCTCCCAGGTGGCCTTCTAGCAGCCTTCAAATCTCTGAAGGGGGCTACAAGAAAGCTGGGGGAGAGCTTTCAACATGGGTGGTAGCAAGAGGAGAAGGGGAAAGGGTTCCAGACTTGAAGAGGGGAGATTGATGTTGGACATGAGGAACAAAGTGTTTGCTGTGAGGGTGGGGAGATGCTAGAATAGGTTGCCCAAGGAAGTGGTGGCTGCCCCATCCCAGGAAGTGTTGAAGGCTAGGTGTGCTGGGGCACTAGTGAGGATGTCCCTGTCTGTGCAGGGGGGTTGGAACTGGATGATCTTTCAGGTCCCTTCCAACCCTGGCCATTCTGTGAGTCTATGATTCTTGCATCTTCCAAGAGCATCCTGTGGTAAGTTTTCTGTCTAACAGTTTATTGCAGTTGGTCTGGGTGCTCCTCTTTTATTGCCTGCTCTCCTGCATGCCTTGAGGACAGCGTGTGCCTTACGTGCTCCTCTCTGAAGCACCAGCTCATAATTGGGAAATATGGTGAGATTGTGAAGGTGCTGATGAAATTCATCCCGTCCTGGTGCATAGAGCAGGTAAAGAAAGGGCCTAAGAGGCAATTGAAGAGATTGATGGGCAGTAATGGGTGTGATGGTACTTTTTGTCCCACGTTTTTAATGAAGTGATTGATAACAAACGCAGCTGGAGCCCCCGTGCGGAGACCAAGAGATGCAGTTAAATTACAGAGGCTTCTCAACTTAATGAGGCCAGGTAATAAAAATGAAGCATAATGAACAAAGTATAATGGGACCATTATGCTTACCAATGCTCTAGCAGAGGGCTGAGCAGGCAGCCATCCTTGGCGGGTGACCTCGTGATCTCTTTGGGAGGAATGGCTCTCCTGATGGGGATGAAGATGAGGAGGCTGGGACATGTCTGGGAGACTTGGGGAGAATACTGGTCAGCCAAGTGACATGTCACCTCTCATTGCTGGGACTGAGTGTGGAGGTGGAGCAGCGGGCATGGCGGATCCCTCATGCTTTTGATTTATGAGGTTTTGGGCAAGGCTCTGCATACTTTATGTAGCCTTGGGCAAGTCCACATGAGTCTCCTCATTTCAGAGCTCAGTCACAGCTGGGGCAGATTTTGTGATGCAAAGGTAAAGCAGTGGGATTTCTGAACTGCCCGGAGGCAGGATGTGCTGGGCATTGATGGGAAGCTGTGAGAGGTTGGCCAGGGCTCAGTGCTTAGGTTTGTGTCAGCTGGATTGGGGCCTTTTTTAGGGATGGAGGTGGGATGGGGGTTAGTGTCTGCAGAACAGTTATGTCTCCGCTGCTGTTAAATGTAGTTAAAGTTGAGTGGCTTCTAATTTAATAATGAAAGGAAGAGAAGTAAGTGTTGTCAGCCATATGTGCCCGTCCCAGTAAGTACTAATTGAAAACAGATATTGACTTTAAAGTGAAAATGTAATATGATAAATGGTGGGTTGAAAATTTTGTGCACTTGGGAGGGAGAAGTGAACGCATGCAGCTTCCCTTCTGTTCTGCCTAAGCTTCGTGTCCCACCAGGAGCAGAATCTTCCATTCTGTGAGGCCAGTGGGACAGGAATCTTGGAGAGAAGGACCTGGGATTGTGTTAGAGCAGCATCCAGAGCCTCACTGTGCCAAAATCAAACTGGCTTCTGGTTTCTCCCATACCTTGCAGACCAATCTCTGTCAAAGCTCCATAGGGAGAAGAAATTAAGCTTTTTGAGGCTGGGGGAAACAGCACCTCCCTTGTCATCAAGGTGTTGGTGACCCTCTTTGTGATGATCTCTGCTGCTTGAGCCGACACCATCTCAGCTCCTCTGAGCTGGCATCCTGGCCCATAGCCTGGATTTGATGAGTGTAGTGGCCAGTGCTGGAAAAACACTGGCCAGTGGTTCCTTTTTGGGGCTGCTGGGGGACAATAGAGGACATCTCTAGTCTTCTCAGTCCAACCCAAATGGGTGTTGATCCCCTGGAGAGAAACACCCTTTGCCTCTTGCCCTCAAGTTGTCCACAACCCACCACCCTGCAGCCTGTCTTGGGCAAGTCATGGCTTTCAGCAGCCAAAGCTGGAGTCACAGTGCTTTTTAAATTGGTTTGTAGGCAGAGCAGTGCTGCATGACCAACGACCATTACAGGATGCTCCCTGAGAACCACCCCACCACTGTCATCTTGGGAGGAAGCAGCCTGGCCCTAATCCCTTTGTGCAGAGTTTCTGCTTGTTCCCTCATATGGGTGCGTGTATACGATTTGCATTTTGCACTCTGATCGTATGCATAGAATTCAGATTGAAATGGGGGCTTGCATAGATTTGCATGCTGATGAGGCAGTGGCTTTATTTATTTATTTGGAGTCCTCTCAAGCAGGCAGCAGTCTGCTGAGAAGCAACTCCTGCAGCTGTGTTGGTGATGGAGCATTCCAGTACTATGCGGACCCTTGTTCTTCTCCAAGACCCACTTTCTCCCTCTGCTTAAGCAGTCGAAGCTGATGGTCTCTGCTCCAACAGCTCCTTGGCTTCATCCTCCTGAACGCTTGTTGAGACAGCTTTGGACATTAGTCCACCTTAGCTAGCCAGAAATGCTTCTTTAAGATTATACTGGTGCAAAGCAGGTAAGAAGTAGAAACACTACCGTGTTAGAGCTGGTTGTAGCCAGCGCAAGCCACTTGCTCTTGAATGTGGTGGTCTGTGGGCAAGATGATTGGAGTGTGCCCCTGCTCTCTCCATGAATTTGCAGCTCAGAGAACCTGCTGGCCTCAGCCTCCTGCCTTCCTCATCAGACCATGACCTTTCCCTTCATCATGGGGCTGTTAGTTCTGGTGTCTTTGAGCAGCTGACCTTGGGATGTTGCATATGGGCTTTGGCTGTGAAGACCATCAATCCTGCTCTGCCGTGGCATGCGGTGCTGCTGTGGTCCACCCATGCTGTTTTCCCTTGACAGGAGCCCTTCACCCTCTTTCAAAGAGCAAGAGTGAAGAAAGTTTGGAAACACTGAGAAAGCATCAGATAGAGGAGGGGAAGCCGAAGGCTGGGAGAAAATCAGTTCCTAAAGCTCCATATCATGACAGGGGAGGAAAAAGTAAGACCTCAACTCCAGGTGTTTCACTGAATCACAGCCCTGTGGCTCTTTGCTCATCTCTGCAGCAGATACACCCAGTGCACAGCTCAGTGCTCAGCCCTGCCATGCCAGCACTCCCTCCCCAGATGACTTCTGCTGCAGCTGAGTTTGTTGCTGGAGCACTGAAATGCGGCCAAGGCAGGGCTCCTGAAATGGCAGCAGGAACTGGGTCACATCGTGCTGCCCCGAGAGAGTGAGTTTCTCTCCAAGCAGTCTGGCTTCCAGTTATTATTTTACAGGGGATGTTAGCGGTTGATAAGGCAACTGCTCTGACTGCCAGTGGGGCTTATTTGGGGCTTATTGCATGCTCCAGTTTATATTTTAATATAGGCAAAGGTGACTTACAACTTTAATATTAAATTTTAAAACTGATTGCTCCACTGGTGTGGTGGTAGCGGGGTTTTTTTTTTATCTATGTGAAACCAGATTAATCTCAGCCTTCCTTGATCCCACTGGTAGCTTTTCTTTCCCTGGCTGGAGACACACGAGCCTGCGTTGCGCCAACAAAAGCCAAGAAGGAAGATGTTTGCGTGGTGATAAATAATTGTCACGGGGGCTGCTTTTCTTCCAGAGACATCTCCGCTCTGCCAGCTCGACAATGGCATCCGTGGGAGCTCTTGCCTTTGTACGAGGTTCTCTGCCTTGCCGAGCGGCGCTCTGCTGAACAATGTCTGGCTTTGTTGCTTCCCATAGAAACCTCATTTTTTGTCGCCGTGCTTCTCCCTGGTTTTCCAGGCTGTCCGTAACGCGACGCCGCTTTGTGCCGCTGGCGTTACAATTTCTTGCGTGCTCCTGCTGCTTGCAAGATGTTCTGTGCCCGAGGCGATGGTATTTTGTGGGATGATATCTTATGGGGTGGCCCGTGGGGAGCTGGAGTTCAGTTGTTGTCCTGTTATTGGCTCCTTGAGCTTTCTTGGGTGGCTATGCTAGACTGGAGGATCCAAGAGCTGTTACAGCTTAGCAATGCCTCTGCCTCTGGACATCTAATCTGGTGTTTCAAGCCACCTCTAATCCCAGCTCTTACGGTTTAAGTGAATCCTCTTGATGTAGCCCTAGGATGCTCCCTGGCTGCTTGTTATGTTGCTGTAGATCCTCTGGGGCCAGAAGGAGCCTCACTGGTGGGTGCTCTTTTTAGTGGAAGAAAAGGATCGCAGTCATGGCTCTGGAGATGTGTAGTAATAAATCTTCACGGTCAGCCTGTGTATGAGGGCACTTGTTAAATTTCCCCCAGATCAGGAGTTTGTAGTGCTCTGTGCTGGGAGCATCGCTGTACCTCGGCAAGAGACTGCTGGAATCAAGTGCTCTGTAAGCAGCCTGTAGTTTCTGGTGGGTTTGTAGGAAGGATAACATTGCATTGACTGCCCATGTTCTCAAAAATGCCTCCCAAATGCTGCCTGAGCTTTTCTCATCCCAGCCTTATGAATAAGTGCTTTTCAGAGCTTGTTATTCCATGCCCAGTGTGTGTTGCTGTATATAAATATGTTGGGTTGATGGGGCTGAGCGCTGGGGATTGAGTAAACTGTGCGAGTCTGACAGTGGTAGAGGAGAGGAACTGAGGCACACGGGTCTGCAGCAGACATCAGTGTTTCAATCCCTACTTTTTGTAAAGAAAACTCTGAATTATTTCAGGAAATTATCCTGAATCTCCCTTCTGTGTGGATGCTAGAAATGCCTCCATCACAGGAAGTTTCTCCTTACAGCTCTACATCATCAACCTTACTGCTGGTTGATGGCAGTTATCCTCATGATTGTTACTAGTCAGCATCACACATAAGGCAAAGTTACTCTAACTTCTCCCCGTTCCAGTTGTGATGCTAGAAAATCAGCAGCCACCTCATGCCTGTCTCTTCCCTGCGTTGCATTTTGGGCTGGGGTGGGAAACCGTGAGGTTCTGTGTTGTGCAACGAACAGGAATGAGCTTAAGACAGTGACAAGACCGAAGAGCCATTAAAGGCAAAACCTGACACTATGCAAGTGAGCACCGAACAGCAGCCACATAAGTCCCATTTGTTTTACATTTCAGAGCTTAATGAGACAGAAATCGCACGGCAATTGTCATATGTGAAGGCAGAGATTGCTGGTTTACGTTTAACTAAAGCAACCGCCGTATGCGGCACCGGCGCCTGAAACTAAGCGAGTGATACCCGCTGGCTGCCGTGGGGATGCACCCCGTGTAGCTGCAGACGACTCATTGCCCTGAAACTTCGCTCCTGTTGTGTGTGAATGTGACCGCCCAGCAGCAATGCCAGGTTGAATCTGGTCTTGGAAGTATTGCATCTTCTCCATAGTACATGGGTATCATGTTCGTGTTGGTCTCTTCTCACAAGGAACAAGTGATGGAACAGCAGGAAATGGCCTCAGGTTGCACCAGGGAAAGGTTAGTTTGGCCATGAAGAGAAATTTATTCCTGGAAAGGGTCCTCAGGCCTTGGAACAGGCTGCCCAAGGAGGGGGTTAAATCGTCATCCCTGGCCGTGTTTCACAGTTGTGGAGATGTGGAGCTCAGGGACAGGGTTTAGCGGTGGGTTGGGACAGTTGGAGTCTTGGTTATACTCTATGAGCTTTAAGGTCTTTCCCAATCTAAACAAATCTACAGTCCTTCATGTAAAAGATGGAGGAGTGCAGCGATCATGGCCAGCAACTCTTTTTATGCATGATCTCACTTGGGTTTTGAAATCTGTATCTTGGAGTGGTCTGTAGGAAGCCGTAAGGAGCACTGCTCTGGAACAGCCCACTGCTGTGGGTTCGGGAGCACAGAATCATAGGATCACTTAGGTTGAAAAAGACATTAAGGTTATCAAGTCCAACCAATACCCTACTCTATCAGTCCTCTGTCAGACCCACCACTAAACCCTGTTGCCTAACACCACATCTATGCAGCTTGTGAACACGGCCAGGGATGGAGACTCCCTCCCTGTCAGCCAGTTCCAAGGCCTGGTGATCCTTTCCAAGAAGAAGCCAGCCTGAACTTTGCCTGGGGCAACCTGAGGCCATTCTCTCTTGTTCTGTCACTTGTGCGAAGAGACCACCACCCACCTGTCTACCTCTTCCTCTCAGGTAGCTGTAGACAGCAATAAGATCTCCCTTCAGCCTCCTCTTTTCTGGACTGAACAACCCCAGCTCCCTCAGCCATTCTTTGTAGGACCTGTGCTCCAGACCGTTTACCAGTCAAGTTGAACCTTGATGTCTCATTAGTGTCACTGCTCAGACTATTGCCAAGGTGCCGCCTGTTGTGTGTAGTGTAGAGATGACAGTGCCATATGAGATTGCAGCAAGGCTTCTTACCACCCCCTTCACACACTGGTCAGGAGGTGGTATCAAGCCTGCTTTTCTTACAGCAGTGGTTATTTTTAGGAGGAGGGATGTTTCTGCCTTAGACACCTGGTCATCATCTGAAAGCCGCTGTATTGAATCACAGAACATTAGGGATTGGAAGGGACCTCGAAAGATCATCCAGTCCAATGCCCCTGCCAGAGCAGGATCCCCTAGACCAAGTCACACAGGAACGTGTCCAGGTAGGTTTTGAACATCTCCAGAGAAAATAACCTTTAGTTCAGGTGTGGGCACTGCCCACTGAGGGCTGGAAACACTTGTGGGAATAATCTCAAACCCTCTGCCAACCATCCATTATTTTCCAGCATAAACCCAATATCAGTTTCAGATGAGCTGAACAATAGGGAGATATTAATGTCAAAACGCATTATCCTGGGAAACTTGCTTCGGCTCTACTCATTTGTGCCTGAGCTTTATGTTCATAAATTGCTAAAGCAGTTTTTTAATATTAACATAAGCTGCAGTCTTTTTGACAACTGTTAGAGAGCAGGATGCATATGGAGTTCTGAAATTGCTTTTGGGGGTTTCTTGGGCTTTGGTTTTTTCCCCTTGTCTATCTTGAACTGAAGAGAACACCCCCTAAATGTTGTATTGGGTTAACTGAAACAAGACTGGAAATATTTGTTTCAGGTCGAATGAAACCCTTCATCTGATGAGAGATGTCCTTTGTTCAGGTTTTAAATCCTTTTTTTTTTTTTTTTTGGTGGTAGTAAATGAACTTCAGAGATGTCTTTGGGAAGGGGAAAAGTCTGTGTGTTTCAAGGAGAAGGGAAAATGTCTAAATAAACCACTTTCCCTTTTGACACACCCTCCCCCATTTCAGTTTGAACAGTTGAATGGGTTTGATGGGAGTTCATGAGTAGCATTGCTTGACCCACATCTGCATGCTGCAAGAACGATGCTGGAGATGCAGGGGGAAGAGCTAATGAGTCATTTTTCTAATGAGCGTCTCGGTAGGTGAGAGAAGTACTGAAATTATATATTTGAAGGAATAATGGGACCCTCGTTAGATGACTAAATCTTATCCTTAATCATCCTGGGGGCGATGATGAAGGGAAATAGAGAGTTGGATCATCCTGATTAGATAAGTTGTGGGTGAAGAGTGTTTTGCAGCCAGCCTGGAGCTTTGGGGGGACCAAACCCAAGCTGACAGTCCTTGCTATGTGCATGGCAGCCAGTCCAGCTGGGTCATCCGTGGCATCGAACCAAGACTTGTGTGGTCTTCTCTCATCAAGAGAGGTCTCCTTGATGGTACAGCCCAGTGACATGCTGGGTCACAGAATCAGCTCCCTGCTGCTGATCAGGTTTCCTCATCAAATCCCTCCAACCATTAAGTGCTTCCTAGTCCTAGAGGCACTCGAGCATTCAGCTTTCTGATGAATCCCTGCTGGGATATTTGAGACCTCCTGAATGTAATGAGAAGCTCCCCAGGCCCTTTGTTGCTACCCTGAAGCACTTGGAGAAAACCCTCCTGAGATCTGTTTACTGCCTGTTGCTGGGATGTCTGGAAGGTGACATGAGCTTGGAGAAGAATCACAAACTAGTTTAGGTTGGAAGGGACCTCAGAGATTATCCAGTGCCAACCCCTTGCCATGGGTAATATCAGACTGGTTGCCCAGAGCCCCATCCAAGGTTGGATGCTTCCATTGATGGAGCAGCCACAGCCTCCCTGGGCAACCTGTTCCAGGTTCTTGGCACTCTTACAGGAAGGGTTATGCTACCTAAGTTCCAAGTCAAGTAGGGCCTTTGTACTGGTCTAGGTCTTCTCCTGAAGAGCATGTGTTCCTCTGGGCGTGTGTGTTCAGGTTCACCTCTCACAAGTTGTCCTCTGGGGTGCTGGGAAAGGTGTTCTCTGTTTTAGTGGAGTAATTGAGCAATCACGTTGTCCTGGACACAGCAACTAATGATTTTTTCTGTATGATAATGCAACTTCATTACTCTGGGGAAATCATCTGCTCCTGTGAAGGCAGGACTCTCACTTCTGGGTTAAGGGGGAAGAGATGAATGGCTTAATTAAAAGGTTGAGGAGAAGAAAATCTGCCTTAACTCTTTCTTTTAGGCTGTGTTTGAGAGAGTTCTGTGAGGAGGAAGGTTATGTGTGAAGGCCTGCCCCAGCCTAGCCTTTTCTAGGGGAGCTAGTTGGTACTGCTGCATCAAACAAGGGTCACAAATGTCAGGTCTTCACCCCATCACCCAGGTCTCTGCCCACTGGAGGAGGCTGGCAGAGGCACGCGCAGCCCTGCTTTGTGGAAAAGGCTGAGATTTATTCTGTGTGAAAGGGGAATGTTATTTAAATCTGTACGTTTTGCAGGATGTGAAAGCAGCTCCGCGTAATATACAGCCTCCCTCTCCACTGGGAACGCTCTATTAACATCTTTCATTTGTGTAGTTGGATGCTTTGCGGTGCCTTTTAGCGGTGATAATCCAGCAAAGACCTCTGTGTTGTTCACGCTGCAATATTTATGGAGCCAGCCTTCCTTTTAATTTCCGTGCCGAGTGTGGCCGTATGCAGAGAGAGAGTACAAACAGCACCTTTTGCCTCACAACAGCGAAGGCTTTTCCCGCGGTGGGATGTAGGGCTTTTCAGCAACTCATTTGGAGCTTATTGAGTCTCCTTTTGGAAAAGGAGCAGAAGGGTTTGAGCGTGTCCGATGGCGATTGCGCTCTGCCAGGCTGCTCCCGAAGACAAAGAGTGGTGGAAAGCTCTTTACTGGCAACAGGTGAGCAACTTCAAGCAGAGTCAACAGGACCAATGGGTCAACTGCTGGGGTTTTGGAGGTGGAGGGGGACCTGCTTGTGTGTATCCTTCACTTCGAGCTTTTGAACAAAGGAGTGTCAGTGCAAGGCATCTTCTTGTGCGTGAGAGAAGCTGCCCTGCAAATGAGCAGTGCTCTATCTCTTTCACAAGCCAGACTTCTTGGTGGATGTAGAGCGGGAAAGAGCCCCTCTCCAGTGGCTCATAGGATTATGGAATGGTTTAGGCTGGAAGGGACCTTAAAGATTATCTAGTTCCAACCCCCCTGCTGTAGGCAAGGACATCTCTGCCCCACCAGACCAGGTTTCTGAAAGCCCCATCCAACGTGGTCTTGAGCACTCCAGGGATGGGGCATCCACAGCCTCCCTGGGCAACCTATTCCAGGTCTTCAGCACCCACACAGTGAAGAACTTCCTCCTAAACTCCAATAGAAACCTATCCTCTTTCAATTTCAGGCCATTGTTCCTTGTCACTACAGGGCCTTGTAACAAGCCCTTCTTCAGCTTTCCTGTAGCCCACTTCACAGACTGGAAGGAGCCTTTCTATGCTGGGATATGGATGCAGATAATATTCTTGTGCATGAGGTTGGATGAAGCTTGCTTGGGGTGGCTCAGGTCCCATGGAGGTGACCTGAAAATCTACTGGATTTCATTTAGGTGCCTTCATGGCTGCTGCATGTGGTGCCTTTTGTAGAGGTGTTTGGGTTGGAAGGGACCTTTAAAGATTGTCTAGTTCCAACCCCACCCTGCTGTGGGAGACAGCTACAGTGATATCTCTCAGTAGACCAGGTTGCCCCATCTAACCTGGCCTTGAACTCTTCTAGGGAGGAGGGCTTTCTGTTTGCCTGCTGCACTCTCCTGAACCAGAGGGGAGACCACCTCTCCCTTGGGCAGGGAAGAGAGCAGAAGGGAGCCCAGCAGCATTCAGCACCATGGTGAGAATATCCAAGCTGGTGCTTGAGGTCACTGCTTAGGCTCAGCTTGGCACAGAGGTATCGGAGCACTGGACATACAAGTGCTTCTCTTGTCTGCAGCTTCGATTCCCCAGCTTCTTTCTCTTCATTTTGCACAATTAAATATTAAAGCCAGTAAACACTTCAGTTTGTCTGCACAGTGTTGTCTGCCCAATTATCCTCCTGCAGGGCTGTCATACTGTGCCAGTTGCTTCCCTGGGTGCTGGCAGCCTTTAGCCTTTATGCCAGTCATCGCTGCAAGGAAAACCTCAGCTCTCCAAACCTCTCTTCCCAGCTCTATCTACAGCTCTTCACTGCTTTGGAGTTACCTCTGTGTTAGAGATCCCAGGACACTGCTGAACTGGTTGAGCCTTTTCAGAGGGGCAGAAAGAGCTGTTTGTTCTTCTAAAGCTGCTCAGTGGGTACTGGCAGGGGAATAAAGGGACAGTTTAGCCGATGGTTCCTAGAAACCTGTAAGCATAGGTCAGACCTGTTGAAGCATGGAAGAGATTCTTTGCTCCCCAGAGATACAGGATGGGCACAGTTTGGTCTCAGCAGGCTTCAGAATTTCTTGTTGCCTTCCTGGAGCAGAGGCTGTGCTGGAAGGTGGGATCTTACCCCTTCTAAAACACGAGAGTTGCAGTGTCGGTTTCTCAGCTTTGGAATTGGGATCCTGAATCTCCTCTGCTCCCCATCCCAGCACTGAGGATGCCCTTCTTATACCTTGGGTTGTGTTTTTACCCAGTCAATAAGTCTTTGCTGACAAAGGAAGGGGAATTGTTGCAGCCAACTCTCCCAGCCTCGGTCAAGCAGAGCTTGTTTGTCTGGTTTATTTTTTTGGTCATGCCTTTCAAGGCCCCGATGTTAAGTGGAGCCCATTTCCAAGAGGGATGGGACGGCTCTACATGATTTTACTGTGGTTTCAAAAGACGTTTTAACTGCCTGTACTCCTGCCATCACTGAGTTACACGTCTGAGCCTGGCCTTGACTGCGCGGCTTGAATTTCTTGCTATGATTTTCAAGGTAGTGTTTATTAGCAGCTTGGCTGCTGCCAGACAGACCAGTGTCAACAGCTAATAGGGTTTCTCTTGACGGTCGCTCAGTGGTGATGAGCTGTCCCAGACCTTGGCATCTGCCATGGTCACTGTGAATATCAACATTTAACAGCAAAGAATCCCTGTCTGGCTTCTGGGTTCTGATACTTGACTGGTGCAGAGTTTTGCCCCAGAATAAAATTCAAATCAGAATGTTTTCCAGTCTCCATTAAAACTTATTACTCATTGGGATTGGTATCGACTAGGCTCCCTTGTCAGTTGGTATTTCCATCCCAGATCAATAAAATCTTGGTATTGATTTCAAAATACTCTGCTATCTTAGAAATACAGCAGTGTGGGCTCCAGCAGGCAGCCTGGGGCTTTGCTGCTGTTTGAGGTCTGAGTCTCAGTTCCCCCACAGGTGATACCTGTAGGTTGCTATTGACATTAGTCTACTGCAGGGTTTTGTGTCTGCATCTCAGATCATAGAATGTGTTGGGTTGGAAGGACTTGCAAAGGTCATCTAGTCCAACCACCCTACAACAAACAGGAGAATCTCAAACTAGAGCAGACGGGGAGGGTGAGGGGAGACCTTATTGCCATCTACCTGATAGGAGGTTGGGGAGAGGTGGAGGTTGGCATCTTCTCACTAGGAACAAGGGACAGCACAAGAGAAAATGATCTCAAGCTGCCCTAAGGGAAGTTTAGCTTGGACCTGAGGAGAAAATTCTCCCTGAAAAGGGTCCTCAGACCTTGAAGCAGGCTGCCTGGGGAAGGAGTTGAATCGCCATCCCTGGCTGTGTTTCAGAGTCATGGAGATCTGGAGCTCAAGAACAGGGTTTGGTGATGGGTTGGGACAGTTGGGGTCATGGTTGGACTCAATGATCTTAAAGGTCTTTTCTGACCCAAACGGGAGGAGCCCTTCAGCTGAAGGGCACAGTCCTTTTGCATGGCTGTGCTTTGACTCACAGGGCAAATGTTTGTCTGCATGACTTGGTCTCTAGAGCCACTGAGTTGACCAGTGGCTCCAGTCTCCTTTTGCAAGCTTGTCTCCCCACACAGCACCTTGCTTTCCAGCCCAGGGAGAGGCCTCCTAGGAAGCCAGTTAATAACACATGAATCTCACTAGGCTTGATGAACTTGTCCCTTTGGTGGCTTTTGTCCTATATGAGAACTTTCATAAGAAGCTTTGCTGTTTTATACCAGCACCAGCTCTTCCAGGCTTAGCTGGCTTAGAAGCAGCTGAGGCATCAGGCAGGATCCTTTATGAAATGTGTTGGGAGTAATGAACCACAGATGACTCTGTTTTCTGAATCGATACCGAGCTGCTGTTTCTAGAAAGCTGCCAACCGCCTAAACACAAGGGTAGCAATGGAAGAGCCGCTTCCATGGGGGAGTGGGGAAAGCTGTTGGTGCTATCAAAAGTCTGTGCTTGTGTTTGTGTCTTGGCCGAAGTGTCTGCTCCTGTTTTCTCCCCAGTTCCTTGCAGCCACTGTGAGGTTCTGTGCCGATTGTGCTCAGCTAAAATGTGCCTGAAAAGTGTGAACTATTTATTATTATTTGCATAGCAGCCCCTGACCTGCTGTGAAGAAGCAGCCCTTGAGCTCTGCTGAGTAAATACACCTTCATTAAAACCCCCCTCTGCCTGTGTACTCCGTTCGCCTGCTTTTTCATGTGTGAAAGTCTTAGGAGTGTTTGACTTTAATAAATGTTGAGTGTGCAAAGCTGCTGCTTGGACCAACACAGTCTTGACCCTGGCAGTGTGGTGGCAGATCTGACTGGCATCCACCTGGACTGCTGAGAAACTATTTGCTTCAAGACTGCCTCTGTGCCCAGTTTTAAGTTGCCATATGGCTGGAAACCTGAAGGCTTCTGCCCCAGCCAGAGAACCAGCTTAGAGTGGTACATGGGGATGGTTTCCAGTTTGTTTTGCTGGAAAGGTTCATGTGCGGGACTCCTGTTGGAAACACTGCCATTTCTAGTCCTGCTTCAGAGGCATCACACCCACACTTCAAAGCTGCTTTGGCCCAGCTAGTTTGGATTGCAAATGGGATGCCAAGGTTTTAGATGCTTTCAGTGGCCCATAAAATCTTCTTGAGCTTTACATGACGTTAGAGCTTGAAGAGTCACTATTTAAAGCAGAGTGTTTTCACAAGTGCTTGAGGTTGGCTTAGTGCTGCTCTTGTTGCTGTTGATTTAAGTCTAGTTCAAACAAACTTTGTTCAGCACTGAGCACTCTCTGAAAATATCCCCCCTGCTCCCCTCCAGAGAACAGCAGGCAGATCACTGTGCTAGGAGTGTTTGGAAAACCCTGGGTCTTGCCTTCTGGCTCAGCAGGCTGCAGCCGTTTTCAGCCAGACTGCTGGAGATGTGCAGCAAGGAAAGCACTGGCTGTGGTCCTGGGATGGATCAGAAGGGAGGTGGTTAGTAGATCGAGAGAGGTTCTCCTCCCCCTCTACTCTGCCCTGGTGAGACCACAGCTGGAATATTGTGTCCAGTTCTGGGCCCTTCAGTTCCAGAAGGACACACAGCTGCTTGAGAGAGTCACAGAATAGAATCATTAGGGATTGGAAGAGGCCTCAAAGATCATCCAATGCAGAGCCACAAAGATGAGGAAGGAAGTGGAGCATGTCCTTGATGAGGAAAGGCTGAGGGAGCTGGGTCTCTTAGCTAAAGAAGACTGAGGAGTGACCCCATTTAATATTAATAAATATGAAAAGAGTGGGTGTCAGGAGGATGGAGCCAGCTCTGCTCAGTGGCATCTAATGATAGGACAAGGGGCAATAGGTGTGAGCTGGAACAGAAGAGGTTCCACATCAGCATGAGGAGGAGCTTCTTCCCAGTGAGGGTGACAGAGCACTGAAAGGGGCTGTCCAGGGATTTGTGGAGTCTCCTTCTCTGGAGGCATTTAAAACCCACCTGGCCATGTTCCTGTGCAACTGGGTCTAGGGGCTCCTGCTGTATCGCGGAGATTGGACTGGGTCATCTTTTAAGGTCCCTACCAATCCCTAATGCTCTGTGATTCTGTGTGATCCATCAGCTGCTGGACCTTGGCAGATACAGGAACTGGGTTAACAGGCTGCTAAAGGGAGGGGATATTTCTGCTTTAGCTCCTTGATCGGCACACAGGTTCAAGAGGGAAAGCTGCTTTATCTTTAGTGTCTTTCTTCAACAAAAAAAAGGTTGCACAGCTCAACAGATTTCCTTGATAAATTCCTGGAGCATCCCCTCATCCTTCCCTCCTGTCAGCTGACAAATGAGGGTTTTGTCTAGCGTGCCTTATTGACTTACTTGCTTTTAATATGACTCTGTCGCAGAGAATGAAGGACCCAGGCACTGTTGAGCTCCTCCTGACTCGTGCACCAGCACCTGTTTCCCTTTGCTTCTCTCTCTTCCAAGTGTTGTATGAATGCAAAAGCCAGATTGGGACCATGTGGACCCTCTTCCTAGCTGATGTAGATGGAGAGTTTTGTGAAGCTTCCCAAACCCCCAGGAATGTGCCAGGGATAGAGAATAAACAACAGATGCTGCAGCGTCACAGAATAAAACTGAAAAAGCATAATCTGTCCGTGAACACAAGCTGCATCCCATCGCCTTCTCCTTCCCGAGCTGCCTGTTGGTCAGCAGTAGCCATGAGGGCTCTGCAGCTGTGCATAGCGCGTTCTTGGTGCCTTCACACAAAATGGGATGCCATGAAGGGCTCCTGCTTCCGGACGCTTTCTCATTAATCTGCCAAAGATGGGATTTGCCAAAGCGCTGAAGAGCTGAAGTTCAGCTGGTTTGCGAGAGGATTAGAGCTCCTAAAGAGGCGAGGATTTTAAAAAGCTGGTGTTACTGTCACCTCTCTCTTGGAACAGGCAGCTGGGGTGTCTGTTGGAGTCATTTGGATGTAGGGCTGTTCTCTCCTCTTGTTGCCCTTTTGGTGTCCTGGTGTTTTTCCTAGTGAACCACCTGTAAGGTGAGATTATGCTGGTGGTGGTTCATACGGAGCGCAGCAGCTGTCATCCTGCCACCTCTCTCACCAGTTTATGACAGGTGGAGAGGAATTAAAACCCAGGAGGATTATGAGTGGGCAAAATGCAATTACTTTGGGTGAAATCCAGTAGGATTCTGCTGAATACCTTGTCTTAAAGGAACTTCTGGAGCTTCTCAGCTGTCTGGAAGCTTTGGGATCTGCTAAGACCATGCTTTGAGAAAAGTAGCTTTAAGTCTGTGCTGCTGGGAAAGAGAAGCTTGCTGGGCTGGAGGTGATGTCAGCAACATTCTTCATTTGGGCATGAAGTTGAGACCCTGCAATCTCTTGCCATGATGCAACTTCCAATTGCTTATTGCACTGTGGGAGTGCAGGAGTGTGCTGTGTGCCTGCCCATGACCCACACAGTGTGTGGGATGGACCCACCAGCCAGCTGCACTCCTTCCAGGTCACCAAAGGGTGGGCTGGCACGTCTGCATGTGGCTTGCAATGGCTGGTGGCCACACAGGGGCTGGCAACTATGAAGTTAGGGGGCTGGAATAGATGTGCAGAGCAGCCTTTCCTGTTAGAAAAATGGTGTGACTTTCCTCTGGATGAAGAGTGAGCAAGCTGAAAGAATTGAGTAGAGCAGTTGGATCAACAATCTCCAAGAGCATCCTCTTTAGATGGCCTAACCAACCTTCACAGGCCGGTTGTGTTCCAGGCTCTCCCCTCATGATTTGCCTGGTTGCTAACCCTATTGCTTTTCCTTCTTCCTCCTGTCTGAGCAGTGCTCCCTCCCCCAAGTCCCAGCACCATATGTCATTAAAATGCTTAGACATGTGGAAAAGGCCTTGACAGAGATTCAAGGAGACAGGGGAGATGCGGACGAGCGGAGACTTTGTCAGATAGAATGATTCTGACATTAGCGACGCTAACCTGAGGAGGAAGATACAGCTATAGGAAGGGGATGAATGGGTTGGGGGATGTGCACTGGCAGAGGCATTGGGAGGCAGGGAGGCTGTGATGGCGGAGAGGTGGAGTTAGAACCGCAGCAATTTCCAGTGGCAGATGAAGTGACGTGCAGTGGTGGGCATGGAGGACTTGAGCATCCTCTCAATTCCCCAGTGCAGGGTAGTCTGTGACCCTGCCTTGCCTTACATGCGGGAATGTTTAGATCTGAGACCAGCCAGAGCAGGATATTTTTTCCTCTTTTTCCACCCCATGGCATGCCAGGAGCTTGTTTGGGAGCTATGCTGCCCCAGCCCCATGAGTGATGCTGTTAGTTAGCTCTAGCCTCCTCCCCGTAACAGATGAAGGTGGAAAAATAACCCCATTGAGCATCTCAGGGGTGGAGAAAACCTTTTACCTTCATTTTCTCTTGGGTGAGTCTGTCTCTTTGTCACCTGCTGCAGCAGTGGGATGCAGGATTCTCCCTGTTCTCTGCTGTTTGTGTGGACCTTCCTTAAAAAGAAAAGACAGAGCTGGTTTGCTGTCTGTTTTTTATGTTTTGAAGGTATTTTTTTTACCTGCAGAGAACACTCCTGTAAAGAAAACAAATGAAAACAGTCCTACCCTGCTGCCATTGATAAGAGGAATCCACGTAGGTGGAATAGACCGCCCCGTGTGTTTGATATTCAGGGCAGGAAGCTGGTGGGGAACCCGGCAAAGAGGTTCCTTGTATGGTTAATGCAGCTGTGTCTGTGGTTCAGAAAACCCGAACAAATAGAACACTTGGAGCTGGGAGGGGAGGGGAAAAGAAAGGCAAATCTCCAAACTACAGGCAACCTGCAACAAAACCACAGCTTCTGTTGTCTAAACACACTTGGCTGGAAAGCACCGGGAGGAAGAGCATCCGCAGTGGGGAGGGAATACAGGATCTGAGTCCAGGTAATGCAAGTCGATGGGGAGCCAGGGAAGGCAACTTCATGCAGGGGATGTTCCAGCACATCCCTCCTCACCATCCCCATGCTGTGTGCTTGGGAGACATGGGGGTTTATTTATTTACAAAGAGCTGGTGGCCAGGAGGCTCCAACCAGCAAGGGTTAACCATGGTCTTTGGGAGGCTGCTCATCACATTCCTCACTGAAAAAGCTTATCTTTATATTTTCCCTACTTGGAGAATCATAGAATCACTCAAGTTGGAAGAGACCCTTGGGATCCTGGAGTCCAACCCTTTATGCCCTCTTGGGTGGCTGAGTTCAGGTTCTTGGGTGGCAGTGTGTGTCAGAATGGGGCATTTCCACTGGTTCCCAGATGACATCGTTGTTTCCAGCTCTGGTTTTCGTGAGTTGTCACTGTGTTCCTTAAGGGAATTAGTGATCTGCCTTGAAGTGTAAGGGCAGGCATTCGCTTCTGGGCAGGTGATGCTTTTGGTAGCTTGTATGTTTTTTTTCTGGGTGCCTGGCCATGATTAACTTGGATTTACCAGAACTTTATTTTAATTTCTGCTCAGATAGCTGTGTTTTTGGGGTGTATTTCTCCTGCTCCCAGTCTCTCAGCACAGGGGTGTCTCCACAGACAAATCGCTCCATAGACAGGCTGTTATTTTCCTGCAAAGTAGCCTAGCTAGAGCAAAGACACTCTTAAGTGCAAAGGGAAGCGTTTTTGGGGGGAGACGAGCTCAATTTGCTTAACACTGTAATTCACGTTAGAAATCTCTCTGTTTTGTCACAGACAGAGTCACTGGCTGCGTCAGCCTTTGATCTCAGCGGCTGATTTTGTGCGCGTAAGAAGTCTCAGTAACACTTTAAATTGTGTGTCTGAGGCCCATTACCCATGTGTTGCGCTCAGATTTAGGGAGACTGTTGAGAGGTAGATAAACAGGAGATGAGCTGCTTTTTAAAATAGTTTTGGTTTATTATATCAATATTTTTCTCTGTGAGATGCTCTTAGAAACTTGGGAACTGTGTTTCCTCTCCTGCCATGGTAAAAATGCTCCCCAGGAGTCACTTTATGGTCCTCTGCCTAATGTGATGGATGTTGATAAATGGGCCAGTCTGGTCAGTTGTGGCTTTGGGGCTGGGCATGGTTGGCTTCAGCTTTGCTTCTTGCTCTGCAATTAATTCCTGAGGTGACCTTGAGCATCTTGCTTCAGACCTGCCTCCTTTTACTGTTTTGCCTGGAGATGAGGAAAATCTCAATGGAATCTCCATCGGCAGCTGGGAGATCACCTGGCTCTGTGCAGCGGGTTGCAGAGCGGGGTTGCGTTTCACCCTCTGGTAACGCGTTGCGGTCTGTTGTGTTACATGGGAGTTAAATCTAGCCTTTTGCACTCATCTGTCAGGCATCTGCGTTAAGGAGATTCACCTTGTTGCTTTTACACAGCTTCAGGTCCCTGCGCTTCACTTAACGGGATTGTCTGTCCGGGAGACAGCTCAGGGAAAATGCAAAGACGTGCTCTCTGCCTCCTGTGCTCTCGCTCCTGCCTGCCCAGGAAAACCCACAGGAGAAAATCTCTTGGGGCACAGCAGGGAGGGTTTAGGAGACACGTACCGAGACTTTGAAATCTCCTCTGGAACTGTCCGTCTGACTGCCAACTGCATTCTAAAACGGAGCTGTAGCCTGAGAGGTCTGAACTCCTCTTCCATGCATGGAGAAGCTGGAACAGAGGTGGACCACTGAGATGATGAAGAAATGCAGTTCTTTGAGGTGTTAAATGAGTTCCCCAAGGGCTAGGAGAGGCTGTGGTCAGTCTGGTAGTGCTCAATACTCCAACTCAGAGCTGTCTGGGGACCTCCTGGTAACAACCTTCTCCCTGGTGCCCCAGACCCAGAGCTTTATGGGTCTGGTTCTTGCCTTGAGGTCACAAGTGGCAGCAGGCAACACTGCAGGACCTGAAGCCCTGCCACCTCCCCAGCCATCCCAGCCCTTCATGAGCCTGTGTGATAAACTCCAGCAGCAGAAGGGACATGTCCACTCCTTGAACAAATGGGCTGGTGTGACGAGAGGAAGCCAATGCTCTCCCAGGGTGGACAGCCTGCCACGATTGCTAACAGCGCCGTTTCCAAGCTGCCTCGCTCTTTAGAAATCCTATGAATGGAATAGGAAGGGTCAGATTTGGAGCTTTTAGCTTCTTGACCTCCTGCTCGTGTCTTAAACAGATGGAGCTTGTGTTTCATGAGCGGCAAAGCGCAAGGGACAGTTAGAAGGTGGCAGGGCCAGAGCCTGCACCGCTGATGGGATTTATCGCTGCGGAGGTGCTGGCTGCTGTTGTTTAACAGGTGACTGAGTCATCTCTGAAGACATTGACTTCAGTACAATGAAATAAATTTATAGCGAGGTGGGTTGTTTTGTTAAGCAGGAGCCTGAGCTCTGAGCACACTGTTGTATTTCTTCCATCAGAGGAAGGGTTTATGTTTCTGTAGGCAGAGACACATCTGTACAGGGGGGAAAGAAACAGATTTTCCTCAGGTGGGCGTGAAGATCAAACACACATTGATTGCTGGAAGCCGTGAGGTCTGCTTGGCCACCTACCTGCCTGAGGCCTCTGGTTTTCCACCAGCCTTTGCCTCCTGCACTGCACGTTCCCTCTCTGCAGCCTACGTGTGGCAGAGCTTTGCTCCCCTTTGAAGTGCTCACAGGGCTTCAGCAGGGAGAAAAAAGAAGTCGGTGCCAGAGTCTCCTCTGTGGATCATTAGTTTGGGTGGGAAAAGCATCAAAGCAGGGGGAGATGCCAGCCAGGAGGGAGCTGGTTATGGGGTGTGGTGGGTGTTGCCAAGGCCAGAACAACTCCAAGCAAGGTTGCAGCTGAGGGAGCTGGGGTTGTTTAGCCTTCAGGAGACTCAAGGGGGGACCTTCTCCCACTCTCCAACTCCCTGAAGGGAGGTTGTAGTCAGTTGGGGGTTGGGCTCTTCTCCCAGGCAACCAGCACCAGGATGAGAGACAGGGCCTGAAGCTGCCAGGGCAGGGTTAGTTAGATGTTAGGAAGCCCTTCCTCATGGAAAGGGTGATCAGAGCCTGGCCTGGACTGCCCAGGGCAGTGGTGGAGTCCCCATCCCTGCAGGTGTTGAAGGCCAGCCTGGCTGTGGCCCTGAGTGCCCTTGTGTGGCCGCTGTGGTGATGTTCGGTCCTGGTTTGGGCTGGATGAGCTGAGGGCTTCTCCAGCCTCAGTCATTCTGTGGTTCTGGATTTATTGCTGTTCCTTACAGCTAACGTGAGGGAACAGCTGCAGCAGTACATCGGGGGTAACGAACTTGCTGAAGTGCAGCCGTTGTGCTGTGCCAAGACAGCGCCACATGGCACAGGTGAGCAGAGGTCCTGGCGAGGCTTTGTGATGAAACACAGACCCCTTTGCCCTGAGCCAAAGCTTCTGTAAATTGCAAACGGGGATTAAACCAGGAGCGAGAGCCGAGGGCCCTGCTCCTCAGAGTGCGAGGCATGCCATGAAGTCTGCTCACGCAGAATTAAAAACAGCACAGAGCTCAGGAAACAAGTGTCACAGAGCAAAGGGACAAGTCTAATGAAACTAGCTGTGGTGGTGTTCCCCAAATTAAATCCTGAGCAGTTGGTTTGCAGAGAACCCCCAGGACCTGGTTGCTTTCTTATCTTCATTCAGTAATGCAGTCAGGTAGTGTCGGTGAGAGGAGGAGCGCAGGAGATGGAGATCAGAATGGCTTTGTCAGTGCAGAAATCGCACAGCGCTTGACAAGGAGACAGGGAGAAGCAGATCGCATGGGGAAAATGAGACTGAGAAACAGCGAAGGTGTCAAAGCAGGTTTGTCGCTGACGGAGCCAACTGGAAGTGAAAGCGTCACAGAGAACTAGAGGCAGATCGAGGCTGTCAGGGAGATTTAATTTGTCTGAGGACTGAAAACACTCGCAGCCCCACAGTGATTGGAGTGGACAGCAGGGAGAGGCGGCTGCCTCTGGGTGCTGGAGATGCTGGAGAAGAGCCGGGGAAGGAAGGCCTTGTGCGGCACCACCACTGTGTTTCCAGTCATGGTGTCCATCGGGAGTGAGCGGTTGAGGGGCTTTCAGCAGAGCTCCCAATAAACACTTGACTGTCGTCTCAAAAAAATCATCTCTTGAACAGCATTGGTAAAAAACTGGTGGCAGGTGAGGGGCTGGTAGCCATGTCCATCTGGAGCTTGACTGAGTAGTGGAGGAGGAGCTACATGCCCCATCGTGGTGTTGCCCTCCTCCCTGCCTCCACTTGCCAGCAAATTTCCATTGAATATTCCTCCCAGATCCTTTTAATATGACAGCCAGGGGATGCTGCTGTGCTTTATTGCCACCCTGTTAATGAAAAGGCCATAGTAACCCAGGCTGTTTTGTGACTTGAAGATGGATTTCCTCTTAAGGCAACTAAAATGAGCCATCCTCATCCTGCACGTAGATAAGAAGCGTGAAGGATGGCTGGGCTGGAGCATATTTTGCTGGGTGGCTGTTGTTCTTCTGCCTAATGATGTGGTGTTTAAAATCTCAAAGACAGTCCCTTCTTGTGATGGTGGTGTTTGGAGAGTCCAGGGCACTAAGGACCTCACTGGTAAAGGGGAGGAAGAAGCTCTCTCTGCAGATGGGTTCCGGAAAGTCTTTTTTCACATCTTTTCAATCTTCCACAGCTGCTCGAGAGCCGTGGCCACCATCACACGCTAATTGAAGCTCATTCCACCCAGGTCTAGGTGGAAAGGCCAAGCTTCTGTCTCCAGTTTCACATTGGCTTTTTTTGTCTTCTGGCTCATCCAACACCCCTCTGAAGCGCTGCAGACCACTGGGCACATAATAAGCGGTGGGAATCTTGACAGAATATTCTGCAACACAAGCAAAACCCAAATAGCTCATTACTGTGTGCAGCAGCCCACTCCTTCCCTGCTCATCTCATGGAGAGGAGCTTCCAAGAGGCACAGGACCATGCTGCTGAGGCAGCATTTAAGCAAATGAAGGGTCAGTCAAGGAAGACCCCAAATATCACACGTGGCCCAGGTTTCCGTAGAAGATGGGAAGTTTGGGGTCAGGGTGCAATTGAACACAGGGCAGAGACTTTGAAAGGAACCGAAGTGGTGCAGAGTCCTGCAGAGCGGGGCCTGCCAAGATGTTTGGCCCTTGATGACTGAATTTGATGCATCCTTTTCATCTTTGCTCATTTTCTGCTGCAGGAAAGCTGGGTTTTAAAAAAAACCTAAGGAGGGGAAAAGTTTCCTATCTGCTTTAAATTAAAATAAATCCAGAGCAGAGAAGGCCTTTTGTAAGGTCTGCTGAGTTAATGGATTCATAATGACTTTTAAAGCTTCACTTGGGTAAGAAATACTGTTCATTTCATAATTGCATATAAATATACTTTCTCATAATCCAGGACAGCACAGCAAAAGGAAATCTACTGGCTTAATTATAAATCTTTTTATTAGCTGGAACCCCGCTGGAATAAAAAAAAGCTGCATATTGTTTTTATCTATGAGGAAAAGCAGAGGGGAGGGAGGGGAATGTCTTGGAAATGACTTATGAGGAGTTACAGAGAAAAGAAAACAACTTGGAGTGCTGAGGACTGGAAGGTAGAGATGCAGCTACCCCAGGCTGATGCAGGCACTCCCCTCTCTATTGATCTGTGGGCATCCAGCGTGCCCAGTCCGGCTTCCTTGGGTGTTCGGAGGGAGCACAGGAGATCAATTCAATATCCAGTTGGTGGCTTCTCCAACATGTATTTTTTATGACTCTGACCTACCACGACCCAGGCTGAAGCAGATTTGTCTCCTTAGCTCCCGTCCTCCTTGCTGGCACAGGCAGATTTCTCTTGTAAAGCCAGGTCCTGAGGGCTGCAGCACAAAGATTGGAGCTCTTTGTGCCCCAGGAGGAGTGTGTGTGGAGGAGCGTGTGGGGCTGACTCCCTGCAGTGTTGTGGAAGGAGTCCAGTAGTCTGCATCTTTCAGTAATGTGCTGAGGAAGAAACAGCTGCCTCCTGTACATTGGGAAGCAAGGTGCCACCAGTGTGCTGACTGTGAACTGCTGGGTGGTGCCTGGGACCAGTTGCTTACTGTAGGAAGCAACAGAGATGAAGTCGCATCACCTGGGCTTTAGCCACCAGTGCAGAGTGTTGGAACAGGAGCCATCTCCGCACACCTGTGGTTTCTGTGTGCCTGCTCTTCCAGGCTCAGGCATGGGGCTGCTGTGCCCACACACACAGCCCATCCATCACACCCTGCTGCCTGGTTTCAAGGGAACACAGCACCCAAATGTTGCTTTTAAAAACAAGAAGGAAACTAATTAAGCATTTAAAGGTTGAACAGCTCATTTGCACGTGGCAGAGACGAACAAGACAATTGCGGGGCTTCTTACTTGCTCTCTGGTTGCTGTTTGCCATTACAGGCTGGCTGCAAACTCCTGGCAGTGCCAGGCACCTGCCTGCTGCTTCCTCTGTTTGCAGAGCCGTGCCTGGCACCTGTCTGTTTGACAGATATGGTGGGAGCTGTCCTTGGGCATCTCCAGTAATCCTTCTCTCTGTGCTCCAGCAGCCCTGCCATCCCACTGTTCCCCCCAAACAGGCTTCTCCCAACCCCAATGGATTTGCAGCTATGAAAGTAGTTTCCTACAGCCTTTTCATAGACTGTGCAGGCAACTGCTCTACCTGGTTTTAATTTGTTCCTTCTTAGGGGAACCCAGAGTGTCCTCTCCAAGCTGAATTGTCAACTGTTTTAGCAGGATCTTTTCTGGGTCTTGTTGGTGTTGAAGGAAGTGGGAAGGGAAAAGAAAGCTACAGCCAAACCAGTGAATCAAAGCAAAGGAGTCCAGGACAGTAACATGCTTTTGGATTTATTCTTGTTGTCATGTTTTGAAAAGGAAACAGAGGGTAAAAAAATAATCATCTCTTTTTCCACCCTTCCCTTCAGACCACAAAATTAAATCTATAACTATTAGAGAAACATTTCGACCCAGACATCTTTTCTTTTTGGTATTTTCCTCCTCTCTGCTCTTTCTCTGTATTCAGAAGCCTCCAAAGTGTCAGCATGCTTCCATGCAGGCGAGATGTGCATAGCATCTAAACAACATCATGTCAGTGTGGTAGAGAAAATTCCCACTGAGGGCCCTGCAGGTCAAAGCAAGCTAATGTATGATGCCCTCCCTTGCACTATTGAGCGTGAGTTGTGCTGATAAGACTCCGTACGCTCTGTCTATTAAATCTTGTCTACTGTATAAGCAATGCAAGCGCTGAGATCTCTCTTTATTTTTTTCCCTACCTTCCTCTCCTCACCTTAAATTGTCATCCTCAAACAAAGTAGGGGGGAACAGCAGGAGCTGGTGGTAGCCATCCCGTTTGGGTTGATTTTATTTTTATTCTATTTTGTGTTATTTTTCTTTCTGCTTTGCATGACGCTGGTAACTTGTGTCTGGTTGCTTTACGTGCTACCGTGACTTAACTCCAGGGCCTGTCCTCACCGAGCACCAAGCGCTTCCCTCTATTCCCCGCTGTCGATGGGGTGGGGTGAAGGTTGGATCCCCTTGGGCTCCTTTGGGGAAGTGGCTGTGGTGAGTGGCTGGGCTGGTATTTTGCTGCTGTCTGAAGATTTTTAGGAGAGGTCTGCTCTGTTGTGGAGCTGCTGCTTCTGCCTGTCTCCATTTTGCAAGGACCAGCCTGTGCCAGGGGTGTACCTGCTTGCTGTTTCTCACATTGGTGATGCTCAGTTCTGGTGTCATTTGACCATCTTCTGAGACTTTTCTTAGCCTTGGGGCTACCTGGTGTAGTGACAAGTGCAGCCTCTCCTCTGGATCACAACAGAAGCACTTGCAGCTCTGGTCCAGCCCGCTGCGGAAGGTTGGCTCATTAACCACCAGCTTGCTCAGCAAGGAGGGAGAGAGGTCAAGCTGTGAAAGCTGCTAAAGTGGGGCTTTTGTAGGAAACTGTTGGAGCCTCTTAGAAAAAAGGCCCTGGGGACTCATTATCTGCTGCCAACGTTGCAGGGAGTGAGTTGGCTGTGGATCCGCTTCTAAAATCCTGTGGTGTGGGTCTCTGTGGCTGCTGCAGCTCCCCAAGACGTAGGGTGCTCCAGGAGCAGAAGGGTCATTTGCCACAGGGAACTTGTGGGGTTTTGGGTGGGAAAGGTTAAGAGCAGGAGAAGAGGCACCTCTCTTCCATATTTTCATATCGAGGCTCTGCTGTTCTCTGGGCAAAGAGGAGGGTGACTGTGTGTGAGAGATCTGTATTGCTCGCACGGTGAGGATAGTGTCATAGTGGAGTGACGGAGAAAGCCTGTGTCGCAGAGAAAGAGGAAGAGAAACAGGGGAAGGCAGCCAGAAAGACACCTTTAATCTTTCACATTAACTGAGTCTTTTTGCCTGTGGATTTGGGGAAAGCAGGCGGCTCCCGTCAAGCCGGGCTGGCAAATGAAGAAACAGAGCTGACGGGACATCTCTGATGCTGAGAGTGGATAATGCTTGTAGGGGAGAGCACTGGGGTGGGGATGAGCAGCGTGGGGGAAATCGCAGACATCTGCTCTCACACTCAGGCTTCGCACTGATACCTCCTCGAATCTGACAATCCGCTCGCCCTAATCCTTAAATCCCACCAATCTGCTGCAGCTGCCCGCCTTAACACTTCATCTCGGTGCAATCTGCCCACCCGAGCTCTGCCCCAGCTCCTGAGTTGTCTCTCTACAGCAACGGGAGGGAGACGGCTGCTTTGCACGATCCAGGTCAGTTGAGCCACTGGCCTTGTCCAACACCCGTCATTCTTTCCCCACTGCAGTGCTGGGGCTGGTCTTGGGCATTTCTGCACGTCTTGATCCCAGGCTTCTGTCACTTCACCTTCTCCATTAGGTAGCAGGTTTTGCCGCTGTGCCTTGTTTCAGTGAGCAGCAGAGCGTCCTCCTCCAGGAAATGTCACACTGGTTTGGGAGCAGCCATTGTCTGTGCCATGGTGATGCTGGAGGCTGGTCCTCATGTCCTGCTTCAGGCCCAAGCAGAACTGCAACACAGGTTTCTCACTTGGTGGAAGCATGACGGAACCTGGAGGACAGAGGCAGATCTGTGATTGCTGCTGTCCCATCCCAAGGAAAACTCATGTAATTCTTTGTTATAAATATTTTCGCTTCAAATCCACTGAAAAAACCCCCTCGACTGTCTTTCCCCTGAAACTGTTGGCACACAAACCTGCTGAGATGCCAGCCTTCATCTCTTTAGCACCCTGTCAGTCGCTAAGGCCACGCAGCCAACTGAACTGGCTGCTCCATCTCGTCAGCCGTTTCTTACATTACATCCAGGTTTCTTGGGTGTGATCGTTATTTCATATTGTTCCTCACATTTCCTTCCTGCTCTACCCTCCCCAAGGTAGCTGATTTTGCAGTGCTCAACACAACAAAAAAATAGTGACTGGAAAACCCTGCACAGAGAGGCAACTTTAAACCTCTCATGACTACTGGGACTGGGTCCCCGTGACAGAGAGTGATGGTTGAGCTCTCTGGGAGCAAAATGAACGTCCGTTCCCGTTGTTCATGGTGATGTTTATGATGGTTTAGGCTGGCAGCAGTTTTGCTGTTGGGAAGCCTCTGCAGATGCTACCTGTCTTGTCCCCTGTAAAGGTGCAGTCTGGCACTGGTGGTAGCCTTTGTGTGCTCTGGGAGTTCTGTCGATCCTATCTAGCTCTGCAAGTAAAGGGCTCCAGTGCTCCTGTGTCGCACCGACTCTCCAGATGGAGCCGAGTGGCGTTGGCTGTTCTTGGGGCTGCGTCCGAGCTGTGTGCTGGCGTCCCCTTGCCTGCACGGGATGATTTATTGCTGTGGAAATCGCTGGAGGAAAAACTCACCCCAAAGCTGCTGGTCATTAACTCTGGACTTCCTGCACCACGGGTGTCCCACAGATCCTTGGCTAGCGGGCTGGCATCTAGGGATGTGTCACTAATTACTCTAATTACTGTTGCCCAGGACTGCCAAGGTCATGTCTCAGTTGTAGTTCCAGGCTCTGCTGTTCAGGCACAGCCCTGCCAGTTTAGCAGGAGGGATTTAAATGACACTCAAAGCCTGCAGGCAGTCGGGTGGGATGGGGAGAGAGAGACAAAATCTGGTCCATGAGCTGCAGAGCTGTGCTCCTGTCCTGCCAAACCCTGGCGCTTGTGTAATGATGCTCCTCGAGTTTCCAGCTGTTTTTTTGGGAGGGAACAGAGAAACTACAGAGGCTTCAGAGATGAGGCTGCTCCTGCTCGCTCGTAGGGTGTCTGTGCCACGTTCCCCCGGTCTGGAGAGAACCAGGCAGCCAGAGCCAGAAATAACTCACAAATAACAAAAGCCCTGGCTGGCTTCCCAGCCTTGAAGGCAAAGAAAAGATGTCCCCAAGGTGGGTGGCCGGAGCTCAGCAGCAAAAATGGCATTCAGGGCTGAAGATGGATGCTCTCCTTTGTAACCCTGTACCTCCCCCACTCAAAACCTCCGTCAGGACCGAGGTGGCACTGCTGGAGTCCAGGCTGGGGATTCAGTGATGAGCAAGTGGTTCAGCCCAGCGTGAGCTCGCGGCTGGGAGCTCTAGCACCTCACACCTCAACAACAGAATCTTTCCTGAGTGTGACCGACTGGTTGAACTAAATCTCATTTACAGACGTTACCTTGCCTGCACTGCTCTGCTCTGGTTGTGGAGCAGCGAGGCCAGAGGTTCTTGCCAAGTCTTGGTTATGAGGAGCTGAGTGGAGTGGGAATATCTCATCCTTGCCAGTCGTGCTGTTACAGCCAAAAAGGGGCAAAGACAAAGAGGTACCTTGTCCTCTCTCCTCCTTGCTAACAAAAACTGAGGCTCCTACTCATGCTGCTGTAGCTAAATTAACTTGAGCCTTTCTTTGTGTTTAGATAACCTTCTCTTATTTCACACGTACACCCAGCCAGCCCGATTCATCACTTATTAATTTACCAAGTGGTACATTTCAAAGCTGTCGTAATGCTGGAGTCATGTTCACTTTAGTTATTCTGCATAATTAATTGCAAAGTAATAATTTGTACATCATGATATTTTCATTCCAACATGAAAGTGAAGAGACTCCGAGCCGTAGGAGCCTCAGGCAAGAGAGAGGGAGGAAGAAGCTTACAGACAGGCCCACACTGAAGGGAATCTTAGTGCAGTCTCGCTGGCCACAGCATTTTGGGGGAGGTTCTCAGGGGAGTGACCTTTATCTCCAGGTTCTTCTGTGCCTGGAGGTGGCTCTTCAGAAAGGTCAGGAGAAGTGAAAATTCTCATCTCCCCAACCTCCTCTCGCACTCTTGCTGTTTAACCTGGTCTGATAACAACTCGTGGTGCCTCATGATGAGCTTTTTGGTCCTTTCTTTGGATGGTGGCCTGTGGTAACACTGCAGTGAGGTGAGCCTCTAGGGATGGCAGGACATGCTGGAGCAGGGTGAGCGCTCAAGCTGGGGTTAACGTGTCACAGATGACTGTCAGTTTATCCAGGATGCTGAAAAATAAATGTTGATTTGGGTGGGAAGAAATGGCAGTCTCGGAGGAGCTCCCCAGGGAACAAGCCCTGTGATGGTATTGATTTTGTTCTTTTGATGCTCTTTTTGTTTATGAACAAAAGGAGAAATGGATACCATCTGAAAATGCTGGAGAGCTGAGCCCTCAGATGCTGGATGCATGTCAGGTAGGGAGAGACATGTCAGCAGGGATGGAGCAGAGCCCTTTGGTACAAATCCACATTGAAGCTGAGGCTTCCCCACACCCAGGGTGCTCTTGCCCTTCCTTTCTCCCGATGCTGTGTTGGAGGGGATTTGATCACCTTTCCAAACTTTTCCACCATCAGAGACAGAAACTTTGAAATGACAACCAAGAGGACTGGACTCACCCAACCTGCAGAGCTCAGGCTTTGGGCAGAACTTCAAGAGATCCGAGTGAAACTCCCAGCAAGCTCAGTGGCATTGATTTCACTCCCAATGTAATGAGCCTTAGCAGCTCTGTCAGTCGCCTGTCTTTGATCTCCATTTTACTCCTGGTTTCCTTATCTCTCTCTAAAGAGCTCTGACTTTTGGTTCTCTGTCAGTTGATTCCTCTGATTTGTTCCTCAGACAAGCGTGCTGCTGTCTGAGTTTTGCATTTGTACCTCTTCCACCTCTTGAGAAAACGTTTTTTATTAAACTCTAGCTCAAATGCTTCTTTGCAGATCTTGATATTTTCTCCACTCCTCATGCTGATGCTCGGTGATGTCCCAGAGATGAAGGCACCTCAGCCATCTTGGCCACACAAGGGTCTGAGGTTGCTCAGAGAGTCAGAGAATCATCATGGCTGGAAAGGAGCTCTAGGATCAGCAAGCCCAGCCCTCACCCCAACATCTCTCTAACCCCTAGACCATGGCCTCAAGTGCCCCAGCTACTCTGTTTTTAAACACCTCCAGGGATGGGGACTCTACCACCTCTCTAAGCAGCCTGGTCCAGTGACCAACCACTTTCTCAGGAAAGAACTTCTTCCTAAGACCAAATCTAAACCTCCTCTAATGCAACTGGAGGCCATTTCCCCTTGTCCTATCATTAGTAATTTGAGAGAAGAGACCAGCACCAGCCTTGTGTCAAACTGCTTGTAGGTAGCTGTAGAGAGCAGTAAGGAAGAATATGCTGGGAAGGGCTTGTACGATGTGTGTGATGAAAATCCATCAACCCTGGGCAGCTGAACAGGCAACAGCAACAAACACCCAGCATGGTCAAGGGCAGCCTGTGCTTGTGTCTAAGTGCCTGGCAAGTGGTGATGAATGGATCACATTGGAAAAGGGCTACAGGAAAGCTGGAGAGGGACTTTTTACAAAGGTATCTAGTGCTAGGACAAGGGGGATGGCTTTGAACTGAAAGAGGGGAGATTTGGATTAGGTGTTGGGAAGAAATCCTTCCCTGTGAGGGTGCTGGAGCCCTGGAACGGATTGCCCAGGGAGATTGTGGCTGTTCCATTCCTGGAAGTGCTCAAGCCTGGGTTGGATGGGGCTCTGGGCACCCTGGTCTGGTGAGAGGTGTCACTGCCCATGGCAAGTGGATGGGATTAGATGATCTCTACCAACCTAAACCCTTCTATGATTCTATGACTTCAGCCTTCACGTGGGGAGGAGCATCAGTCTGATGTCACCATGTCACCAGCCAGACCTTCAGTGAGCACCCGTCGCTCCTATTTTATTGTGTGTGCCGGCTGCATGCCTGAAGGAAAGAGTAGCATCAGAAACCTCCTGGAGCTGAATCACTTCTTCCGTGTTGGAATTGGCTCAATCGGGAGTGTCACTTACCCATCCTGTTGCAGCAAAACTCTTCTGACAAGCCTGATTCCTTAATTGCACTTGATGATGTCACGTGCAATTGGAACAGCGAGCGGCGAAGGGGATGTTAACAGGGAGCGTTGGGCGGATTTCTCAGCCGCCGCGCGCTTCATGTCCTTCAACGTAGCCGGTTTTGACATCCTATTAGCAGCGAATCGCGTTCCTCCTGGTACAGCGAAGGCTTTTCAACCCTCCGGAAACAGGGCTGCAATTTTTATGAGGTCTGCCGATGTTTATTTTGTGAGAAAACAAAAAACCCAAGACATTGAAAGCCGAGAGCTTTCCAGAAATGAGTGCTGTGAGGGTAAACTTGTAATTTGGGCAGGGTTGTTGTATTTACCATTGCAAAGATCAATCTATAGCTTTTGTGAACTGGTTATTTTGCCCAGCCTGAAGAACTTATTTTAATCGCTGGAAGCTAATCTCATTTCCAAGCCTGAAAATGGTCCCAAACATTGAAATTATATGTTAATATACAGAGATTGACAAAAAGAAGCTGGTTATATTGACTGGGAATTAATGAAGCAATTCAGCGATGAACAATAATGCTGGCAGGAGGTGTTAAGGAGAATTGTTGCTGCCGTTAAATTTTGGCACCGAGAGGTCTCATTGCTCCAAGGAGACAGTCAGATCAGAGCAAACAGAAAATTACCTGGGAACTACAGAATTGTTTAGGTGGTCTGAGTCATGTTCCAAATAGTACAGGAGGAAATGGGCAAGTGCTGGGGGAGAAGACTCCTTCCACAAGTGATGAGCAAAGAGTCCTCGCTGCATTTCTACGAAGCAGCAGAAATAACACATTTCTCATGTAGGTTGGGCTGTATCTTGCTACAAGATGAGCTGATGAACTGCATCTTCCTCTGTATCGCAGCAAAGACAGCTCTCAGGCACGATGGGCCTGGCAGTTATTAATCATTGCAGATGTGGATTTGTACATCCTGAGATAAAAGGTTGGACCAGATGATCCTTGAGGTCCATTCCAACCTGGTGTTGTGGGATTTTCTGATAAGGCTCTCACGAAGCAGAGGTGGGTGTTTGTCAGTGGGCTTTGGGTCAGGTGTATGACCACTCACAGACTCAGCACAGTTGCGCTGAAAACTTGGCTTTTGCTGTGGATTTTCTCTTTTTGTGGGACTGAAATCTCCTTGGGGCTTTATGCACGCAGGGTGCAGCTGGTTTTGTAGCTTTGGCTCGTTCTGGCTGCCGACAGCACACAAGTGTTTCTCCTTCCCCAGCATGGAATTCATAAGCAGCTCCCTGACGCTCGGTGGTCAGCAGGGTGAGGGCTTGGAAGCGCCTGAACCAGGCTTTGATTCTTTGCCCGGTGATCACGATCAGCCGAGAGACACAAAGCGTAAAGCTTCGTGTCAGTAGAGAAGGAAAACTTGTTAAGAAATAGAGTTTCTGTTCTTTTTGAATAAAATTCTCAAGTAAGACTACAGAAGGATGCCAAGATGTGTTGCTGCTGTTAACATCTCAAGCCTTTGAACTCATACGTGCAATACTTGAGAGACCAATTTGAAGAAACTGAATTCAAGGCAGAGCAAAAGCGCCTCAGAAGCTGCTTACTGACAGTGATAAACATGTGAAACGATGAAGTAGCTGCCCAGCAGATTTTGAAGTAGCTGCTAGTGAAACTGTTCCTTCAAGGAAGCCAAAGTTGAAAGTTGAAGCGTGTTCACCAATTATTGACTTGCTGATTGATGGCTTAGTGAGACGAACAAGATGTTCAGACCTCTCCACCGGTTCCTTTACGCGTGATGGAGATGCTGCTCACGACTGCGGGAACAAAGCAGGGCCGTCAGCTGGAGACGCGTTCAGACAACCCTGCAATAAATAGTGAAAGTGCTGGGGCAGCGCTGCCTTGAATTTCAGGCTGGCGTGATTTCTGACGCTCCATGCGAAGGTCTCTGTCAGGGTTCCAGTGGCCCCTTTTATCACAGTGCGGTGCCTGTGGATCTTACAAGCGTCTCTGCATTCCTTTGCTGCGTGTTATTGTGTTTTTAATGATGAAAAATAATTCGTCTGAGGTCATGGAGTGAACCTATGACTCAGATTGAACTCGAGTTCAAGTCTTGGCCTTTAACCACAAGACCGTCCTTTACTGCTTGGATGTGTTGATCTTGGTTGTCTCTTCCAACCAAGACAATTCAGTGAGATTCTGCCCTAAGGATGAAGCTAATTTGGAGCTGGTGATGTGGGTTTAAGGCCCACCCTGAGGTGTGATTTGTGGTGTAAGGTTTGAGATGATCTTGCAGCCCGCAGCTCGTGGTGCCACAGGGTCTGTGGCTGCGAGCAACACTTCTGCTCCTTGACAAATGGATATTGTGCACTTTGGTACCTGAAAACTCAGTGAGCAGGAGATTTGGATGTCACCAAGATGAAAAGCCACACTAAATGCAGCTCCATGCCACTGCAGATGTTCTAACGTGGGCAGAGGTATCACCTACCAGACTGATGGCTCACACTGGTTTATTACAATAAGGAAGGTTTCTGGTCCTAACAAACCAAGGCAAGGGCACAAAGATTCTGGAGCTGCACATCTTCCCTACATCTTGTCTCAGACACAGAGAGAGGGTTAGGTGCTTTTGGAGTACAGAGCATTTCCATAGCAGTCTATTTTTGGGTCAGATTCTCTGCTGGCCTCCAAACTCTCCTTTGCTGTCCAGTCTCCTTGCTCATAAATCAGTCTCAAGAATCACTCTGTTGCCCCCAGGCAGCCCCGGCGCAGTCTGAGCCATCCTGGTGTGTTTTTGCTCTGTCATTGTAATATTCAGTACCCTGTTCTGAGCCTTTCCTTGCCGTTCTGTTTGAGTACGTCTGCACACTGTTGGGTAGATGTCACAGCCAGAGTAAAGGCCATGGATGGGAAATAAAGCTTCTCGGAGTCCTGGGGATAAAACAGAGCAGCTTAGCAAAATATCTTGCTGCCTAGCTAAATAGTTTGGGATTTTGTTGCCTCTTTGATAAAACAAAAGTCCAACTTGTCACTGTTTTCATTCTGCCGGTTCTGTTTCTTTGGAGAAAAAAAAAGAGAGACAAACCCTTTCTTTGGTGGAAAACCTGATTTTCTGTCAAAGCTTGGTTTGCAGCAGCGAATGGTAAGAGACTGATCGTTCCTATCGAAAACTTGCCTCTGCAGCTCTGTCAGCGCAGCCAAATCCATGCGAAGCAGCACTTGCCCTTCCGTGCTCCATGAGCCGCTCCAGCAAGATCCCCTGTGCTCCAGACAGCACGTCCGCTGCCAGGTGTGAGCCACGGCTTTGCTATGAGGGATGATAAATGCCCACAGGGTCCAGGAAGAAGAACTTTGAGTGGGGCTCACAGTAGTCTTCTGCTGGCAGAAGGGGGAGTTGGGCTTGGGCTGAGTGGCATGAGGAGCTCTAATTCTTTGTCAGATAAGAATCCAACATTGTAGCTGCTTAATTAGGCTGTCCAGAAGTTGAGATTAAAGACTTTGCCTTATTGGCTGAAGGAAAATCAAGAGGGTTTAACATGACTTCATCAAGCAGCTTCCAACGGCATCTGTTACACTGCCCCCAATCCTGTGGGCGCATCCTGACCCCCTGGCCCTGAAGCACGGCAGTGAGTTAATACTTGGAGATTTCTCCGGGCCATTTATTCCAAGCGCTCCAGTTGATGGCCATGAACCTGGCTCCCGGGGGCTGCTCGTTGTGTGTCCGGCTTAATCGGTTTGATAGGCTGTCCATCATCTCCTTTTATTTATCTCTGTTTAGGAGAAGGGAAATGTGTTGTAGGGACCCTGGACAGCTTCTGCAGCAAGGAAACAACCCTCAACAGCAAAAGTGCCTGACGGTTGTGCGGCAGGATGGTGTCCTGGGGTGGGCACGTGATGGATTTATTCTGCTGTTCGCAGATAGCTGCTGTTGGCGTAAAGGGTTTTATTGTGGATGCCAAGGGGTTGGTTTTATATAGATATATTGGGGCTTTAGAACAGGATATTCGTCAGTGGTTTAAGTTAGAAAGGGGTGAACCTGTGGTTTTCTTTCTGGTGGTGATTTGCAGGCTGCAGTCAGGGCAAGAGGAGAAAAGCCTCCTCTGTGGCAGAGTGATAATAAATAGGAGGCAAGTGTCTGGGGATGTTCAGCACGTTATTGTGCTCCTTAAAATACATATGCCTTGAAGTCTGCCAGGCATTTTGTTCTACAAGGCATATGGTTTAACAGATAAAATGATTTCTGACCTGGAGACCTGAACTGACAACTTTGGAGACAAACAAAAACCAGGATGGCTCCATCTGTCAGGGCTGTTTCATCTCCATGCTGCTTACTGACATTTCTGTGCTTGCATCAGGAAACTGCTTCAGTGCCCCTTTCTCTCCCTTGCCCATGAGTCAGTCAGTATCCATCCTCCTGCGTCTTGGCGTGGTGTATGTGTTCAACTCCAGGCTTCTGGCCACGACCTCTTGTCTGAAGGGCTTTGTCATTGCTGAGCCTTTCTGCTTTCACAGCTGCTTGCCGAGGGAGCGGGTTTGTTGCTGGATTTGGTTTGAAGCTTTGAACAAGGTCTCTTTGCGACCTTTCAGGGAGTCAGGAGCTTGCCACAAGTCTTTGCAAGTCAGCTGAGCTCTATCTCCATCTTGATGCCAAAGAGTAGTTCACAAAGGTCCTTCTAGTGGCAAATTCTTTAGGATAACAAAGCTTTTGGTGCTGGCCCTCGTGCTCTGCTTCCATTTTCTCTTGTCATGTATGATTTTCTGAATCTGAGATCTCCTCTACTTCCTGGCAGGGCTGTTTGACAGAACTGACTGGCCGTGTTCTGAACACTGCCCCGTCTCGTGGAGGACATCTCTTGCAGAAGTTCTGGCTGGATTAACTGCTTCTCATAGTGTTAAATCTAGAGCCTGAATGATGGTTTAGAAAACCCATCTGACCTCTTCTTGCAGACAATAGCAATTCGTCTGCCTTGGTGTGGTCACTGTGTGTGTGTGGACAGTCTGTGACTGTGTCAGGGAGTCGTGGTGTCCAAAGCTGGCTAGTGCCCCACATGTTTATCTGCCCCTACTCCCTTGCCAGAAAGCAGCACTCCCTGGGATCAGGCTTCATGCATCCATGCACCTGGGCAGTGCTGGTGGCTCTACCTCTGGAGAAGGAGACTGGAAGGTAGGACAAGGAGGTTGCAGATGTCCCACATACAGGCAAACACACTTACATGTGGGTTCTAGGTGGGGATGGGTACCAAGGACTGGTTGCTGCCAGCATTCTGAGGCTTTGGGTGATGAACTTTCCCTACGTTGCCTCCTAGAATAAACGTTGACTATTTCCTTGTCTCATCATTTTCCCAATATCCCCAGTCTCCCTGCGTGTGTTCAGTGGTAGAACAGATGATGGCTTAGGAAAGGGGGATTATTTCTGTTCTTACCAGCAAATATATACCCGTGTGGTTATTTAAAGCTGAAACTGAAAAGCCAGCAGCCTAGGCTGAGAGCAGCAGCTCTGCTAAGAAGTTTTAAGCAAACATTATTAGATATGACCTCTTATTTATGAAAGACTTTGCAAACGAAAGTCTGTTACCCTCTTATTGCCTCAGCCAAAGAGCGATTTCCCCAGTCATAATATCCCCGGCAGCGATCGGTCTGATTAGAGTTTCGGATGATGCAGTAAATATACAGAAGCTCAATTTAACCAACGACACAGAAGCAAATAATAACAATAAGTTGGGGGCCTTTGGCCATAAAAATGCAGACGTTTACCTTGAGTGTTGACTTAAACCACTTCAATTTGGTGCCAAATGAGGCTTGAAATGTATTGCCCAATGTACAGTGTCCAACCAATAAAAACTGCCTTAAATATTGTGCCTTCCTGCTGGCAGCAGCCGCGCGAGTTAAACAGCTCCGTCTTTGGGGGGGCTCCCTGGCAGCAGTGCAATAACCGATTGCTTTTGTTTGCTTGTTTTGGGATCTCGGAGCAAACTGTGAATATTCGTTAATGCCTGGAGATGTGTGGCAAAGTAAAGCTTTGGTGTCCTCTGCTCCAGCACAGCCAAAGCCATGGTTTGAGTTTGAAGGAGCGGGATACGACGAGGGAGGAGCACAGAGAGATAAAGCAAAGCCGCTGAAATCTTCATCTCTCTGCTTTACTGAGCTTCCCGATTCATTAGCAGGTCTGATTATCCAGTTCCTTGGCTTTAATCTCTAATTAAACACCACTGCAGACAGTGTGTTTGTGCCAAGCTGAACGTAAGTGGCCTCTTCTAATACATGTGTGACTGTGATCTCCGTCCTGTTACACAGAGAAGTGCGAGAGCCTGGAGTTCTTGGGAACGGCGATTGCAGAGAGACTTTCTTCTCCTCAACTTTAAATACCCAGCAGCTGACCCTTAGGTGTTCAGTGTCTGTTACCTGCTATTTCCTTAAATCAAAGGGATGTTTATAAGAAGGGCATGGAACTGTTGGAGCGAGTGCTGAGGAGGATGATCAGAGGGCTGGAGCTCCTCTGCTCTGGGGACAGGCTGAGGGAGTTGGTGCTGTTCAGCTGGAAAAGAGAACGCTCCAGGGGGTCCTTAAAGCAGTTTCCAGTACCTGAAGAAGCGACAGAAAAGCTGGAGAGGGACTTTTTATTGAGGGATTCCAATGGTAAGGGAGTATAGTTTTAAAGTGAAAGAAGGAAGATTGAGGTCTGAGGCAGAAATTCCTACTTGTGAGGGGGCTGAGGCCCTGGAACGGGTTGCCCAGGGAGGTTGTGGCTGCTTCATCCCTGGAAGTGTTGAAAGGCAAGTTGGCTGGGGCTCTGGGCACCCTGGTCTGGTGAGAGATGTTGCTGTCCATGGAAGGGAATTGGCACTGGCTGAGCTCTGAGGTCCCTCCCAACCCAGACCAGTCTGTTGATTCTACAATATTTAGTTAAAACAAAGCAAACAGAAACAAGAGGGAGGCTTCTTCACGTGACCATCAGTCAATGATGTGCAGCTTAATCTGTCCAGATAGGAGACCAGGAGCTGGAGGCACTGTCTGTACTTTCAGCTCTCTGTATCTCTGTGGGGTTCAAAGTATGCTCACGTGGCTCCTGACTGCACTGAAGTGTCTGGATGTCCTGATAGTGGGTTAAAGAGGTTCAGTGTTTGAATTTTAGTTCCATTTTTGGGAGGTCAGGGCTGTGTTTACACTCACCCTGTGAGTCTCACCTCTTCAAATTGCCAACAGAAGAACAACTTGCAGGTGGGGAACAGAGGTTTGTAGCTGATGCTTCTCCATGGCTCAGAACTAAACCAGTGCTGTGGTTTTTTGTCTGATGAGCTGAAAACTTTTGGCCAAAACTTCTAAGACCTTGGTTTAGAGAGGCTGAAGGATGTGTGTGCAGGTCAAGGTTTCAGCCATACAGAGCAGTGCCTGGAAGGTTCTATGAGGGTACAGCTGGGCCTGCCGGTCCTTGTTGGTGATTCCCATGGTGCCTTTTAACTCTTGTCTCAGACATACCAGCTTCATCTCCTGTTTGGTGACCTGTGCAGCTGGAGTTGGGTAGGGGATAGGAGCAGCATCCGTCACAGCAAGGGGCTGGGGTCTATGTGGAACCAGAGACATTGCAACTGCAGACAGGCAGAGGATTGTTTTCTCCCTCTCTGCTGTGAACCTGCTGCTTTGAAGTCACTGGACGCTTTTCCCTCTCCACACCCCTGAAGCAGTGGTTCAGCTGTGGAGGCTGCAGCAGATGGAGAGGCTGTCCCCATCGCTGGAGGCATTGCTGTAAATTGCCCATGCCCTCACAGGACGATGCCGCGCATGGACATCTCCTGGTGCTCCATTGGCTCCGGCCGATCACTGTTGCCACAACAGAACGGAGCCTGGATGGGGAAGGGAGATGCTCTAATTGCAGCCTGATGCCCACAAGTGCCAAACCCTACACCCTAAGGGACCACCTGAGCCTGTGCCTCCCACATTGAGATGGATCAGTGTGAGGGAGGATTACTCTGCCCATTGGACCACAGCACTGAGTTTCACTGGGGATGGGATTTCTGTGGAGAAGCCACGTGAGCCATCTCGAGCCTCCCCCCAGCACCACCTTGATATTTTTTCCCCGAGCAGACGTGGAGATGGTGCTTTTGTCAGCTTTCCTCCTGCTCAAAAAAGGGAAGAAGAATTTGAAAAGAATATTAAATCCAGGAAGGGTGCGCAGAAGGGACGGGAGCAAATTTTCCTAGCACAGATCAGAGCCGTGTGTCCCACATTCCCCTCCTTGAGGCGGATCCTTTGCCTTGATTTCTCTTTTTTACCTTTTTCTTTTCTTCTGTCGTGACTCCTAGAATAATTAGTTACTGGCAACCGTGCGTGTGTGATGGTTTAAAGGCATCTTTTCTCGAGGCAGCATGGGTTCCTCTGCCCCAGCTCTCTGCAGTGGCTCATCCCCTTGAAGATACACAATCAATACTTCTCCTGAACCCACTGATATACTTGACCATCTCTTAAATATCATTACAGGAAAGATTTCAGCGAGATCACTGCGTCTTACACTTTAAAGTTTGACTTTAAAAGAATGTCTGGGCTTTGCTAAAAGGCATTAGTAATGGGATTCTCTATCTTTGAGCTTAATTTATTCTGAAGTGAAAAAGGCCATTATCTTAAATCTTCAACCCCACTTTTTTCTCCTCTTACAAAAAAAGAAAGAAGGAGAAAGCAGAGCTCTGAAGTCCAGTACTTACGGCAAAATCGTTGTTTAATTAGACTCTTTAACCCTCTGCGGGGAGGGGGAGGTGGGATCCATCAGTATTTTGGTTGCTCCTCTCCTATTGCTCCACAGACGGTACTGGGTCTGGGCGTGGAGTGGATTTTCCAGCCCCTCCTTCACTTGACCTGCTTTGGCCCAGGGTTAACAAGTTGTGGGGTCGTCTCCAGCTAGATAAATAGACCTGTTTTAGTCACACAGGTTTGCCCTGACCAAACCAGGAGGATAAACATTAAAATCGTGGTTTTTCTCAGGGTTAACCAACAACTGTAGGATGGGAACCTCCATCTGAAGACTTTCTGGTTTGCAGAGTTTCTGTTAGCTATGCAGGAACTCACACCAGAGGTGAGGACTTGTCCACAGCTGTAGTTTACATGCAAAGACTGTTGGGAAGAGATTTTCGGTTCTTGAGGATTTGATTTCTGTCTGTAGTACCAGAGCAGAGAGCTTTTGCACCTCCTGTTATTAATGCTCAGCCAAGCTTCAATTTTTTGGTGTTCAAAGCCTACTCTGTGATTGTGCTTCAAAATGGAGCAGAAAGCCATGTCTTGGGTTTAATTCCACTCGAGCCTAGATCTTGTATTGGATTAAAGCTTACAGAACTCTTGGGTTAGGCCAGAACAGCCCCAACTCAGCTTCCAGCAGCAGCAGGAGAGTTTTTTGTGAGGCTGAGGAGCAAAACCCAGGAAAGCTGCTGTTCATTTCAGAGCCAAAAGTGGTTCCCCAGAGAGCTGGGACATGGATCTTCATTCACATTAGTGTATTTAACTGCCAAGTGTGGGGGGTGATGGAGAGGAGCAGAGGCTTTGTCCTGGGGCTGTGGGAAGTGCATTAACTCCAGATGTCCTGCATCTTGGGGGCTGTGACTTTCCCATTTCATTCAGATTGTTTTCTGCTCTCTGGGGCCCTTCTGGGTGGAGGAAGGACTCTCTATCCCTTAGAGCAATAGCGGCTGGTGCCTGGGTTATCATACAAACGAAGGATCAATTATACGTTAGAGACCCAGTGATGATGAGAATTAAATGAGCTTTTGCTGAAGTGTGCTGTGCTTCTGTTCACCTTCAAACAGAGACTGCTCTGGAGAGCACCAGCATCTGCCCAATGAATCTGTCTTCTGGAAAGAGCTGTTTACGTGGGGCAGAGCTCTCCAGTTGTCTCTCCAGGGAGACTGAGCTCTGAGTGCAGGAGTGCTCAGTGTGATGGTTTCCAAAAGACTGTGCCTGATGTATGCACATGGAATTGCTAAGGTTGGAAAAGATCATCAAGTCCAACTGTCAGCCCAACCCAACTTTGCCTGCTAAACCATGTCCTGAAATGTCATGCCCACACATTTATTGAACAGCCCCAGGGATGCCTGCAATGCTACAGACTGGGGGATGAGGGGCTGGAGAGCAGCCTGGCAGAGTGACCTGGCAGTACTGGTTGGCAGCCAGCTGAACAGGAGCCAGCAGAGTGCCCAGGTGGCCCAGAAGGCAAATGGCATCCTGGCTTGGATCAGCGATAGTGTGGCCAGCAGGACTAGAATCGCCTCCGCTCAAGTACTGTGGGTAGTGCTTGGCCTCTCCCTTCAAGAAAGAGATTGAGGGGCTGGAGTGGGTCCAGAAGAGCAACGAGGTTAGGGAAGGGACTGGAGGGAAAGGCTGATGAGGAGAGGCTGAGGGAGATGGGGGTGTTCAGCCTGGAGAAGAGGAGACTCGGGGGACCTTCACCCTCTCTACAACTCCTTGAAGGAAGGTGGTAGTCAGGTCGGGGTCGGGCTCTTCTCCCAGGCAGCCAGCACCAGGATGAGAGGGCAGGGCCTGAAGTTGCCAGGGGAGGATTAAATTGGATGTTAGGGAGTCTGTTCTCATGGAAAAGGTGATCAGACCCTGAACTGGACTGCTCGGGGCAGTGGTGGAGTCCCCATCCCTGGAGGTGTTGAAGGCCAGCCTGGCTGTGGCCCTTAGTGCCCTGGTGTGGCTGCTGTGGTGATGTCAGGTCCTGGTCTGGGTTGGATGAGCTCAGAGGGCTTTTCCAGCCTCATTAATTCCGGGATTATCTGGGGACTCCGCCACTTCCCTGAGCAGGCGGCTGGGTCCTGTGCCCTGGGCTCACCGGCAGTCTAGGCTGTCAAGGCTGTGTTGTGTAGCGATGTGGAACATCAGCCTGGATTCATAGGGATGCTCCAGCAGCTCCTTTGCCAAAGGTACAGGATGGTGCTCCTCCTAAAGTGCTGCCTGCTGAACCCAGGAACCTGCCTCCTAGGTTCAGTGGTTTCAGTACCTTGTCTGTTTGTTTTCAGCTGTTGTTCCTTCCTTCCTCAACCCCCGAGTTAAGTCACCCAGGCTGCCTTTGGCATTTGCCTTGTCTGAGGCTGGATGGTTTCACACAAGGCCAAAACATTGGCTGTAACCCACTCTGTAGATTCATTCAGGGTTTCTAGTGCTTGGGATGTTGTGGGTTTGGTCTCCAGCATGACCTCAGCCAAGGCCACCTGACTCAGAGAAGTGTCACTGGGCATGAGTGGAATAACCTTTCACTTGTGCAGCTCATGTAGATGGATGTGGAGTCCCGTGGCAGCCCAGTCTACTGGTTAAAGCAGCACTGTGTCTTTTTCTTGTGCTGTGGAATCCCTTTGACTCAGTTTCTCCCAGCGTTAGAGCAGCATTAATGTTGCTTACCCATCTCACTAAAGGTTAATTTATTTTTTCCACAGCACTTAGCAAACATTAAGTGTTACATAAATCGCAAGGATTATTATCCACAAGATGCATTGATTTGCTGAGTGTGGTCATATTGTCTGGATTTCTTTTTTTTTCTTTAAAAATTTCAATCCATTAGAAAGGAAAAAAAACCCCCAAAACCAGCCAAACCCCATCCCATAGCTCTTAGACAAAACCGAACAGTTACATAAACAAAATGTCTAATCAATGACAAGGCAAATGGGGCCAACTGTGTTTCAGCTCCAGCCTCCTGTTACAGTCTGCATGGAGAGTCAGGGTCTGCTCCGTGTACCAATGCGGTGACAAGTGCCACTGCTGGGTGGCAGCTCACCAACTGGACGCTGTGCTGAGGCATTTAATAGAATGACCAGGGTTGGCAGGGACCTGAACGATCATCCAGTTCCAGCCCCCCTGCACAGGCAGAGACACCTTCACTAGAGCAGGTTACTCAGGGCTCCAGCCAACCTGGCCTTCAACACTTCCTGGGATGGGGCAGCCACCACTTCCTTGGGCAGCCTGGTCCAGCATCTCCCTACCCTCACAGCAAAGAATTTGTTCCTCATGTCCAACTTCAATCTCCCCTCTTCAAGTCTGCAACCCTTTCCCTTTGTCCTCTGACTACCACCCATGTCAAAAGCCCTCCCCCAGCTTTCTTGTAGCCCCCTTCAGGGATTGGAAAGCTGCTAGAAGGTCACCTGGGAGCCTCCTCCTGTTCAGGCTGAACAACCCCAGCTTGATCAGCCTGTCCTCATAGAGGAAGTACTGCAGTCCTCTGATCTGGACACCTTCTCTCTCCTCTGGACACCTTATCTCTCCTCTGGTCACCTTGCAGGAGCTCCGTGTCCTTCTGGTTTTGGGGACTCCAGAACTGTACACAGGACTCCAGATGGGGTCTCATCAGTGCAGAGTAGAGAGGAAGAATCCCCTCCCTCAACCGACTGTCCCTGCTGCTTTTGATGCAGCCTAGGACACGGTTGGCTTTCTTGGGCTGCCAGTGCACACTGATGGCTTCTGTTCAACTTCTGCTCCACCATTTCATTTCCCTACTTTGTCCTTATTTCCATGCTCCATGTTGCAACAACAAGCTGCCTCCAGCTGGCCTTGGTTACTGAAAGGAGCTGCTCACGCGTCACGGGGAAAATCCAGTCCTTCCAGCAGAAAGCAGCGCTATTTACACACCTCTGCCACTCTTATCTCTCCCAGGACAGGGCAATAGAAACCAGCATTTTTGGGGCTACAGAACACAACCACAGGGAATAAATCATCAGGGAGCAGCAGTGAAGTGCAGGGTTGTTCCTACAGTTCCCAGCTGATGCTGTAATTTACCCTATCAGGAACAGCAGGACAGCAGAGATAACTGGATGCTTTCTGCTAGGGTAGGGCAGCTGACAGAAACACTGGGGCTTTATTTTTTTTTATGACTGAGTGGCAAGTGCTGGGTTTGTTTTCTCCATTTGTACTTGGAAACAAGCTAAGATGGAGTAAACACAGACTATATAGTTTAGCCTCCTCAGAGCCCTGAAAGGTGTCCCCTCCCCAGCTCCACATCAATCGTAACTCTTAGATTCATTGATTTACAGACAGCACAAAGCAGTTGCTCCCTTCACCTCCAAAGATCCTTTTGGAGACAAACTGTGAATTTTGTGTTAAAGGGAGGCAGCACAAGGCAGGACAGTTGTAACCAGGGGCTGAGCTGAGCAAGGTGCACCAAGCTTGATATGCTCAAGTGGTCCTAACATCTCACATCTGTGCTGTGACCCAGCAAAAACTCATAAGCTTTTCAGTCAATGATACAGGAGTTGCTGGTCTTGAGTGAACCTGTTCTTGCTGATAGTCTGCAGTCTGCTGTTGATGTTGGGTGTTCTTGGGGCAGTGCCACAGCAGCTGCTGCTTATTTTCACGGGAAAAAGGAGATGTGTGATGGTTGCACCAGGCTCTTGAGCTCCTCTACCTTAGCTTGCCCACTTCTGCCATGAAGCCCCAATTTCCAAGACATGGACAGATGAAGAAGCTATTGCATTCCAGCAAGCCTGAAAGCAAAGGGAGTTTTAATTTTGTTTACTACTGGATGGGATTCATGGTTGCACAAGTGCTTTGACATTAGAGGCACGAGACCCCAGCAGAAGCGCTGCTGTTCCCCTCCAACGACAAGACATGAGAGCTGAAGACGCATTGGTAACCAAATTCCCCTGAATCTGAAGTGCATGGCGGGTTTTGAGGCAGCTCTGCTCTGCGCCTCTGCTCCTCAGAAGAGCGGTCGTTCCGCAGCAGTAGATTCTGTCAGTGTGAGCACTGCTGAGTGGGATCTCCGGCCGCCAGTACGCACTGCCGTTGTCTCGGCCACGTTTTGGTATTCGCCATAAGCCACACGCTCTTATGAAAAACCATTTGCAAGATAAGTAAAGGAAAATGTAATCCCTGAGTGGAATGAAGGGTGCTTTGAAATGAATGGGGGATAATCCTTTTGTTGTCTGTTACAAATGCACTTTATTTCTGCATTATCTGAGCATGAGAATAGACTGTTCACTCAGCCAACAAATCCACTGCAGCACCCTCTCCCCAATGCGTCAAACCCAAGTGGCAGACGGCGAAGCAGCCTCTGAACCTCCTCAGGTTGGCGGCTTGCAAAGCGGTTTCTTTTGAATTTCAAGATCCTGCCAGCGTGATTATTTTGGAGCTTGCAATGTGCAGAGCTTTGGCTTAAGCCACGTGAAAAGACATCGGTTGAGATTCACAAAGCAGACCAAGGAATTTAGCTGTCTACCTGCCCTTGATTTTCTGTCAGAATGGGTAGGGAAATCTGCCTAAATTGCTTTTAAAATCACAAAGCCCCATCTCTGCCCCAGGGAGCTTGTAGTCAGGGCAGCAGAATTCCTTGCTTCCACTTTCAGCGCCTTCGCCTTTCTTTTATTTGACAAATCTCTCACAGCAAGTTCAAGCCCGTTGACTTAGGCAAGGAGATGCTTCCAGCTTCTGCAGAGCATGGACTTCCTGACCCGCGTGGCCGGCAGCCAGGCAACTCCATCCGGACACAGTGGCAAAAAGCAAAGCTGAGAGCTTAAAGACTAAATGCTCTACAGTCTCGAGCAGTAGCAGCTATTTTCAGCTGATGTTAAAGTCCTTTAGTTACTGTGGGCACTGATTCTCAGGGCCTGTGAGATGAGTCACAGCATGGCTTCTCCTGTGGAGTTTTTTAGCGGGTAACCTGAGTTCAGGGTTTGTTCTCACTGATTTTGTTGCCTGCCATAGTCATCCTCCAGCCAGCAATTCAGAACTTCCCAGGATTCTTCCCTCCACCTGGTTTGACCTGTGGTTTCCCATCGTGTTCCTGCAGTCCATTGTGTTCCCATGGTCTGTCGAGGACAGGACAGAGAGTGGTTTTGGTTTTACTTGAAAAAAGTTCCTTGACGTGAGGTCTGTCCTCGGTGAGTGGTTTTTCACAGCTGGCAACTAGGTCCGATCCTTTTCCTGGGTGAAGTGCCATCAGGATGCTCCAAAACACTGAGATGTAGCGGCGTCCTGCCAGAGCCCAACCATGCAGGGACCAGTATGGCTTTCCCTCATCAACAGGTGCCAGCCTGGAGCTCCCAAGTCTCCCAGCCTTTAACACTGATGGTATTGATCTTGGAAGAATCCGATTGCTTTCAGTAAAACAATTACAGCTGGTAGAATTTGTCTTTGCAGGCCTAGTAATTAGGGCAGAATAAGAAATTAATTAAAAAGATAATTAGAAAGCTCACGCATGTTGTTTTCCAGATCTTTAAACGATCTAAATGCCAGCTTTTCTGAGTTACTCAGCTCTGACAGCGGCTGTAGGTGGGGAAACTGAGGGAAGCAGAGCGGTGGCTCCCAACGTGGCGCGATGCTGCGCTGCCTGTAAGGAGATTAGGCCATATATGATGGAGAGACACAGGAACTGCACTAAGCTGCCTGTAAGCCTGTTGTCTTCCAGCTTTTTCCATTACGGAAACACAAAGGACATTCAAGTTTGCTGCCTCCTGGAGCCTCCTGCCATTCTAATCTAACGCTAATCCCTTCAGCCAAGCACGCCGCCTGCCCTCAGCGCAGGTTTGCCGCGAGGTCCTGCTGCCTCAGGAGCTACCGAGCGCTGCAATTAATCTGGGTGGCTAGGTGGCTTCTTGTAGCCCACGGAGTGCTCAGCAGCAGTTTAAACCGAGTGTCCACTGGTAAATGGTAAAAACTACCCAGGGAGAACCTGCGATGTTCCCATGCATGGCAAATGCATTCATTAGCATCCAAGCTGCTCGCGCAGTACCGGAATGACCTTGCAGTCATTAGGAGCTGGGTGTGTTATGACTTAAGTTTAGAGGGACTCGCATTGCAATGTAAAATCTAATTAGTGTTGCCTCTACTAATTGCTGCACATTGCTGAGCTATAGAAAAGGAAGCGCGTGATTGAGGCACCAGGTACCGCCAGCACTCAGGCTGGGTCCGTTCTCAGATGGGAAGCGACGTTTCCTGGGTATTGAGTTGTGGTGATCTCGTTGCCTTTGTCGGTGCCTTGTTAATGGGTCTCTTGTTGTCTGCCTGAACAGGAAGAAGGTTTTGGATGTGGGTTGTGACTGTAGGGTTCAGCCCTTTAGAAGGCTGAATTACTGCTGGGCTCTGCAGGTGGAAGCAGTGGAGACAAGTGTTAGCAGTAACTGGTGGTGGTCTGTTACCAGGGGTTTGAGGTGAGAGCCATCACTTGTCCTGCCAACACTAGGGAAGAGTCCCATTCTGCCTAGGGAAGAGAAGACTCTTGGGGGGTCCTTAGAGCTGCCTTCCAGTACACGATGGGAACCTACAGAAGGGCTGGAGAGAAACTTTTCCCAAGGGGATCCAGCAACAGGGCAAGGGGAAATGGTTTGAAACTGAAGGAGAGGAGGCTCAGCCTAGATCTCAGGAAGAAGTTCTTCGGTGCCAGGGTGCAGAGACTCCGGAATTGATTTCCTGGAGAGGCTGTGGCTGCCTCCTCCCTGGAGGTGTTCAAGACCATATTGGATGAGACCTTGAGCAGCCAAGTCTGGTTGAGAGGTGTTGCTGCCCCTGGCAGGGTGCCAGGGGAGATGAGCTCTGAGGTCCTTTCCAACCTCAGCCAGTCTGGGATTCTATGATTAAGTAAAAACTGGGGGTTTTATCCCTAAGTGCCCGTGTGTCCTCTCCACAAAGCTGAAACTTTTGTTGATGGTGGTGAAGATCTTGGTCTGAAGTCTCTGCGATTAATCTAAGAGTAAGTGATGGATTAGCCAAGGAGTGGCTTCTGCAGGAGACTGCTCATGCAGGCAGTGGCTCTATTTTCATGTGTTCAGGTAATCTGTTAGTCTTTATTAATAAATGGAACAACTTTGTGTTCAACCTCCCTTGCTGGCGAACACCATGGTGAGTAAGGTAGGCTTGGAGTCAAGTGACTGGACCCAGCAGTGAGCATATCAGGAGCAGAGGTGGTGTAAGTGGGGTGGTGGCCCTGTGCACCAACAGTGTTGCTTCCACCATAACTCCAAATAAAATGGTGAATGAGGATCTCCTGTTGAGGGACTGAGAACCTTAGAAACAAACCAGCGATCCTCAGCTGCAGACAAGAGCTTCCTGTTGGAAGTGGCTCTGAATACCTGAGCTGCCGATGCCCCAGCGTCACAACAGTTGTTTCCCAGCTGCCTTACTGGGGTGTTCTAGGCGGTTTTTGTGGCCATTTTTTGCAATAACCCGGTTAGGAAAAATTGAACTGCTGATTAATTAAAATGAAACCTTTGTTCCATGTGTTCTCTAGTCCTAGGAAGCCATCATCAGAGCCAGACAGCAATATTTTGATATTCCAGGCTTTTTTTTTTGATATCTGGAGGGAAGTTACAAAGCAGGGAAGGACGGCAGGCCCAGCAGTTTTATAATTGCTCTTTCTAATGTGCGGTATCATGGGACGCCTCTTAGATGTCTCCACGGTGGCTTCCTTGTGCTTCAAACACGTGTGCTGTTAAACGCAGAGCCCGGCTCCTGAATTAATGAATGTGTCTTCAAAGGACCCTGCCCGCTTCCCCAAGCTGGAGATCTGAAGGCGATCGCCAAGTGGGTGACGTGCCTTTGAAAATTATGCAGCGCAAACAATAAACCTCATTAAAGAAAGTCAGCAGAAAGCAGCACAGAATCATCCAGCGTGGAGAACGGACACGGGGGAGCTAACGTGGGGCTCCCCAAGCAGGGCCAGGCCAGGCAGCACCAAGGAGCCACGTGCATGTGGTATGGGCAGCAGAGAGCTGTGAGTGCTGTCAGGTTGTAGTGCTCCCTCTGAGGAGCTTTTGGATGCAGAAGTCAAGCAGGAGGAGCCTGGGTATGATGCCAGCGAGTCTTCTGTTGCAGGCTGCCTCCAGCAGTGCATGGGCAGCTCTGCCAGCAGAGGGGTTTGGATGGTTTTGGAAGAGTATGGGGGATTTGAAGGTGTGTGGAGGGGTTTGGATAGGTTCCTCATCTCCTGTTTGCTGAGAAGAGTTGGGCAGTGCAATGCGGAGTTGCTTACCTGTCCCGTCTTCACCATGGTAGTTGTTCCTGTTGGGCTTGGGGCCAGCTTGGCTACCCTGATGCTTTGCATGTTCTGAAATGAGGATTAATGAGTTCTTCCATCTGATACTTGTTCAAGATTTGCCATTTGGGTTCATTTGAAGTTAATTTTATTCTCCATGTCGCTGGCAATTTATGCAGCAAATGCAATTATTGGAGATGAATGCCTGCCACAGCTGAAGGCTACAAGTGCCACTTCCTTGGATGCACGAGGAGTGGAGGGAGAGCTGGGGAATTGGAGCGGGGAGGGGGAGATGGGAGGAGAAAAAGAATATTGGAAAAATAATCTTTCCCCACAACACACCGAGAACTGACACACACACCTTCATAAAAAAGTAATTGAATTTTCCCAGTGCAGCACGAAAAGGAGATCTAATTATCCACTTCTAAATTGCTTTCTTAATTTTCCAAAACACAGCTTTTTGTTTGTGCCTTTCCCTGAGCGCTGTTTAGAAGCTGCCGCCGAGCTCATCCCTGTGTGGAGGTCAGCTATGAAACCGCCTGCTGAGGTGCTGCTTGGGATCGCAGGCATCACAGCTCTTCATGCACCACATGAGCCTTTGGTTGGTGGGAACGGTGGGAGGTGTCTTTAACATGAGCAGGATCTGCATGGTGGTCACAGCCCAGCGCTGGGTTCTGCTAGAAGGTAGTGAGGTGCTGCAAAGGGACCAGGACAGGCTGGAGTGATGGGCTGAGGCCAATGGGATGAGGTTTAACAAAGCCCAGTGCTAGGTCCTGCACTTTGGTCACAACAACCTCCAGCAGCTCCAGGATGGGGGAAGAAGGGCCTGAGAACTGCCTGGCAGAAAAGACCTGGGACTGTTGGGTGACAGCTGCCTGAACAGGAGCCAGCAGGGTGCCCAGGTGGCCAAGAAGGCCAGCAGCATCCTGGCCTTCATCAGGAATGCGGTAACCAGCAGGAGTAGGGAGGTGATGGTGCCAGCACAGTACTCTGCACTTATGAGACCGCACCTTGAGTACTGTGTCCAGTTTTGGGCACCAGAGGATCAGAAGGACACTGAGGGGCTGGAGAGGGGCCAGAGAAGGGCAATGAGGCTGGGGAGAGGGCTGGAGAACAGGCCCTGTGGATGGAGTCTGAGGGAACTGTGGTTATTGAGTCTAGAGAAGACAAGGTTGAGAGGAGATCTTCTTGCTCTCTACAGCTGCCTCAAAAGAGGCTGTAGTGAGGCTGGTGCTGGTCTCTTTTCCCAAATTACTAAAGATAGGACAAGGGGAAATGGCCTCATTTTGCATCAGGAGAGGTTTAGATTGGATCTTAGAATCATAGAATCATTACGGATAGGAATCCCCCCGCAACAGCAGGATCACCTAGACCAAAGAAGGTCTAGAAGAAGTCCTTTCCTGAGAAAGTGGTTGGGCACTGGAACAGGCTGCCTGGGGAGGTGGTGGAGTCACCATCCCCAGAGGTGTTTAAAAACCAAGTAGCTAGAGCCCTGGAGGCCATGGTCTAGGGGTTAGGGGGCTGTTGGGATGAGGGCTGGGCTTGCCGTTCCTGGAGGTCCTTTCCAGCCAGGATGATTCTATGATTCTGTATTGAAGCAGGCTGTCTAAGGAGGAGGTGGAGTTGCTGTCCCTGGAAGGGTTCAAACGAGTAGATGTGGCCCTGGGGGACAGGGCATAGTGGGCAGGGTGGTATTGGTTTGATGGTTTAACTGGAGGTCTCTTCCAACCATAATGATTATGTGATTCTGTGAAAAGGCAGGCTCATGCTGGTGCTTTGGGATCAGTCTCGGCGTTTGGCCAGGTATGAGCATCAAACTCACATTGATTATTTGCCTTGAGATTTGCAGGAGTTTTGCTGCCTCAAAGCTCCCTGGTGTTTCTGGGTCTTCTCTCAGACACGTCTACATGTCCTTGTGGTCCGTTGTGCTTCAGTATCAAAGACCATAATCCCCTGTAATGAAATTGCTGGAGATTCCCGCAGGCGCTGCCTTTTAGGCTGTTTATTTACCTTGTACCTGGACAATACCTTCCGCCGAGTCTCCGAAGGCCCTGGGCTTCTGCAGGAAGCTCTTGTAAAAATCATCAGGCACCACAGAGCAGAGAGAAGCCTTTGAAAGAAAACAACCCCAAACCTTGGGTTTGATCCTGTCGCTCAGCGCCCATCTCTGTGCCTTGTGTTCTCTTCACATGGATCTCCTCAAAGTTCAGCGAGCAGCCTTGCTTTCTGAATTGGGAATGACGCTCGCACACACTCTTTCTCTAATATTTATAGGATAAATGCAGAGCTGTACCTTGGTGATTATCATGAGGTTCTGAAAAGCAGATTTCAGATGGTGGAGATGACTTGACACCTTCAATTATTCACCAGTAACTTGTTTTTAAGCTGCTGGTTGCAATTTGTCGGTGTGAAGGTGTTCCGAGGCTCCCTGAGCAGCTCAGCCGTGTGCTGGCCGTGATTTCTGGTGTCACATCCCACTGTTCAGCTCTCCCTCAGGGTCCTCCCTTGTGCTGTGGGAACTGGGCCGCTGGGGTGGGTCTGTCTCACTGGTGCAGATAGGTTTGGAAGTTATTTCTTTCTACCTCATGTTTTAATCACCTGGATTTTAGCAGCATCAGACTTTGCAGATTCCCTTGCACAGTGCCAGTTTCAGCGTAACTGGCTGCAATGGGGTCATCAGAAGGGTCTGCAGCATCTCCATCTGGACACATATGTGTGAAGGACCACACTGGCTGCTTTGGAAGTGGCCGTGCAGAACCCGCCTGCTCAATCACACTCTAATTAACGATGGCAAACTTCAGAGGACCCGGCTAACTAGAATTGAGACATCAGCGGAGGCCGCGGCGACGTCGCAGGCGCATACTAACGACCGAATTAGCTAACACCTGCTTTGGAGAGCAGCACTGAAACCCAAATACATTTTGCATCGTAAGGGCCTTGGTACAAGATGTTGTGTGAGAGCGAGACGAGGCGCCTTGTCAGACGGCTCTCAGATCCCTCTGAGCGGCTGTGAGCCCTCGTTTGCCAAATCTCCTCTTTCTCTCTTTGAAGCAGGGTATTGAGGCTGTCGTGTTGCAGCCTCAACCTGTGAAGAGCCAATTAAGCAGAGCTCCAGGCATCACACCGGATGCTCCTGAAGTGGTGGGGGGAAGAGGAGGATGATGATGATGATGGATGACGTATTTTGCAAGGCCCCAGTGAATTCTCCCAGCGCTGCGAGTTTCATGTCAGTGTCCGAATGACACTTGGATTTGCTGCCAGCTCCTGAAGCCAGGAGAGGGGAGGAAGAAAAGTTGTTGTGAAAAAAAGAGAAGCAGGGTTCATTTTTCAGCTGCTCAAGTGACAAACGGGAAGTTTAAACATTGCAGGTAGTAGTGCAGGCCTGTGCTGAAGGTCTGCTGCCAATCACTTCTGGCATGGGAAGGAGAAACAAGTGAGGGGAGGGGAAAAAAGTGGCTGTTTGCTTCTTCTTCTCTATTTTTTATCTTTCTCTTCTTACTCCGTTTGGCATTTTTTTTATACGGGTCTGAGGTGCGATTTCCGCATCATCAGCTCAATCAGCCGCTACCATCAGCCCTCGGAAGGCAATAATTTTCTGCTAAGCAATTTTGTCACTGTGCTGGAAGGGAAATGAAACCAACGTCTCAGTGCTTTGTCCAACTGGAATCGGCACATGGCACCGTTCCGCATCTCCCCCTCAGTCAGTGGTTACTGGCTTTTATCTTCTGTTGAGGATTCAGCCACTTCCTTGACATTTCCTCCCCTGTTTTTGGAGCATCCCATTTGCTCGGTGTCAAGCTGTTGTGATCATTTTGCGTAGAGTTGTAGAAACATAGAATGGTTTAGTCTGGAAAAGACCTTCAAGCTCATCAAGCCCAACCCTGAACCCAACTGTCCCAACCCACCGATAAACCCTGTCCCTGTGCTCCAGATCCCTACGACTGAAACGTGGCCAGGGATGGTGATTCAACCCCCTCCCTGGACAACTCATTCTAAGGACTTAGGGCCATTTCCAGGAAGAAGTTTCTCCTCATGCCCAACCTCAACTTCCCCTGGTGCCACTTGTGACCATTTCCTCTTGTCCAGTCACTTGTTCCTTGTCAGAAGAGACCAACCCCCAGTTCTCTACAACCTCTTTTCAGGTAGTTGCAGACAGTGATAAGATCTCCCCTCAGCCTCTTTTTCTTCAAACTGACCAGCCCCAGCTCCTCCTCAGAAGGGTGGTTGAGGTTTTGTTATGGAGCTGCTCACATACTTTGAAGTTGACAACTCCCTATTCCTTCCCTTCTGAAAGGCAGAAGCTCTCCTGAAGCACCTGCTCTTGGAGTGATGGATTTAGTCATCATCATGATGCACAAAGCCTTAAACCTAAAACTGTTCGATGTATCTGAGCCAAAGCCGGGTAGGTAAGTGGGTTGGCAAGGTGAAGTTTTTTCTTGCAGCTGCATGTTTGCAGAGCAAAAATCCTTTACAAGATGTTGTTGACCTCTTCAAAAAACAAAGACAACTTGCCTGTTGCTGCCTGATCCCAAGGACTCTTCACTCGCAGCTGATCAAAAGGCCTTGCATGGATCCGCACAAGTATTTAGGAGAAGGGGCTTGTTAGAATTCCTCCCTCACACCTCTTATCAGAAGCAAACCTGAGATTATTGACTGCTCGTGATGCTAAACTTCCCATCCGCTGGCCCCAGCCTGCTGCTTACTTTGAAAATCTTTTTGTACCCGCAGTTGCCAAGCAACCATCAGCTGTATTTCTAGGATGCTCTCTGCCTTCAAGATGTTGGGACCCAAAATGCTGCTGCTGTGCTCTCCGAGATCCCCATGTTCCCCAGGCAGTGGGGCTTGTCCTTTTCTCCACTGGTCCTTCACAAAGCTCTCTGTCCTCAGCCCCACCTTTGAGGGGGTGCCTGGCTCTCCCAGTTTGTCCTTCTACCACCTGATGTGGTACTGAGTGTGAGAAAGCCTAGGTGGTGAAACTAGTGAAACATCCCAGTTGTCATGGGGTTTGCTTCTGACGGGAAAATACCCACCAAACCCACACTTTGGGTAGGAGCAAAGAGCAGAATTAATACAAAATCAAAGGTGGGTGTGTTGTGCCTTGGGGTTGGTTCACAGATTCACAGAACATTAGGGATTGGAAGGGACCTCGAAAAATCATCTAGTCCAACACCCCCACCACAGCAGGATCACCTAGACCAAGTCGCACAGGAACATAGCCAGGTGGGTTGTAAACATTTCCAGAGAAGGAGACTCCACAACACCCCTGGGCAGCCCCTTCATCATCTGCCCTGTTGAGACCACATCTGGAATATTGTGGCCAGTTCTGGGCCCCTCAGTTCAAGAGGGATGTGGAGCTGCTGGAGGGAGTCCAGCGTAGAGCAACATGGATGATGAAGGAAGTGGAACACCTCCCATATGAGAAGCTGAGGGAGCTGGGTCTCTTTAGCTTGGAGAAGAAGAAACTGAGGGTGACTTCATTAATGTCTATAAATATTTGAAGGGTGGATGTCAGGAGGATGGACCCAGACTCTTCTCAATGACATCCAGTAATAGGACTAGGGGCAATGGTTGTAAGCTGGAACATAGGAGGTTCCACATCAATATGAGAAGGAACTTCTTCCCAGTGAGGGTGACAGAGCACTGGAACAGGCTGCCCAGGGAAGTTGTGGAGTCTCCTTCACTGGAGATGTTTAAGACCCGCCTGGATGTGTTCCTGTGTGACTTGGTCTAGGTGATCCTGCTGTGGCAGGGGGATTGGACTAGATGATCTTTCGGGGTCCCTTCCAATCCCTAATGATTCTATGAGTCTGTGATCTTTGTCGGTCTCCACTGGACTCTCTCCAGTGTCCTTCTTGAACTGAGGGGCCCAGAACTGGACAGAGTATTCCAGATATGGTCTCACCAGGACAGAGTAGAGGGAGAGGAGAACCCCTCTCAATCTGGTTCCTGCGGTGCCTCATGGATGATGTAGCTGGGGATTGCTGTTGGCTCTTTGTCCACACTTCAGCTTGTTTTTGCAGCAGCAGAAGGCCGGTAGCATCTCTGATGGCCTGCGCCAAACAAGAGAGCAGAGGGGAAAATAGAAGCCCATCAAACGTAGGAGCAGAAGTGCTCATGACCAGAGTGCTGCCGTCCGTGGCTATGCGTGGCTTATTCGCTTTAGTGCCATCCTATTCCATTTGGGTTAATAGAAGAAATATCTGTTCTATTAGGTGCATTACAGTGACAAAGCACTGAGGGAGAGGGAAACTGCGTGCGTGTCAGCCGCCGGAGTAGCGGGCTGTCACTTGTGCCATCAAGCCTTCCTGCTTATTTGCAATTTTATTTTCAGATGTGATTGACAGCTGGAGGCGCTGACTTTCTCGGCGCAAACATACAGCCTGTTATTATGCCTGCATTAACATTTTGATAAACACACAGTGCAGCATTGAAAAAGTAATTACATGTCATCACATCTCTGCCTCATCAAAGAAAACTTTGCTGTGTAATTGCTCCAAGATTTACCCAGGTACAATGTGCTGCTTCCAGTAGAGGCTCCTTCCTCTTGAAGAGTTTACATTTACCTTTTCAGATGCACAATATCTTTTCCCCGTGGGGCTTTCTCAGGCTAAAATAAACGTGGCGATATAATTCAGCTTCCCGAAAAGACGCTGGGATATTAGAGTGCAGCCCTCTTTGCATAGTACTTATTCAGTGCTTGATGTAAATATGTTCTGGGGGCTGAGATAGCCAGGTAGGCTTTTGGGACTGGGAGACCCAGCATGCTGTTAGGTTGGCTCCTGCATTATTATAGAATTATAGACTCCTAGAATCATCCTTGCTGGAAAGGACCTCCAGGATCAGCAAGCCCAGCCTTCATCCCAACAGCTCCCTAACCCCTAGACCATGGCCTCCAGGGCTCTAGTGACTCGGATTTTAAACACCTCTGGGGATGGTGACTCCACCACCTCCCCAGGCAGCCTGTTCCAGTGCCCAACCCCTCTCCCAGGAAAGAACTTCTTCCTAGATCCAATCTAAACCCTCCCCTCACACAACATGAGGCCATTTCCCCTTGTCCTATCTTTAGTAATTTGGGAAAAGAGACCAGCACCAGCCTCGCTACAGCCTCTTTTGAGGTAGCTGTAGAGAGCAAGAAGGTCTCCACTCAACCTTGTCTTCTCTAGACTCAATAACCACAGTTCCCTCAGCTGCTCTCCATAGGGCGTGTTCTCCAGCCCACTCCCCAGCCTCGTTGCCCTTCTCTGGCCCCACTCCAGCCCCTCAGTGTCCTTCTGATCCTCTGGTGCCCAAAACTGGACACAGTACTCAAGGTGCGGTCTCACAAGTGCAGAGTACTGTGCTGGCACCATCACCTCCCTACTCCTGCTGGTTACCGCGTTCCTGATGCAGGCCAGGATGCTGTTGGCCTTCTTGGCCACCTGGGCACCCTATTGGCTCCTGTTCAGGCAGCTGTCACCCAACAGTCCCAGGTCCTTTTCTGCCAGGCAGTTCTCAGGCCCTTCTTCCCCCATCCTGGAGCTGCTGGAGGTTGTTGTGACCAAAGTGCATGACCTAGCACTGGGCTTTGTTAAACCTCATCCCATTGGCCTCAGCCCATCACTCCAGCCTGTCCTGGTTCCTTTGCAGAAACCCCCTACCCTCTAGCAGATCGATGCTGCTGCTTCACTGCGTGTCATCTGCTGATTTACTGAGGGTGGATTGATCCCCTCACCCAGGCTGGTGATAAAAGTGTTAAACAGGACTGGTCCCAGCCCTGAGTCCTGAGGGACACCGCTTGTGGAGAAGAAAGGTTCTTCTGTGCTTATACTTGTATCAGTACTTCTCACAATGATGTCTAAGGTTACAGTAAAGGAGCCTATCTGAAGTGCCTCACACCTGATTCCAAAATATTGGCTATTTCCTCACTGTAAAGGACTTTGTGAGGAGTCTCAGGAAGGGGTGTTGTGTGGAAGAATGCAGATAATTTTGAGTAGGGCTTTTGACCCCCCCCCTCCCCCGTTCCTTTGCTTTAAGGAAAAGTAAATCTTGTCGATGTTCAGTCCATAAATCCAGAGACATACTGAAAGGCCTGAACGAAAGGAAGAAGGAAAAATACCAGTGTGTGATGATGAAATTGATGGCAGTGGTCAGTTTGAAAACTGCAAAGCATGAGGCATTTTCAGGTCTTTTCTCAAAGATGCTGCGTGCTGGCCACGGCAGATCGCTCTGGTTGGGTACCCAGGTAACACCAGCCTGTTTCTGTTGCTGACCGCTGGGATTTTATTCCCTTTGCTCAAAAAACTGCCTGTCTGCACTCTAGAATGACAAATTTGAAGTTGTCTCCCTGGTCCTGGTGGGGTAACGGTCTTAATTAACTCTGGTAGTTCCTAGCAGCAGGCAACACGTTGAGTAGTTTGTCTCTGCATCTCAATTTTTCCCTTGCGAGGTCCTTTGCCGTCTGTGCCATTGCGAAGCAGTCGGTCTGATGTTCCTTCTGGAGTGGAGAATAACTCTTGGCGTTGCTCATGAGAGCAGCTTTATGAACAAATCTTTTGAGGTTCCTTTTCTTCAGTACGATAGCTGCAAGGAAAATGAGGGAGGGATGGCTCTAACAGTCATTTCTTCCAGTCTTCTGTCCTCTGCCTGTCATCACGGCTTCTGCTTCCAGAGGAAAACATCCATGTTCCTTCTGCTGCCTGTGGAGATGGGCATCGCTGACCTTGTCGGGAGGCTGACTCCAGCAATAAGAAGTATTAAAGACAGACAGGATGGCCCGCGTTTGCAAGTGTGTTTAATGGTTTGATAATGCGACACTAGTGTCTATTAATCCTCTAAGGAGATTGGTATTAGCTCAGCTTTAGGACTAGATTGAATAAATACGCTAACAGGATGCGCCCAGGCTTGTGCCTGGAACATCTGTATCCCACATCTGTATTATTACGGTTATAGGCTTGTGGCCTATATACAGCATCTATGAAATTAGATCTGCTGTTATACCTTTAGAGCAGCTGTGATAGGTTAATTCCTTCCTCTTGCTGCCAATGACAGCCAGAAAGGCTGGAGGAGCAGCTTTGGGCAATGCTCTGGACTCCCTATTGCCATGGAAAGGTATGAGGCAGTGCTGGGTTGAGCCCATGGGGAGAAAGGAGGTTCTTTATCATCACACAATCACAGAACATTAGGGACTGGAAGGGATCTCGAAAGCTCATCCAGTCCAATCCCCTCACCACAGCAGGATCGCCTAGATCCAGTTGTACAGGAACATGTCCAGGCAGGTCTCCAGAAAAGAAGACTCCACAACCTCCCTGGGCAGCCCCTTCCAGTGTTCTGTCACCCTCACTGGGAAGAAGCTCCTTCTCATATTGATGTGGAACCTCCAGATGTTGCATTTAACCTTCTGCTTTCTTGCTGTGAAGTTCTTCACTGTGAGGATGCTGAGGCCCTGGAACAGGTTGCCCGGGTAGGTTGTGGCCACTCCATCCCTGGAAGTTTTGACTGCCAGGTTGGATGGGGCTCTGCACAAGCTGGTGTGGTGAGAGGTGTCGCTGCCCATGGCAGGGGATTGACACTGGGTGAGCTCTGAGCTCCCTTCCAATCCAAACCATTCGATGATACTGTGAAGTCCCCTGTCCTGTGTGTTACATGACTTATTCCAAGGAGCCACCACAAGTGGCTGGTGGCTCCTGGCCATCTTTTCATCCCTTTCCCATTTCCTTTCAGAGCATCTCCGTTTCAACATGTGTTTCTGTAAGAAGCTTTACAGGAAAGCAACATTAGACTCCAGGAAAAAATAAAAAGAGTTAAAAATGCATTTTTCATGCTCTTTCATACGCTATTGATTTTGTTTTTCTCATTTTTTCTTATAAAGAGAAGGTTTTCTAATGCATTTTTCAGAAATAAAGGAGTCAGCAGTTCTCCCCTCCTAAAGCAATAGTTATTCACCTGGATTATAAACAGAACGAGGGAGGGAGGGCGATTTATATAAATTTCCGTTTTCAATACGATGAATATTGTGAAAAAGGAGGCAGCTCACAGAGCAGAGAGTCCTGTGTCCGCCTGGATCATCAGCGATGGGCATCGCTCTTCGCTTTGCTCATGCGTGAGGCAGCATCAGGTTCCAGTTGTCACAAGGCAGGGTGGTTTTGTCAGGTGCTGGATTGCTGTGGTTTGACATCGCTGACACCCAAAACTCCAGCTCCCAGTTTGAAATGGCTGTTAGCAAATGCTGTTTGTGCTGGTCTTTCTGAAAGAGGGGGTGAGGAACAAGACAAAGCGGGAGACGTGCAGCATGTCAGAATTATTAAGAACTGCTGTCACCGACCTGACTGTCTAATCTTCCGGGGTTTTTCATCCAGTGAGGGATGTTTCCTGAAATATTGATAGGGTTGGTGCTTTTTTGAGCACAATTATTTTTGATACCTCAAGAAACAAAATCCTTGAACCTCTCCGGAGCTGGATTTTGATGTAGACAACCATGTATCTTGGTTAAGCCCTTGGAGTTTGCAAGAAGCTGCCAATGATAGTCAATGATTTGCCCTTTTATATGAAATCTGCCTCCTTGGTTTGGTGGAAAACAAATGAGACCACAAACCCTAAATGACACTCTTTGGCTCAGAGGCTTAGCTCCTGCTTTTGTTTGTTTGGTTCTGCAAAATCTGAGTCAAGTGGCTGTTGAGTCTGGGTCAGACAAGGAAGGGGCTGTCCTGCTCCTCAGCTCCCACCTCGTGCTCTTGAAGAGCAGAGGTTTGGGCGAGCGACACAAATGTTGAATTAAGTCTCTCGCTCTGTGTGTTTTCTCATTTCCCCACAGCTGTTATGAATATTAATTGTTAGTATTAATAATCCTGCTGCTGTTATTATTTGTGCTTGCTCTGCGCCTCTGGAGCATCATCCCTCTTCCTTGCTCTGAATCACTGCGGTCTCTCCATGTTTACTGCAGCCTTTCTGGCTTCTTGCTTGGGGTGACTTCCTCCTCCCCCACTTTTCAGGACCAAAATGTCCTTGCTGGCTGCGGGACCTCCCCTTTCTATATATCCTTGGTCTTTGTAGTCTCATACAGTGCAGCTCAATCAACCCGCTGGTGCTCAGCTGAATCCTGTCTGGGAGACACAAAAGAATTAAAGCAGTTGGGTGTTGAAAAGCTTCTGCCCTGTCTCTGCGCTTGGCTCCGTGAGAGCAGCCCTTGCTGCGCCGGGCCAGAGCGCTGGGCAGAGGGTCTGAGCCAGCCCTTCTTCCTCTGTTTTGCATTTTAGCCCCAGAACTGTGCCCAGCAAGCCCTTGGTTAACTCCACCCAGGGAAGAGAAGCATCCCTCTGCCCTCCTTCTGTCTGTCACTGAGGGAACTGTTGGTGAAATTTCATCTCCCTCTCCCTTTCCTTTCCCTCCTGGTGCTGATCTCAGAGCCTACCACACTTCACAGTAACCGGGAGTGAAGGCGTGGAGCTGCCCCGTGGGAATCTCGCTTTCCTACGTCCCATTGGATTCATTAATAACAACATTATGTGATGATGTTTTCTCCTTGTATTATTCCACCATAGATCATTTTTACTGTGTAGATACAAACCCTTTGATATTGTAATTGTGAAGTACACGGTATGAAGACAAATGTGTTTGCCTTAATGAGAATGGATTGCCAATAAAAGCTGGGAGAGAGGAAAGCATTCATGATTTTTTTAGCGTTAACCCTCATAGGAAGCTCCGTCAGACCGAGCTTGCAGCAGAAGGGACCTTCGGGTGCAAAGAGTCTTCTCAGGCTGTTGATTAAAGCGCTGACTTCCAGACCATCATCATTATCTGATTAAAAATAGGGGAGAAAAAAGTTACCTCAGGTAGCTGAAGGGCTGAGGAGATTGGTGACAGGATGAAGTGACACAGAGCTGGACCAGTCCTTGTGGTCTGCAGGGTTAGTGAGTTCTTTCGAAGAAGATTGTAGGTACCAAATGCTGCTGCCTTTGCAGGTCTGTGGTGAGACGGAAGACGATGACCCCATTTTGGGATGGGGGATGAACTGGAAACCAGCTCAGAGGACCTGAAGCTCAGTCCTGCCAGGTCCTTGCACCAGGCTGCTGTCTCTCCTCTCGTTACCAATGATTCTGGGAGTAGGCACAGACAAAGGGACAACATATCGCGTTGGATGGCATATCTGCCTTGTCCCTGGCACTGGGTGGTTCATGGGACTCCCTGTGGTGCCAGCAGGGATGTGGCTGTTCCAGGCCCGTGGAGAACTGAAATGCAGAGCTGCTTATCCCACAGGAACATTTTCAAGGGCAAGCAGACCCCTGTAGAGCTGCTGTGCAGTGGGGAAGGGAGTGTTCCTCTTCCTCCTGCTTTGCATGTGGAAATGGAAACCATCCCTCTGTGAAAGGATTTTGCACTGGGAAAGCCCTTCCCCAGAGACGACTCTTGCAGTGCAGGTGAGAAGTAGTCCTGGAGGAGAGGGACCCAGGGATCAGCTCGCCTTTTTCTCCCTCAATTCCTGAATTCACTAGATAGGAGCTATTTGCCTCAAGAACAAAGGTTCAGTCGCAGAGGTCTGGACCAGACAAACCTCCCCGAGACAGCCCTTGCAACCTGTGGCTGCCAAAGCAGAGAACTCGGTGATCCCAGTCGAGGGATTTGCTGGCAAGTGAGCAGATGGAAGGAGTCCTCGCCCCATCTGACGCCGGCACAGATTGAATCAGCTCACACTTTCCTTTTCCACCTGGTGCAGACGCTGGGAGATGTCTCTTGATTTGTGTCCTCTCAGCTCTCCCCACAGACTCTTGACATCTTTGTTTTTTTTGCAACTCACCGGCAGCTCTCACAGCCCAGCACTTGGCCACCTGTCCTGGGGACTAGCCCAGTCCCTCCCTGCCTGTCGTCAACCACTTCATGTTTGGGGCTCTACCAATGGGTGGGGAGGCAAATTGGGGATAAAGTGGGATGGTAGAGAGAGTGACACACAGACACATACAGATCATTAGGGGTTGGAAGGTACCTCCAGACGTCGTCAAGTCCCAGCCCCTGCTCGAGCATTACCATAGACTCTGGGGCAGGTCACACAGGAATGCATCCAGATGTGTCTGAAAAGTCTCCAGAGAAGATGACTCCACAGCCTCCCTGGGCAGCCCTTCCAGTGCTCTGTAACCCTTACAGTAAAGAAGTTCTTCCTCATGTTGAGATGGAACTTCTGTGCTTCGCTGACATCCATTGCCCCTTGTCCTACCAAGTGAAAACAGATTGTCTCTTTCTTCTTGACACCCAGCCCTCCTGGATTTGTAGACAGTGATTAAATTCCCTTGTAACCTTCTCCTGTCCCGATTGAACAGTCTCAGGTAGATAAGGTAGATGCTCCAGTCCCTTAATCATCCTCGTAACTGTCTGGTGGACTCTCTCAAGCAGATCTCTGTCCCTCTTCAATTGAGTAGAAGCTGGAGTTGAGGCTCTTGCTGCACCGTGTTGGGCACCTGGTTCATTTCCTCACTCTCCATCTTTCTTGCCAGCTTCAGAGAAACATTTAGGATCAACTTTGTTCTACAGATTGGAAAAATGAGGCTGTCTCATTCTTGTAGGTGTTGCTGTTGCTTGTGAGTGTCTTAATATTTCATGTCTTGTGAGCTCGGAACTCACCTCTTGGAACCAGTGCCTGAATGTAAATCTGTTTCCTGTAAGAGAACAGAAGCTAAAAACAACCCCCAACCACCCAGATGCCCTCAAGCTCTGTATTAAAGCTTAAAAGGACGGGTTTTTTGGTTGTTGTTGAGATGGGAAAATGAATGAAAGCCCCCCAGGCAAAGGAGGGTTGTAGCACAGGAAGAAAAACTCCTGCAGAGTTGTTGGCTGTTCTTCTCCCCCTCTACTCTGCCCTGGTGAGACCACACCTGGAGTATTGTGTCCAGTTCTGGGCCCCTCAGTTCAAGAAGGATGTGGAGCTTCTGGAGAGAGTTCAGCATAGGGCAATGAAGATGATGAAGGAGATGGAGCACCTCCCTTACGAGGAGAGGCTGAGGGAGCTGGGTCTCTTTAGCTTTGAGAAGAGGAGACTGAGGGGTGACTTCATTAATGTCTACAAATATTTGAGGAGTGGGTATCGGGAGGATGGCACTGGGCTGTTCTCTGTGTCATGTAGTGATAGGATGAGGGGCAATGGTTGTAAGCTGGAACATAGAAAGTTCCACATCAATATGAGAAGGAACTTCTTCAGAGTGAGGATGACGGAACACTGGAACAGGCTGCTCAGGGTGGTTGTGGAGTCTCCCTCACTGGAGATGTTCAAGACCTGCCTGGATGTGTTCCTGTGTGACTTCGTCTAGGTGATCCTGCTGTGTCAGGGGGATTGGACTAGATGATCTTACAGGTCCCTTCCAATCCCTAATGATTCTATGATTCTATGATCTCACCAAGGGTGTGTTGGCTGGGGAAACCGAGGCACAAAGGCAAGTTGAGGGAGGGGGAGATCAGCCAGGTCTCACCAGCTGTAAATGGGAGCCTTGGCACTCGCTGTCTTCCTCTTGGAGAGCTCCTGAAACTGGTTCATGTTGCTGGTATGGGATAAAAGCAATGAAGATGAAGAGTGAGGAGGGGGAGCTGTCACTCCGCAACTGCGATACCTGAGGTATTGGTGCGTCTCAGCAGAGCTGTGGGAGTTAAATCCCAAACACAAAGCCACGGCAAGCAAGTAAGTGGAGAAGTGGAAAGTACTGTATTAGTATTCTGGTATCGATTTCTTAATGGCTTTTCTTCCTGGAAACCAGGAAAATATTTACTCTGCTTGTAAGCTGATTGGGGCAGGGGCTGTGCTGGGGCCAGTGGGGGTCTGGTGCACGATACCATGTGAGGGGTGGCTGAACCCCGTCCTCAGCCTGCTGCTGGAGAGGAGATGCTCAAAGAAGAGATGACAGAAACTTCCGCAAGGTTGGGCTGCGTTTCCGTGCTCCCTGTGTTCATCCCTGTGTCTGTTGTTTTAAGGTTCTAGTGCAACAAGGGAAGAAACAGAATTTTTAAATACGAAGACAAAATCACTTCCTGCCAGAACCTGATTCTCTATCAAACACTTTGCTGCTGTAACACAGGGTGAGGACCCCGAGGTGATCAGGAAAACCTGCACGGAGGAGCCTCAGCCCTTTGCCTTGCCAACAGTCAGTGGGGAAGTGATGCAGGAGCTGTTGGCCCACTCACTCCTCGCTGACAGACCCAGCAACCACACAAGGGGCCCTGTTTGTGCTGCTCTTGACTTCTTATTCTTTTCTCTCTCCACTTAACTTTATTTTCTCTTTTTTTTCCTCGGCGCTGTGTTATGTGAATATCCTGGGCTTCATTTGCATCACATTAGAGTAAAACATTCTAAATTTCTGCACAGCAGAAGTAAATCTGACAGACTTTATGAAGCCATTATACCTGCAGGTATTTTATACATTTAAAATACATTCTTGTCAAGCTCTCTTAATTATATTATTATATGTACTTTTGAACTCGGATCCACTCCTGGGTGATATATTACGCTCCTGACAGCACAGTCCTAAAAAGCTGCAATTGATATCAAAGCTCCGTGGCTGAGCAAAGATGTACCTATTATGGATTCCGGGGAATTTATTAATTTACTGTTTTGGAGCACTCGTTCATTGACAAAACTTGCTGGCTTTAAATTTCCAGCGGGCGATCACCATGTAGGGCTGTTTGTATTGCTGCTGAGATACAGGAGAGGAGCCGTGGGCAGCAGGAGCTGTAGGCTTCGCTTGGCTTTTACCCAGATCCAACAGCATTATCTTGTTCTGCTGTGCATGTCCACGTTATGATCCAGTTGAGGTCCTCTCCAGCACTTTGAAGAGAACTGTAGACTCGTAGAAACATCCTGGCTGGAAAGGACCTCCAGGATCAGCAATCCCACCCCTCATCCCAGCAGCAACCTAACCCCTAGACCATGGCCTCCAGGGCTCTAGCTACTCGGTTTTTAAACACCTCTGGGGATGGTGACTCCACCACCTCCCCGGGCAGCCTGTTCCAGTGCCAAACCCCTCTCCCAGGAAAGAACTTCTTCCCAAGATAAAATCTAACCCTCCCCTCACGCAACATGAGGCCATTTTCCCTTGTCCTTTCATTAGTAATTTGGGAGAAGAGACCAGCACCAGCCTCACTACAACCTCCTTTGAGGTAGCTGTAGAGAGCAAGAAGGTCTCCTCTCAGCCTTCTCTTCTCTAGACTCAGTAACTCCAGTACCCTTGGCCACTCTCCATAGGGCCTATTCTCCAGTCCTCTCCCCAGCTTCATCACCTTTCTCTGTATCTGCTCGAGCCTCTCAGTGTCCTTCTGATCCTCTGGTGCCCAAAACTGGCCCCGATACTCAAGGTGCAGTCTCAAAGCAGGACACTTAATAGGACCTGCTCTGGCAAAACTGCCCTCAGAGAGTGCTTGAGCAAAGCCATCCAGTGCCTGAAGCTGATGGGAGTTAAGAGCATTCCAGTGAAGTACTTCACCGAGTCCCAAACTTGGTTTCCAAGAGCAATTTTGCTGAGTGAAGCCCATCCCGCTGACTGGAGGTGTTTTTTGGGTGTCCCAAGGGTCTGGGTGTTGAGAGGGGACATGGAGCTGCCCATGGAGCTGCTCATCCCCATGACCACAGGGCATCATCCACATCAGCACAAGAGGGCTTGGCATCTTTAGAGTAGCTGCTGGTGGCAAGGCCATCAATCCCAAATGTTTTTTCCTGTGAGATTTCTCCTGCACCAACTGTTTTCTTCCTCAATTAAGAAGATGCAGAGAATCAGAGGAGCAGCATTAAGGACTTTCTATTCTGAGCTCACAATCGCCAGAATCCCTTTGGAAAGTTTAATTGCTGCAAGGAAAACTTGTAAACACTGACACGACATAAAGCAAAGTCAATCAGGCAATTTTCTGGAGAACCCAAATGATCTTCATTCCTTTCTCTTCCCTGTTGTTGTTTTAAAGGTTTAGAATCACACTGATTTATTTTGGTTTAATTCTATTTTATTGTTATTTTGTTTTTCCTCTTTCAACCCTGCACTTCCCTCCAAGTAAAAACCCCCCTCATTCCAGCCAGCGCTCGTTGAAGACGTCTGACTGTTGTCAGAACAATCACTTTGACTGCTTCATCTTGTAAAACCTTCAAAGCTAAAAATTAACTGACATTTCCAAGTGAAATGTCATTTTGCTCCAAATAAATAAATAAATAAAGCGCGTGTTTTGACATTTGTGAAGCACTTCTGCCTTGCAAAAGGGGAAAGAAGTTCTCGAAATGAAAATTGTGTCAAAACTGACTTCTTTCTCTGTTTTTTTTTCCCATTGAAATTTTGACTTTTATGAATTTTTGTTCCTTTTCTGTGAGGAGGTGCTTGGTGGGCTCTGCCCTAGGGGCTGGCTGAATCCAAGGTGGTGGGATCCTATGGGGATCCAACCAGTGTGAGAAGGTATTAAAGAAGCTCTTGACCAGCCAATGCTAATGAATTGTAGAGTCATAGAATCGTCCTGGCTGGAAAGGACCTCCAGGATCAGCAAGCCCAGCCCTCATCCCAGCAGCTCCCTAACCCCTAGACCGTGGCCTCAAGGGCTCTAGCTACTCGGTTTTTAAACACCTCTGGGAATGGTGACTCCACCACCTCCCTGGGCAGTTTGTTCCAAGGCCCAACTGCCCTCTCAGGAAAGACTTCTTCCTAAGATCCAATCTAAACCTCCTCTGATGCAACATGAGGCCATTTCTCCTTGTCCTATCACTAGTAATTTGGGAGAAGAGACCAGCACCAGCCTCGCTACAACCTCCTTTGACACAGCTGTAGAGAGCAATAAGGTCTCCTCTCAGCCTCCTCTTCTCTGGACTCAGTAACCCCAGTTCCCTCCGCTGCTCTCCATAGGGCGTGTTCTCCAGCCCACTCGCCAGCCTCGTTGCCCTTCTCTGGCCCCACTCCAGCCCCTCAATGTCCTTCTTACCCTCTGGTAAAGGGTTCTATAAATCTTTTTTTACATCTCTGATTTTTATTGGCTTGGCTGCTTCTTTGGAAGCCTTGACTCAGATGTGCAAAGCAGCTGAGCAGTACTGTGCTTCCCTACACTGTCCTGGAACCGGCACCCTGGGAGGCATCTCTGCTCTTCTCCTCGCTGACAGAAAACTTGTTGGGTTAGATTTGTTGTTTGGGGTTTGGCTGCTGTTCTTCCTCATTTAGATTGGACATGAGGAACAAATTCTTTGCTGAGAGGGTGCTGGGATGCTGGAACAGGTTGCCCAAAGAAGTTGTGGCTGCCCCATCCTTGGAAGTGTTGAAGGCCAGGTTGGCTGGGGCCCTGAGGAACCTGCTCTAGTGAAGGTGTCCTTGCCTGTGCAGGGGGGTTGGAACTGGGTGATCTTTCAGGTCCCTTCCAACCCACCCCGGCCATTCTGTGATTTTATCTTGTTTCGTGTCTGTTGAAATGAAGATAAAGACCGAAGAGCCCTCCTCTCACCTGCATCTTGCCTAATTTCCACCCCGAGAGCAGTGCTGGGCTGCACACAGGTGTGGGTTTGCCTTCTCCCAGTCTCAGTTGGGTGAAGACCCTCTCACTTGGAGCTGTGCAAGGCTGCTCCTTTATTATTTTCCCATCGATTGATGTGCTGCCTGCCTTCAGTGGAAGTGGCAGGTCCTGCTGAGTAAAGCAGATCCAAGTGTATTAATTCAGACACGTTGCATGACTCAAGGGGCTCCAGGAAGTGCTGCCTCACGGTGCAGGTTGGAAGAGGCTGGGTAGAGCTCTCCAACTACAACCAGGGTGCCAAGACGAGATCCTTGCCCAGGGGTTGGGGCTGTGGTACAGGGGCTACTCCCTTTTGGGGCAGGTGGGTCGTGGGAGCTCAGGGTAGGGTTGGGAGATGCTGCTCGGGGAAGTCTAGAGGAAACACATCTGTAGCCATTTCCCTTAAACTCTCATGTGAGGGAGCTGACGTTGGCATATCACTGCAGTGTGTTGTAAATGATGTATGGAAGGGGAAAAACATCCCTTCTCGGTGCAGGGAAATGTTTATCGCAGACGTTTCCTGTAATAACAGGGCAGGGAAAGCTCTGGGACCAGAAACTTCGACTCTAAAGGGGTGGGAAAAAAAATCCTTCTCTCTTTATTTCCAGTTTGTTTTCTTTTAAATACCTTCTTTCCCTGCAGACTGTCCTCCCTGAAAGTTCATGGGCCCTCCTGAAGTTCATGAGTCCTCCCCAACCCATACTGAGTTCAGCCAGACTTTCAGACCAAACCAGGGGTTTCTCTCTCCGTTTTCCCTGCTGCTGGGAATATTGAATCATAGAATCATTGGGGATTGGAAGGGACCCCGAAAGATCATCTAGTCCAATCCCCCTGCCACAGCAGGATCACTTCACTAGAGAAGTTATGGAATCAGAATCACCCAGGGTTGGAAGGGACCACCTGATCATCCAGTTCTAACACTCCACCATGGGCAGGGACACCCCACCCTAGACCAGGCTGGCCAAAGCCCCATCCAGCCTGGCCTTAAACACCTCCAGGGATGGGGCCCCATTGGCAGGGTCTAAGTCAAATCCTTTTCCCCTCTGGGGTTTGGTTTGTTTTGCTTGTGGATTTTTTAGGGAGGAAGAGGGTATTTTTGCAAAGCCATGTAGTCCTCACGTCTGTAGGACTGTCTCTCCTGCCTTTCTGGGGTGGTCTGTGAGCAGTTGTGGGGGTACGGTCCCAACGTCCTGCGGACAACCTAAAAGCTGCTGCAAAGCAGAGGGGAATCGTGAGCAATGATAGTAGGAAAGAGCAGCAGACAGGTATTTAAATTTCAGGATTTAGCCTGAGCATCTGGAAAATCCTTTTCCTGGTGAGGAGAGCGAAGCCCCAGGACAGATTACGTGAGGAGGATGTGAACCCTCCATCCCTGCAAGGGTTTAGGGCAGCTTAGACACACATCAGCTGCTTCCGTTGGAGCCACAGTTCCTCCTGATCCTGGAGAAACAGGATAAGAAAAATGGCTTGAGAGGACCCAGCAGGGGGGACCAGGTAACCCAGTATGTCTTCTGTGCTAGGCAGCCCAGACTGGCTTTGTGAAGGAGAAGCAGAAGACTCAATTGCAGGAAGAGTTTCTGGGGCTGCTGGTGGTGCCCAGTTGGGGCACTGATGACGAGGAGCCCAACCCACTGGAGGTTGTGCAAAAGAAACTGTCAGGCTACTCTGGAGGTCAGCGCAGGCTGCACAGTGGACCTGAACCTACACAGGTGGTGGTGCAAACTGCTGATGTTGGCTGCCACCCTTGGCTTAGGAGCAACAACCAGTTTCTGCATCTTGCCTTCATCTCTCACCCTCCCTTATCTGTGCCCACCACTGCCCCTGTTTCATGGCAGTAATCAGCAGCCCTTTAGCAGTTGCTTCAAGACCTAAAAAAAACCAAAGAAAATGAAAAGGGCTTTGAGTGCTCCTTGGCCAGAACTGAGAGCATCTGAGATCAGCCCAAGTGCCCTCCTGAAGCCCAGACACAGCCTCGGAGCTGCGGAGAAAACCTGCTATTTCGGGAGGCGGCTGGACGCAGGGGGTATTGGTTATCTGTCAGCGGAGGCGAGTTGGTACAGGAGAGGTAGTCAATGACAGAGGAGATGTCAGGTTTTATTTCCAGTAAGAGCTGGTGAAGCTGGGAAAATTGCTCATTAATGCTTTATTGATATTCATGTTACTATTGAAGAAGGCTGGGGTGGGAGGCAGGGTAAAGGGGGGATGCACCTGTGTTAATGGGGCCAGGCTGAAAATAGGTTCCTTTATGCCTGGGCAAAGGGTGCGAGTGACCACGGGAGGGTGGGCTGTGTCCGTCTCTCTGAAGAGAGAACAGGTCAGTTCTGTGGCTCAGCCCAAAGCTGTGCAGAGAAGAACCAATAAGGCAGGTCAGACTGTGCCAGAAGCACTGGAGGCCTCTCAGTTTTTCCTTCTGGTTTTGTTTTTTTTCCCCCACAAAGCGAAATTTAAAGCAGATTGTTGTAAAACGATGCAAAATGTTCAGCTGTGGGGTTTGGGACTATTTAACCCTCATGTTTGCTTTAGCGCTCTGTTTTTAGAGTAATTTGAATTTAAAATGCTCTATCAAAAGGAATTTATTCCTAAAATGTCAAATTACTTTATTTCAGAAGTGCTGATGCTAAAATGTTTGGATTTAAAAAAAAAACAGCACAAAGCAAACTCCATTAGGCGTTCGGCATTGTTGACATTCACTACTGTTAGAGTTCTCTGAGTTTCTGAAACTCCTTATCCCGCGAGTTTTCCCTGTCAGGCTGAGCACTGCAGCTCCGCAGGGAAAACCCTAAAGTGGGGAATTCCCAGCATGGTCACAGCTCTTGGGACTGGCTGGAAATGGGATTTGCTGAGCCTGGTTGTCATCCCGTCTGTCTTCTGGTGTGTTTGTGCAGTGCCCTTTGTGTCAGGGGGCAGAATGGAATCACAGAATCATAGACTGTATTGTGTTGGAAGGAGCCTCTAAAAGTCATCAAGTCCAACCCCCCTGCAGCAAGCAGGGCCATTACTCACCAAACCACGTTGCCCAGAACCCTATGCAGTCTGATCTTGAGTGGCTCCAGAGATGGGGTGTCCACCACCTCTCTGAGCAGTCTGTTCCACAGATCCACCATCCTCAGGTTCAACTTTTTCCTACAGTTCAGCCTCAATCTGCCCTTTTCCAGCTTCAAACCATGACCCCTTGTTCTGTCATTCTCTGACCTTGGGAACACTCTTCCCCAGCCCTCTGGCAGGGTCCTCTCAGGGACAGGGTTGCTGTAAGGCACCCCCAGAAAAAAAGCAAGTTATGTGTGGCTGAGAGAAGTGTTTTCCTTAGGACTGCATCGAGTTAGGATTAGACTCTTACTGCTTCAGGTTACATCTGCACCAATGTGGGAGCCATGGTGCCAGAGAAACAATGGGAAGGCTTCAAGTCAGACTGCCAAAACCACTTCCCAAGCCCTTCCCAGTTTGCTCTGGGTTTGTCCCACTGGTACAGCAACACCCATCTCAGAGGTCCCACCGTGCAGAATCACCCTGGTTCCCAGAGGTCTGGCTTTTCTGCTTGTTTCCCTTTTGCCCTTCCCATGCGTGTGCACGCACACCTGGAGTGTTTGATCGTGGCTGTGGAAGGGCAGGACATAACATCCTGAAGGCTGAGCCTGGCCCCTGCTTTTGGATGGTGTTTTAAGCTCAAGATGTTCCCTGGTCTCCTGCGTTCAGTCTGATCCCTCTGTCTGCTGGGACTTGGGCTTAATGGAGCACTGGGCATCCCAGTGTTGTTAAGAAGTTTAGCCTTGTTCCTGGCGTAGAAAAGCAGCATCGCTCTTCTCGCTTTATAGGTAGAGAAGATATTCCCTGATGCCGTGTCCTGCCCATCTGCTTTCCAAGGCAGCAAGGTTTTCCCTTAAAGCTGAGCTTCCAGGAGCAACCACTGCTAAAGGGCTGAGTATTATTCCCTTTGTACAAGACATACTGGGGATTCCCAGCTAGAAGGCAAAATGCATCTCCCCAGTAAGAAGAGAGTGACTAATTAGTGTTTCTAGATGCTGAGATGATGAAAGATACTGTAGCCAGCATTGGGGCACTGCTGCCCCTGGATCTGAGTAAGCCGCAGGAGTTCTTCATTGTGGTCTTTCCATCACCAGAAAGTTGGTTTGGTTGGAAGCTGATGAAACTTGCAGGGAGAGATTTGTGCCAAACCAGCCCTGCCAGCCTCTTGGCACTCAGGGTGTGATTAAAGCCAAGGGAAGGCTCTCTTCTGCATGTTGTGTGTTTCTGGACTGGACTGTGAGGGGCATCTCCCTCTGCTTTGTGCCATCAGGTCTCTGGCTGCTGGACAGTGACAGCAGGGGAGGGCTTAGGCCACAATACAGGACCATGGCAGTTCTTCTTCCAAATGAAAAGCATCTCTTCTCATTAAAGCTGAAAATTACAGTCCACAGATAACTCTGACGGTGGTTCATGGAATCAATAAACCCCCAGTTTGTTTTGAAAGCCAAAATACATATTTAGCAAATGGCTTGATTTACATTTGAAAAGATCAGATCTTCTTTCTTCAGAAAGCAGAGAAGTGGCGGGGAGTGGGGAGAAGCAATTTGCATCTCCTCTTTGCTGTCCTGCAAGATATGGAGTTTGGTCAAAATTGATAGCAGTTGAAAAACTATTTTATTTTAAAGCACCAGCAGCGCAGAGAAGCTGATGTTCTGAGTTCTCAGGGAACTTTTACTAATCCTGGAGCAGCCACTGCTTGTTTTTGGAAGCAGTGTTCCCATCTAAGCTGGGTGCCTTCATCTGGAGGCATGACGGTCACCCAGACTCTGGGAGTTGCTCATTACTTCTGTTTCCAGTTCTTCACCACTGCCTAGAAATGTTGGATTTCAAAGCCTCTCCCAGTACAGCAGAGACACTTGCTGACATGAAATTATTCAGAACCGCTCAGCAGAGGTGGAGCTGCAGCTTCGGATGGGGTCCCCAGATGCTGAGCCTTGTTGTTTGTCGAGGAGTTGGTCCCTTGCTGAGCGCAGACAGGCGTCAGCAGTACGCTTGGCATCTGGAGCCTGTTCCAGCCCAGCTGTGGGACACGTGTAGCTGAGCATCCTCTCAGCCCCGGTAACACGTCAATAAAATTCCCTTGAATTCACTGCTCACTTGCTCAGAAAGGGGGAAGAAATGTGCTGGGTCTGAGGAAAGTAGCCCCAGAGTCACCCTTTGGCAGTCTTTCCTCCAACACAGCGCTGGGCAATGCTTTGTTACCACGGAGCTGAGGTCAGCTACGCTCACCGATGGGCTTCCATGGGCGATTTGTTAAGGGAGAGGGCTCATCCCTGAGCTCTTTGGGAAACCTGATAAACAAACGCTGCAGCTCTGCTCCTCCATGAAAAGCTGGGAACATCTCTTCTCTTCACAGGTCATGGAGATGATTTCCTCAGCAGGCTCCTGCTCCCCCATGACTGATGCCCATGGCTCAAGCCCACCCCTCGCCATGACTGTCCCTGTCCCTGTCCCAGGACAGGTGGGCTTTTTGTTTCTCATACCCAACCTCCCTACCTACTTGCAAAATAAAGACGTATGACTCCTGCTTGAGGAGAATAGATTGTTTTCGATTGCTATTCATCCATTATTTTACAAAGTAAAATGAGTCAAACTTATGCAGGTCACAGACATTAAAGAGCAGTTTTATATCAGTTTGGGAGCGCTTGTCAGCTTTGATTTATTAAGTAAAGTTCCCAGACTGGCTACTAGTGTGTGTTGTCAGTCTCTTGATAATGGATAGACCTCACAGCTGAGTGCTCTGTGATTAGACTTCTCAACTATATATTTTTGAATAAAGGCATCGCGGGTTTGGGTTTCCTCATTTCCCTCTCTTAGGCAATTTCATTCATCTTCCCCCCTCCCGCCCTCCCTCTGCTGTAAATCTGGTTTTGCTGGAAGCTCTGTGGAAGGTAAATGGGATGGATCTTTAAGGGTGGCTTTTGGTTGTTGTTGTTGTTGTTTCCCCCCCCCGCCCTGAGCTTGCTTCCAACTCAACATGATTGATTAGATGTCACAAGGGGACAAAGCCGGAGAAGCAGAAGCTATCGCAAGAGCTTCCCAGAGAGACCTACGGCACATGCTGCTGCCCTACTACTGTGTCAGCAGTTCTGCTATCAAGAAGCTCTTCCTTGGGGCTTAGGGATGGAAATAACCTGCAGAGCATGGAGCTCATGACCTCTCCAAGGAGAGAAAGGGCTGAGCAGACCCACCACTGCCAGCGCTGGGACCTCCTCTGGAAAGGACTCGTCTGGGAGTGTGAAGCCTTGCTCGCCTGATGAGGAAAGTTCAGGGGTGCGGTTGTGTCTCTGCTAACCGTAGCCATTTGTTTTCCCTTTGCTGGGCTGAACTCAAGTCCTGCTGCAGAAGCCTCTCCTGGGGTGTCTCAGCAGCCACTCAGTGGCAAAGGGCAGGGGATTTGCAGTGGATGCTCTGGGCTGCTGTTACCAGGCACGTGCTGGGATCTCATAGGGGCGGCAGCAAATGGGTGCTGAAGGGAATATCCTGTGCTGAAATCCCCAGCTTGAACTTTAATTATGCTTCCACAAAGAACGAGGATGTGATTGTGTCCCTGGGGACTGAAGGATGACTACGACTATTTCATTAGTGGGGAATTGAAGCAGCACAAGTGGGAGGCCACCACGGACCTTCAGGAACTGGGTATCCACATTCTCCTGGAAGGGCAAAACTCAGTGACTTCCACTGGGTTGAGGCGATGGCCCCTGGTTTTGTTATCCCTCTGGGCTGAGACAGTGGCCTCTGGTTTTGTTACCTGACTCCTTCATCTCAGACCAAAACTGCTCTGTGTAACTTGGGGAAATATGCAGGATGCAGTCAAAAGGAAAACACATCCAGTTGCACAGGGCTCTTCACTCTCATGTGATGCCCAGAATTGCTCTTGATGTCAATGTAAAGGTTAAGATCTGACAGGCCAATGGACCTTAAAGAAAGATCTCATCCCTTTCACCCTTTCCTCTCAGTCTGTTTCCAAACTTGAAGGAGGAGAGTATCTGTATGGGAACATCTCATGGGTAAGGAAGCCTGGCAGAGGGACCTGGACAGGCTAGATCGATGGGATGAGGTCAGTCATGTGAGGCTTAGCGGGGCCAGGGTCTGCATCCCACACTTTGGTCAGAACAACCCTCTGCAGCGCTACAGGCTTGAAGAAGAGGGGCTGGAAAACTGCTGGGTGGAAAAGGACTCGGGAGCTGAAAAGGAGCAAGGAGGGTGCCCAGGAAGCCATAAAGATCTATGGTATCCTGGCCTGCATCAGCAATAGTGTGGCCAGCAGGACTAGAAAGGTGATCCTGCCCCTGTAGTGGGCACTAGTGAGGCCTCATGTCAAGTACCAGGGTCAGCATCTCAATACAAGAAGGACATTGAGGGGCTGCAGTGGCTCCAGAGAAGGGCAACGAAGCTGATGAAGGGTCTGAAGGACAGGGCTGATCAGGAGCAGCTGAGAGAACTGGCGTTTGCTCTCTACAGCTACCTTAAAGGAGGGGGTAGAGAGGTGGGGGTTGTTCCCTTCTCCCAAGTCACTAGTGACAGGTCAAGAGGAAACGGCCTGGAATTGTGCCAGAGCACGGTTAGGTTGGACATCAAGAGATGTCTCTTCCCTAACAGAGTGGTCTGAGGTTCGAACAGACTGCCCAGGGAAGAGGGGAGTCGCCATCTCTGGAGAGATGTGGCCCTGAGAACAGGGTTTAGTGGGCAGGGTGAGGTTGGGCTGACAGTTGCACTTGATGATTTTGGAGGTCTCTTCCAACCTTAATGATTCTAGGATCTATATGAGATGGGTGGGAAACAGTTCACCAGGAAGCATTTTCTGCGGCCTCTCTGCTGCTGTTTCAGAACAACCTGGTGGTTGCACAAGGATTTGGTGTCCTGGGTCTGCATCAGTCTCTGCTCTTTCCAGCAGCAAGATTCCTGCCCCTTGCTGGGGGCACAGGAGGAGGATAGGTGGGATGAGGAAGAGGAGTGCAAAGAAAGGACAGCACGGGGTTGAAGTTGATTTGGAAGGGGAAGAGCCATGTCTGTGCTGGGTTGATGTGATGGTTTACTGCAGAGTCAGTCCCATCTCTGGAGCTGGGTGTTCTGGTTGCACTGTCTTTCGCAGATCATTAAGTGTCTCTGTGTTGCTGTTTCTCAGCCTGGAATGGCTTTAGTTGCTTTGCACGTTCCAGTGCTGCTGCCATTATCTCCTAATAACACAGGCATTAATTATTAAGTCAGCTTGCTTATGCTACACCTTTAAGTGATAACCCTGCCGTCCGTGCCTGCTTAATATATGCAACCCCAGAGTGTTTTGAAACGGCTCATTAGGGGTGTTTTTACCTTGTCCCTACTAACTGCTGTTTCTTAAACTGCCATGGTGACAGGCAGACAGGAGTAATGCTGGCAAATCAGTGCTGGAGGTTCTTGTGCTGCTGGGACTTTGCTGGCAGCTATCAAGACCCCACATGAAGGGTCTCCACTGAGATGGGGATGGGGCCAGTCAGACTAGACTCCCTTGACGTCATGGGGAAACACCCCTCTATTCCCATTGACATGCCCCAGCCTTGGCATTGGTGTCAGAAGCTCCTCTGGTAGCTCTTGGCATCAGCAGTTGGTGCTTGGTGAGGAGGTCCCTGACCAGGCTCATCAGCACCAGTGCCCTGTTGTAGGTGGGAGCTGGGCTGAAGGATCCCAGAGCTATTTCACACTGCTCGAGGGCCAATGGCTTCAACCCGCAATTGCTTTAGACCCAGCAGGAATGGAGGCAGACCTCCGTGTTCTGCAGTGGGATCCACCCAACCAGGTCCTTTATAAACATGAAACATAGCATCCTTCTGTCTGCCTGGGCCAGGTCGAGGGCTCAGTGGTGGTTCTCTCACCAGTTGCGTGTTTTAAGTTGGTTTCTGTCCTCTGTGTGTCCATCGCTGTCCTGTTTCTGTCCTCTGCATGTCCATCGCTGTCCTTTGCACCCTGCAGGGATTTCTGGGCTATCAGGAGGAATTAAGCCTTCCAGGTTCAAGACAGCGAGGGGATAGAGATGTCTGCTGGAAAATGTTAGCAACTGAAATCTGCTGCCCAGACCCCCAGCCCTTTTGTTTCCCGTACAGGTCCCACTGCAGCACCAGATGGGGTTTAATCAGGAGTGCCACGGTGCCGAAGGGATAATATTAAGAGACATCTAGTTCTGGATGAGAGAAGATTATCCAGGGTTTATTTCCAACTGATAACACTCTGCCCTTCCATAACACCTTTTATCTGAGGATCTGGGAGCTCTTTACAGGCTGCAGTTAATTAAACCTCACATTGCCCCCTGGTGTCATGGGGGGGAGTCCAGGGCTAAGCACGGGCTGGGGAGCAATTAGGAGGGATCCAGCTCTGGCTGGGAGATAAGATAGATCATCTCCTGGCTCTTCTTCACTGCCGTATTTGCATGTTTATCTCCCCAGTGCAGTTGGAGAAGTAAACCCAGAGGCTGCACGACCTGCCCAAAGTCCTCCTCCAGTTCCACTCTGGGCTGAAAACTCGTGGGTCACCTTTGGCAGCCCCACAGTGGGCTGGGGGTGGGAACACACGGTGCTGACTCTGCCTTCAACGTGTCCCTCTTCTCCTTTGGCTGGGCTCTGCTCATTGAGTTTCCTTCCTGCAAACCTGATCTTGAAGTCGAAAATAACAACCTCCTCCTCGCAGCCCTCCAGAAGAGCTTTTGCTGCCTCTCCCTGCAAGGGCAGGTTTCTCAATAGTGACTTCCCCTGAGAATAGCTGGGCCTGAGGTTCCCTTCCCCTGCTCTCATTCTTCTCTTTCCTTTCCCTGAACTAAAAACCAGGAAGCTCGAAAATCCTCTTTGAAGTAACTACTGTATGAAGAGGATTTATCCTTGTCCACTTAAATATTCATGACAGCTTGCATTTCTGTTCAAAAAGACACTTGTTTATTTAGATAAGATTTAATTTATTCATAATTTACCTAAATTTGCAGGAGCGTGCATGTACATTTTAGCTTATAAGCAGCGTAATACATAAAACATTATTGAGGCATGCAAATTACACGAGTACGGCATTGGAAACCGCCGGCTTGGTGGAGGCAGATAACTAATTTCTTACCCTGAGTAAAGACACAAACACAATTGCTTGGGCTTGTTGCCTGGGATTCAGTGACTGAATGATGCTTCCCTCAACGGCGGAGGCGCAGAAGTGGGCAAAGCCCCCCTCCTGCAGCGTGAACCTGGGGGATGCTGCAGCCCTTCGCTGGCACTGGGGGCTCAGTGTGGTTTTGCTGAAGCCTCCATGTTACTCACTGTGGGGTTGGGATCAGACATCCCTGAACCACCCCATCGATCTGGCAGTGTGGGCTCTGCTCTTGCTGTGCAGTGACCTCGTGGAATCGCCTGTCCCTAATTCATCTCTGCCTCACTCAGGGCAAGGAGGCCACTTGTTGCTTTGCTTGTGGAGAAGCAGGGGTCGATCTGTGCTCCCTAGGGGCCAGTGATAAGAGGAGGGGAAGTGGCCTTAAGCTGCACCAGGGGAGGGTCAGGTTGGATATCCAGAGGAAATTCTTTGCTGAAAGGGCTGTCAGGCACTGGAACAGCTGCCCAGGGAGGGGGTTGAGCCCCCATCCCTGGAGGTGTTTAAGAGAAGGGTAGATGTGGCATTGGGGAAACAGGGTTTAGTGGTGCTGATAGGGCTAGGAAAAGGCTGGACTCAATTATTATCTTGAAAGTGTCTTCCAGCTGAAACTGTTCTATGATTCTGTGATTTTCTTAGAGCAGACTGACAGCCCCCAAATACCCCATTTTTCACTTCCTCTAGAGGATGATTGCACAGATCAGTATGTGCAGAGCATGCTAGGCCATGGAAACCAAGTTCAGCATCTTCCCAAATCCCAACCACCATGTGCCATAAGGCCAGCAGCACAAGGGCTGAGGGCAGGGGATCTAGCAGGGGGTTTGGGGCTGTGCATGTGGCACCAGGGCAAGAGGCACTGCCTCAGCACCATGAGGGATCTTCTTGTCTGAAATCACAGCCAACATTTTGCATCACTTCTAAGAGTGGGGCTGATGGAGAAAGTACATTTTCCCTGCCTTTGTCCACTGCAGAAATGACTGGTGGGTAGGTCCAGAGCCTGAGCACTTCAGACCAGGGACTGGTGGAGTCAGGAAAATGCTCTTCTAACCCTGGAAAATATCTCTTCCCTGCCTTGGGCATCATGCTGAGTGCATGATGCAGAGCAGATTGATTGGTAGGATAAAAACTGGATGCATGTCCATGTGTTCCTTGTCCTTCCAGCCCTGTGGCTGCCAGGTAAATCTAGTGAGGTTCTGCCTTTTCTCCACGGTACCTGCTGGGCTGTGCAGCAGCAAGGAGGAGGTGTCTGTGACTGAATACCATCTGCATTATATAAGACTTTAATTACAGAGGTTTAATTACATGATGCCAGCACATTAGGGATTTTTCAGCAGCACTGCCTCCTCACTGGATGCACAGGGTGGACAGCGTTCAAATGAGGAGCTGCTGGGCTTGGGGACTGCTCATCAAGCAGCGTGGAGATATCTCAGTGTGAGATGGCTCCTTATTGCAGGAGCCTGCAACAAGGGGTTACTGTGAGGGCTTTTGTGTCCTTTGCTTTGGCAGTACTTGATGTTGTAGGAACGATCATGTTATCTGACCATGGTCTTTGCATTTGTGCTTCTACATCTGCACAGTGGGATCAGAGCTAGAGCTGGTTCTTTATATAGAATTAATGCCCACGTTGTCCTTTTCTCCCCCTTCAGAAGGGAGTGTTGGAGAAGAGGTTGGCTTTTTCTGTGGCTCTGGAAGGAGCTGAGCAGAGGGGGAGAGTGTGTGCGTGTGTGTGTGTGTGTGTGTGTGTGTGTAGGAGCCTGCGTGTAGGAGCATCTCTGAGTAAAAACTTGAGGCTTCAAATCGCTTCACCTAAATAGCTCCTAATCGCGTGCATTTGAGTGACATGATGCTCATGCTCAGTCATAATGTGGAGAGCAGAATAGTCACTCACTCTCCCCCAGCGTGGGCTATCGAGAAAGAAAAAAGCTATTGATTGGGGTTAAAAATAAATAAATAACTTCAAATCTCCCCTCCCCACCACCTGTAGATGGATTAGGGTGAAAGTATTGAACTGAGCTCTCCTGGCTCCCCTGCAATTGATGCAATTTATTTTCAATTTGTCAAACGTGGCACTGGAGCAGCGATTGGGTTTGGTGATTTATTAGGAATTTTCTAAGCAGGGCACTCTGTCACTGGAGTTACTTCACTTGTGTCCTGGTAGATTTTTGTCTTTCTGCAAGCTCCAGCTGCAGACCCAAGGAGGTGAGTTTTTCTTTGTTTTGCTTCTCTTTTTCTGTTGGGTTTGGGTTTTGTGCTTATTTTTTCCTTTAATCCAAAAGGGAAAAGTGGAAGGAACAGAGCCAAAAAGGGAAACGGGCAGAAAGCAGCAGAACTGACATATTTTAAACATGATGACAGGATCAGCTCTTTAAATTGCCTCTGTGAATTGATTTAAAACATGTTGGTAGGCATCTCTGTTTCATTAACTGTCTTCTCTCCTTCATTTCAGTCGCTGGAGTCATTGCCTCTTATTACCTTCCAGGTTGCTGAGATCCATCCACTTGGTTATTTTAGTTATTACTATCTGTATACAGCAAATATAAGAGGCAATTTTGGGACAGAAGCAGCTTGGGAGGGTTGTGGGGAGAGTGAAATAAATAACTGGAATTCCATGTGACACCCGTGATAGAGAGCTGTCGGGGTGTCGATAGCGTTGGTGCTGGCTGTGCGTCTTGGCCAGAGTCTGCGGGAACAGCCTGCGGGGTCTGGGGTATCGACTCTGGGCCTGGATAATGAAGCATCTTCCCACCTTGAACAACCATTTGTGACCCCAAACTACATTTTCTCCTTGGAATTAGGTGGTCCAGTGTGGTCATGGTATTTTTGAATCCTTCTACCCACTGCCGCGTCAGGAGTTGGAGTGTGAAATGTATTTTCACTTAGTCCTGTTCGAGAAGAAGGCAGTGGGAGGACCGTATCCACCTCCTCTGGGCCTTTCATGATCTTGTCCCACCAAAATGAAAAAGCCCCAAGAGCTCCAGATTATTTGCACATGCTGTAGACTGTGAGATCTGTCCCCAGCTCAGCAGTCATTAGCTGCCTTGCAGCACTTAAAAGAAAAATGTGGCGCTTAGGAGACGTCGCTTCTGTTTGCTGTCTTTACCACTAACTAATTGCTTGGGTAACAAGCAACTGTTTTTCCTCTGTTCCTCCATTTCCCAGCTTTTTGGTTGGATAACGAGCAAATATTTTTCTTCTGTTCCTCAATTTCCCTGCTTTTTGAGTCACCAGTACAAAACGGAGAAGCTGGTAGTGGTTGTCAGAGGAAGCACCTTGGGGTGGATCCAGATGTAATCACAGCTGGAGATGCTGCCCACTCGCTTTGTGGCTCTGCTGTTCCATCCTCTAGGCCTGGTCTTCCTCATTGTGTGGATCTTCTGATCTGGTGTCTGCTGGGATGGGGAAGGGCTGAAGCTCTGCAGGGAGTAGAGTGGTGTGACCAGCTGCTTGGAGTTGGTCAGGACGAAGCATCCAGGAGACTTGCTAAGAGCACTTGAGTGGTCCTGTTATCAGGGTAACTATTAGGGAAGAGGCAGCTCGTGGCTGCACATGCAGACATTAGTGCTGGTGGCTCTGAATCCTCTGGTCTGACTGGGTGTCATTCAGTCCCGCGCACAGTGTTCTCAGTGTGTTGTGAGAGGCTGCTATTCAGCAGCCCCTGTTCAGGAGCCGCGTGGCTCCGTGGGCACAATGAGGTACACGAGTGGTCTCAGCAAAGCATCTTGTAAAGGCTGCCGCTTATTGAAAGTGTGGATGTCCTGAGCGCTGTGGGGAGAATAGACAGCTGACCTGACAAGGGAGAGCTGACCTCCAGGGAGAATTGATCCACTGCACGAGGCTGCTCTGGCTGTAAACAGCAGGACTGCCTGAAAGGGCGGCTGCACGTGAGTCACTGGGTACATCTCCAGACGGAAAAGTTTGGGAAAGGGGGGATGTTCACTCAGCTCTTTGCTGACAGCTCATCACCCAAGGTTTGAACCCATCCTCCCACCCCAAAGCAAAGCCCAGTCCTCCCAGCTGCCTGGACTGTCGCTTTCGCTCCCTCCTGCCCTTTTAGTGTTAAACCACAGTGTGTGTTCAGGCCAGAAATGCGGTGAGAGGAGGTTCCAGCTGAGAGCTGCAGCTGGGTACCATCTTAACTGCACCTCACTAAGAAGAGTGTGACCAGTAGGTTGAGGGAAGTTGTCCTGCCCCTTTATTCTGCCCTAATTGAGGCTCCTCTGAAGTCCTGTGTTCAGTTTTGGGCTCCTCAGTTCAAGAAGGACAAGGAACTACTGAAAAGAGTGCAGTAGAGGCTTTGAGGGACTGGAGCATCTCTGTGCCTAGGAAAGGCTGAGAGAGAGCCCTGGGGCTGTTGGGCTGGAGCAGAGCAGCTGAGGGGGATCTGATCAATGCTGAGCAACAGCTAAAGGATGGCGGCAGGAGGATGGGGCCAGACTCTTCCCAGTGGTACCCAGTGACAGGACAAGGGGCAAAAGGCACAAACCTTTGTCTCTGTCCAATTAGATGGAACCTCTGAAGTTCCATCTAATTTTGAAGAGAAAATTCTTTGCTTTGAGGGTGCTGGAGCCCTGGCCCCAGCTGCCCAGAGAGGATGTGGAGTCTTCTGCTCTGAAGACATCACAAACCCACCTGATCACCATCCTGGCAGCCTGCTCTGGGTGACCCTGCTGGAGCACAGAGTTGGACCGGATGATCCAGTAACTCTAGTGACTCCTCTTGGTCTCTGTGTGAGGACTAGGCCTGATGTTTTGAGTTTACTGAATAAGTCTGAAATTCTGGGACTGCAGAGGTCACTCTTCTCGAAGAGATGCCCACGGTTGCCCCTTGCTGCATGCAGGAGTCTCCCAGGCTTCGTTCCTCACCACTAGTTACCTCCATCTCCAACACAAATGGCACCAGTTGGACCCCACCATCCCACCACCTGGGGAAGGCTACAGGAGAAGCCCCTCACACGAATTGCAAACACATCTCCCACAGCATCCCATTTGCAAATCCCATCTCTCAGGAACATTAATGCTGTTCACTGTGACATCTGCTGGGTACTGATGTTTCTCGACGTCTGTTTTCGTTTACTCTTTCCTTTTTCTTTGTTTTTCCCACACGGATTTCCATGACGATGCCACCTCATACTTCCTGGGTGCTGGCAAGCTGGGAATTGGCATCTCCAGCCCAAACACAGCAAACCCAAAAGTGCTATTAATGAAGATTTGCTGCTGTTCCTGGGGCCTTGGCGACTGCCAGCAGAGGCTGGTGACAGGATTAATCTCATGAGACACACCCATGATAGATACCAGGTAGTGATACCATGATAGATACCATGATAGATAGATACCATGATAGATACCAGGTGGGAGTGATCTCCAAATGTGGTTAATTCACAAGTGGGTTTCGTGTGTTGGCTGGGGAATAGTTTGGTTTCAGTGGCAGCAGGATGGATTCTTTTTGCTCTGTCTCACCCCTAACCTGAAGAGGCTGCAGGTCTGAGCTGCTGAAGCAGCAACTGATGCAGCTTCTCACTCACCTCATTTACAAGCCAAAGTTGATCAGCCTGGGAAGGAGAAGGACCTGGTGCAGCCAGAAAAGCTGGAACATGCTTAAAGAGGAGAAGGAAGGGTTAAACCCAGGCTGGGTGCATTTGCAGGTAGCAGTGGTAGTCACAGCAGATAATTATCCTGCTCCATCAGGGCTGAAAAATTTGCTAATGAAGGTGGGACTCTTCCTGCAGGAAAAAGAACCCCCTTGATTTCACATGAACTACCCCTTATTCATAGGATTGTGGAATGTGTTGGGTTGGAAGGGACTTCTAAAGGGCATCTAGTCCACTCCTGCCCACCCTGCCAACACTGTGAGGGCTGAGGGCAGATGTGCCTCCAGAGATGCTTCCTGCCTCATCCTATGGCTGGTCTGGCTGAGATACTGCCAACCAAAATATCATCAGCTGTTTTCCTCCTGTTTTCATCCATCTCCACCTTGTTACTTGCTTGGTGGGGACAAGAAGAATTGGAAAGGAATCCTTCATTTCCATTTCCAAAGCTGCGTTTCAGCTCCCAAAGAGCTGAACTGGTGCTCATGGAGCTGCCTCTGACAGCTCGATGCTGGGGGCAAACCTGGGCTTCCATTTCCAGCCCTGTCCCCGGCAGGCAGAGCGAGCTGAGCCGAGGAGTTCACGGGGATCAGCGGGGAGAAGGAAAACAATTTGATCAAGGGGCCCTGGAGTCAGGCACATGGAGAAACCGCTCTGGTGGGGTTTTTCAGCTTTAATCAGCATCAAGTTGATTTTATTTTTAGAGAAGTGATGATATTAAAAATAAAAGGAGGGGGGAGCGAGTGAAGCACCTGCAGGTCTGTGGGGCAGAGGCCCTGTCAGCTGTTCAGCTGGTCCTTCCTAAAAAAACCTCAGAGCTGTTTAGAGCCAATTGTATGAGGTTTGCGTGATGGGGGGGCATTGCAGGTGCAGTATCTCCCCTCGCAGAGCCTCCAGCATTAGCAGTGCTCTTCAATTCTCTAGTGTTTAGTGGGGGGAGGATCATTTCGCAGCAGAACCAGGAAGAATTCCCTGGGAGAGCTGCTTGGCTGTGTCACCACATCAGGGATGGACGCACTGCTGGCAATTAGAGTCGCTTACGGTGATCTCCAGGAGCTGCCCCTGCAGCCTCTCGCTGCCCGTGGCCAGCATTAGATATTTATAAGGAAGATTGAAGAAGATCCTGCAGCAAGCAGCTACGAGGGTCATCTGCCCTCCAGACAGGTCCTGTCCTAACTCTTAATTGCTAGAAACTGCTTTAAGACCTGAAGGCTGAAGTTCTTGTTGTCTGGTCCAAATTGTTCCTCCCTTTTAGCATCGACTACCCTCACTGACCATCATCACCCACGTAAACCTTTTGATTCCTTCCAACACCCCCCAGAGTCACGTTCTTGCTGACACATGTGCTGACAGACAGGAGCTGGTGTTTTGGGGAGATATGTCCCCTGTTAGTCGGCCTTGAGCAGAAAGCTGTCTCCAGACATCTCCCTCGTGCTTTCATCTGTGTGGAGAAAGGAAAGAAAACCTGTGGGTGTCAAACTGCTGCCTGGAGAAGTTCTGCTCTCTTCATCTGCTTCCACCCAGCCCCACATTCTTCTCGTTGATGGCTGTGTACGTACAACTGCGTGTGATGGAGGGGGGGTGTATGTCCCTAATTATTATTGTTGTAGGGATCTGAATTCCCCCAGCAAAGCTAACTGGGCCCAGTGCTGAGGGAAGATCAAAGTTCACTACTTCCCACACCAAAGACCAGAGGCTTTTCAAGCATCTCTGACGTTTTCCTTTTTCTCTGAGCAAAAGGTAGTAGGAAAACAATAAAATAAGGGCTCCCAGCCCAGGCTCCAGCTGCTAAGAGAATTATTAGGCTCTTTCTCAGCCTGGTCTCAGCGAGGGCTTTTTGAACGTCCCAAGGAAGGTGAGATGAAAGGCTGGTGTCGACGGCACATCGGCAGCCCCATCTTTTCACAAGCAGCCGCAGCCGGCAGTGAGGAGGTCGAGTCATACGGTGCCGTCTTCTCTCCCAGCCTCACGTCAGGCAAAACCGATGAATTTCCATAATTTCACTCCCGGGCGCTGCAGAAGGGCACCTCTGTCGCAGGGATTGTGCTGTTCTCGCAAAGACAGTGAGTCTGTGCGGTGCAGTTGTGACCCTGTGCCGACAGAAATGCCAGGGTGCCTTAATGAAGAATCCTAAGCAGGGGAGGGAAAAGCCCGCAATGTGAATGCCTGTTGCTCATCGCAGAACCGTGCCTCCTGATAGAAGAGTGGGGGAAAATTGGCTCTTATGCTGCCTCAATTAATCAAGATAATGGCCCACTTGAGCCACTTTTGCCTTGCTACCTCCTGCGACCTCTTTGAATATCCTGGTGTCTGCTAGCGCCTCGCGTGAGTCCTGTGCCCGAAAAACCCAGTTCTGTGCTGAAAAACCAGAGAGGGTGGCCATGGCCTTGGCTTCGTGGTCATCTCGGCCAGTTAACAGAGGTGGTGGGCAAGTAGAGGCTCTGAAGTGGAGCCACAGGTGACTGAGTCTGATTGGAGCAATCACCAGCTTATTCATCCCAGTGCCGAGTGTCATGCTCTAGTAACCAGGCGGTTCTTGTTGTTCATCTAGAAATCCCAATCGAATGCCTTCATTATCACACAGCGGTGTTTCCTTTGTGGATAACAAGTCACACCGCGAGCACTGATGTAGCGTCGTAGGGATTTGTGTGGTAGGATTGCTGGAAACTCCGGCTGCAGCGTTGCTTCTAATTAGGGTATTTAGTCTGCTATGAGAGAGGGAGTCTCTGTTGTCTTGTAAGATCTGCCTTTGCAGTGGATCGCCAAGGGGTGTTTCTAGGGCTCCACCTTGCAAAGTCAAGTTGTTAAGTTGCTGGTGTCAGTTCTCTTTTTTCCTTTATCCCATTTGCATAGAATCATAGAACATATTGGGTTGGAAGGGACCTCCAAATGTCATCTAGTCCAACCCCCCTGCAGTGAGCAGGGACATCCTCAACTAGATCAGGTGGCCCAAAGCTTTATCTAGCCTCCTGTTGAATATCACAGAATCACAGGATGATTGAGGCTGGAAAAGCCCTCTGAGCTCATCCAGCCCAGCCCAGGACTTAACATCACCACATTGGCCACACCAGGGCACTAAGAGGCACAGTCAGGCTGGCCTTCAACACCTCCATGAGTTGGGACTCTACCACTGCCCTGGGCAGTCCAGTCCAGGGTCTGATCACCCTTTCCATGAGGAAGGGCTTCCTAACATCCAACCTAACCCTCTCCTGGCAGCTTCAGGCCTTGCCCTCTCATCCTGGCGCTGGTTGCCTGGGAGAAGAACCCAACCCCTACCTGACTACAACATCCCTTCATGGAGTTGTAGAGAGGGAGAAGGTCCCTTCTGGTCCCTCCTGAGTCTCCTCTTCTCCAGGCTTCTCCCCACCTCCCTCAGCCTCTCCTCATCAGACTTTCCCTCCAGTCTCTTCCCCAGCCTCGTTGCTCCTCTGGACCTGCTGCAGCCCCTCAGTTTCTTGAAGTGAGGTGCCCAGCACTGCCCCCAGTACTCGAGGGGAGACCTCCAGGGATGGGAACTCTGCTACCTACCTGGGCAATTTTGTGTCCAGCACCGGCATTGCCACCATCTCACTGGAATTTAGCCACCACCTGCATGGGTAACCGTCAAATAGAGATTGTCTGGGATTTTAGCAGCCATCTAAAGGGGGTTGTGGCTGGAGCCCCATCCTTTACAGACATCTCCCTGTACAGGTGGACTCACAGATGGCACCACCAGAGTGGGACAGGGATTAGCGTGGATTCCCATCCTCCAGAGCACTCGGGACACATGAGAAATGGTCTTTTCCTGTTGTGTGGAGGAAGCAGGACATCAAGTTGGGCAAGAACTTCTCATGCAGCAGCTGCTGTGATTTGAGAGGCAGTTTTGCTCCATCCTGGGTGAAACCTGTGATGCTTTTGTTCCTCGAGGAGATCAGTTGCAGTTCCTTAATGGGGACAAATATGTAACTGGGGGAGGCCAGCAGCATGATCTATCAAATCTACCAATGAAAAATGATAGGAAGTGGCTTCCTCCCACTGCCGGGCTGGCTGCAGCCTCCTCCACTGCACACCTCATTATCTCTGCAACTGCTTCATCAGGGCAACGCTCACCTTTAGCGATGGCCGTGCGGTGTTGAGTTCCTGCAGTGCTGGTTGGTTATTCCTGCCCACTCCCTGTTTGCTCTGGAATAGCAACAGGGCCTGTTTGGTGGTGGCAAGGTGAAGGGAATGATGCCCACGGTTAGAGACCTGCCCAGCATGCAAAACATTACAAATTCAGCCTTTTCAACAGCATTTCTGGCCAGATCCTGTTTCACTTGGCCCCGAGAGAAGTTTTAGTTGTGACAGCAGCGGGAGGGTGCTCAGTCCTGCCTGGGAGCTGTGGACCTGAGTTGCAAGTCGGGCAGAAAGTTGAGAGATGCAATAAAATGGTCAAAGCTGTGTGCTACAGACTGGTGTGTGCCCAGGTCTCTGGGCAGTGTGGGCTATAAAACCTGCTCCTTCTCACCTACCTGCTCCTTCTCACCCATCTAGTGATCCCCACGAGTCACTCAGGCACAGACCCTGACCCTCTAAATGTCCTTGTGGATCTTTTCTTGAACCTCACACCTGACTTCCTCACTTTCTTCATCATCAGGCACTTCAAATACCCTCGTGAGCTGGGCTTTGTCAAACACTCTCAGTCCATGCTAGGTGCAGCTGCCTTGTCCAAAGAGGCAAGTAATCTCTTCAAAGGCTTTGAACAAGATCACAGAATGACTGAGGTTGGAAATGCCCTCTGAGCTCATCCAACCCAGTCCAGGACCTAACATCACCCTGTCGACCACACCAGGGCACTAAGGGCCACAGCCAGGCTGTCCTTCAACACCTCCAGGGATGGAGACTCCACCACTGCCCTGGGCAGTCCATTCCAGGGTCTTCCTCGTTCTGTGAGGAAGACTTCATCAGCCTCTCCTCATCAGCCTTTCACTCCAGTCCCTTCCCCAGCCTCGTTGCTCCTCTGGACCTGCTGCAGCCCCTCAGTCTCTTTCTTGAAGTGAGTGGCCCAGCACTGCCCTCAGTACTCCCCCAGCCAGGGGAAGAATGACTTCCCTAGTCTTGCTGGCCACACTATTGCTGATCCAAGCCAGGATGCCATTGGCCTTTGGGGCCGCCTGGGCACCCTGCTAGCTCCTGTTCAGCCAGTTGTCACCCAGTACTGGCAGGTCCCTCTCTGCCAGGCTGCTCTGCATCCACTCATCCCCCAATCTGTAGCGCTGTGATGGAATTGATCTGCTTTTCATGAGATCATGTTGACTGTTCTTAATGAACCCAGGCGTTTTGAAGCCTTTCTTTCCCCTTAAAGATTAGCTTCCAAATAAACACTCTGGCTGTTGACAGGCAGCTGATTCTCTCTGTGAGTCCCCAGCATGTTCTGAAACTTTGATTGAAGGAGGCTCCATTTTTCCTGATGGTCACACGTGTTGGTTTTGGGGGGGTTAAGTTAAGCAAAAGCTTACACTTGGTCCTAAATAAGGATGGATTTAATTAGAGCTGTCTCATTGAGTGATGGCTTGAGAAAGCAGAGTCAGGCCTGTTTTTTTTCTGGAAGAGACATCAGATTTAGTTGCTCGCCATCTGAAAACAGCCAGATCTGGATTTTCTTCTGGGGAGGATAAGCCCCAAGTAGTGAATAAAGATGTAGCCCTTAGAACAATGAACTGAATGACTTTTCCCACTAAACCCCCCCATGGCTGTTAGCAACTTGGATAATCCACCCTACTATCTGCAGTGATGCCAGGAGGGAGATGTCAGAGTCATGGGGTCTTTGAGAGGTTGCTGGGGCTTCTTGTCTAAGTGTCCAACTACTTGTGCTGTTGTTGCATTACCTGTTTAAGGGAAATCCACGAGACTGCTTTGCCACCGCTGCCCCTGTTTGCTAAATCCCCCGTGCACACATTCCCAGCCAGCCCCTAATGCTTTGTGTCACTTTTAAGTTCCCCTAAGCTTTTATTGACCATTTCTTGTGTTACCTGCACACTCCCTGATTCCTCTTCTCCTCTCCCTCGGGATCTGATCCCTGACTTAGGCAAATCCTCATCCTCTTAATTTGCGAGCACAGACGCAAAAGCAAATATTGTAAGTGTCGGTGTCAGCTTCTTATCCTCTCCTGCCTCCAATTTCCCTCTGTCACTCTTATCTGCGCTGTATCCACTTATCTCCTCTGTGTGTGTAATGGTCTGTTCCTTTACTGTTTTTGTAGAAGCCAGGAGATTCTCCATCGTTAACTGGCTTTGCTCCTTTAATTATATACTTGTGTGTTTACCTGTCTGAACCTCTGTCCCCTACTTCTAACACTTCTCTACTTCTAAGCAGGTAACTTCTCTTTGATTAAAGATAGGAACGATCCAACATCCCATCTTTTGAAAACTCAAAACCTTGGGCTGTTTGAAGCTGATCCTGAATCATGCATCAAGCCAACGTTTTTGTCTGTGCTTTGAGCACTGCTGTGACTCTTTGGGTGGTGCCTGGCTGAGCTGTAAATGAACACAAGCACCAAAGACCCTGGGTTGGGAAATGGTTGGGAGTGTCTTCCTCCATGGAGAGCTGCAGCCCCGGGGGATGTACTGACCCCCGCCTCATGATCTGTGGCCTGAGCAGTGCTGATGCTATAACTTGCTTATGAATTGATTCTGGTTTTTTTCCTACCTGCAAACACCACCTGATAGTGTTTGTTACACAACAGTCCCCACCAGGGAAACGTCTTGCCGTGTGATGCACGGCGCGCGTGAGCACTGGCGCCGCGGAAGGGCTCGCTCTGCTTTTTGCAAGATGCAGCAGTTTGTAATTTCAAGATCAATATGATGATGTGGGGTTTGAATTTTAATGAATAAACTGCACTGGTGTTTGTTGTTTACCTGCCTTCTGATTTTTTAACAAGTGGCTCTGGTGATAATTACTGAAATTCTGTAGTCGCAGAAGGAGGGGGGGAGGGCAGGAGTCGGGGGAAGGAACCTGGATCCTTCACAACTCTCCAACTGGGCAATTATCTCCATACTGTATGTGCTGCTTTTCTATAAACGCTGAAATTCAGTAATTACCACTCGAGCCAGCCGTGACATTTCGAAAGCAGATACATAACAAATAGGGATGCCATGGAGTCATTAAAATTCAGATATCAAAACAGCTCTCCCTGTTCTTCTTTGCATGAATCCATCTCTTTGTTTCATGAGGAGTTCAGTTGCCAATTAAATGCCTTTTCTTCTCTTTCGTGGCTTTGTTTTAATTTTTTCTCACTCTCTTTTCCTTTTACAAATGAATTCTAATCTCCAGGAAAGGCGCTGGATTGACAGTGGTGACAGTTGGTGCATTAGGAAAAAACATGGGTGAGTTTAGTCCTCCCGGAGGAACCCAGCCAGCACCTCCTCAGCTCTGGCAGTGGTGAGGCTGGACTGAAAAATCCAGGAGAAAGGACATTTTTCCCCAGCAATTCCCCTGTCCTCCTGCCGGCACCATTTTTTCTCCTTCTGTAAGGGAGAAAAAACATCTTTTGAGGCTGCTACTAACTTTGGGAAATCTTTTTTTGCCTGTCTTGCCAGGGCTGTGGTTTCATCTCCAACAGGAACAGCTCAATTATTTCCCGAATCGTTATCTGTGCTGCAGTCTCTCGGCAATCTCTGGCATCTGGCAGTTTTGGGGATTTTTTGTTTTGTTCTGTTTTTTATAAACAGTGTTGTCTTGTTTACGGGTTTGACTCTTGGAAGACAGGATTTGATGGCTCCCAATCAGCTACTAATGAAACGGAGGGATTGACAGCATGGAATTGATCCTTGCTTTGTAATTCCCCAACAGCCAGCCGTGTTTGTTTCTGAGCCTGTCAGTGGGTTGTATGTAAACCAGGTGTGATGAGGGACCCGCGCGCCAACAACAAGGAGAAGAGTGGTTTCGTACACCTCACAAGGAGAAACCTTCTGAGGTCTCTGCGCTGTCTCTCTTCCACTATCTGAGTGCTGCTCATCTATTTTCCCATCTTTTAGAGACAAACGGGACTGTTGTACAGAGAGGTATCACTGGAACAAGTTCACAGGTTGCTCAAGGAAACTGTGGCTGCTCCATCCCTGGAAGTGTTCAAAGCCAGCTTCAGTGGGGCTCTGGACAACCTGCACTGGTGAGAGGTGTCACTGCCCATGGCAGGGGGTTGGTACTGGATGATCTCTGAGGTCCCTTCCAACTCAAACTATTCTGTGAACCCTAAGCATGGGTCAGCACCATGAGCCTAAATAATGGGCTTGAGGTAGTCCGCGCTCATAAAGGCCCCAAGTATTTTGACTCATGCAGCTTTGCTCCACACTTTCTTTGTAGTTTGCCCACAGCAAAGGACTCCTCGCCTCTTGGATAGCACCCTGACCTCTATTTCAGGCAGATTATTTACTGCCTTCTTCATCTACTAAATCACAGAATGATTGAGGCTGGCAAAACCCTCTGAGCTCATGCAGCCCAGCCCAGGACTTAACATCACTGCATCAGCCAGACCAGGACACTAAGGGCCACAGCCAGCCTGTCCTTCAACAGCTCCTAGGATGGAGACTCCACCACTGCCCTGGGCAGTCCATTCCAGACTCTGGTCCCCCTTTCCATGGGGAAGGGCTTCTTAACAGCCAACCTAACCCTCTACTGGCAGCTTCGGGCCCTGCCCTCTCATCCAGGTGATGGTTGCCTGGGAAAAGAGCCCAACCTTCACCTGACTGCAAGCTCCCTTCAGGGAGCTGTAGAGAGGGAGAAGGTCCCCCTGAGTCTCCTCCAGGCTAAACACCCCCAGCTCCCTTAGCCTCTCCTCATCAGACTTTCCCTCCTGTCCCTTCCCTTGGACCAGCTGCAGCCCCTCCATCTCTTTCTTGAAGGGACCGGCCCAGCACTGCCCCCAGTAGTCGAGGGGAGGCCTCCCCAGTGCCCAGTCCAGGGTGAGAATGATGTCCCTAGTCCTGCTAGCCACACTATTGCTGATCCAAGCCAGGATGCCATTGGCAGTAATTCTGTGGAGACTGAAAGATTCCATTTCCACCTGCACTAAAGGAGGAGCTGCTCTGGAATCACGGAATTAGCTTGTGCCTTTTGAGGAGGCCTCGAGTCCTCCCTTTGGCTGTGCAGCAGAGGACAGCTTCATTTGCTGTCCTCCATCAGCTCCGCAAAGCCTTCCCCACAGCCCACTCAAGGAGAGCCTGTCGAAGGTTGCTTCTTGAGCCTGATGCGTATGTGTTAAGGTGAATAGGAATTATATTCACTTCAAGGAGAGATGAGGCCCTTGTGTTGACTACATTATCATTTATAGTAACAAAAAGAGCTTAAAATGTTAGCATATTCTTTTGAAAACGGAGCTTTGCATCCCATTAAGGGGAAGGGAACACAACCCGCAGTGCATTATATTTCCAAGCGCCTGTCAAGGAACGCTTACGGCTGTCGCCTGCTTACCGAGCATCCAGCTCTAGGAATAAATTGGGAATCACTGCCCGTGTGCTGATCCCCTCACCGAGAGATGGGAGATGCTGTTCAATTAAAATCCAGCCAGACACAAACCTCGGCTCTGCGCCGGACAGACACTTGAGGAACATGGAGTTTGAGGAAGAAAAGGAGGCTGAGGGGAGACCTCATTGCTGTCTACAGCTGCCTGAAAGGAGAGTGCAGAGAGGTGGGAATTGGTCTCTTCTCACAAGCAACAAGCAATAGGACAAGAAGAAATGGCCTCGGGGAAGGTTAGGTTGGATATCAAGAAAAACTTCTTCCTAAAGAGAGTCCTCAGCCCTTGGAACAGGCTGCCCAGGGACGAGGTTGAATCACCATCCCTGTCCATGTTTCACAGTCGTGGAGATCTGGAGCTCAGGGACAGAGTTTAGCGGTGGGTTGGGACAGTTGGGTTCAGGGTTGGACTGGATGAGTTTGAAGGCCCTTTCTGGCTTAAAAGATTCTGTGGTATGACAGTTTGCTCATGTCGATGGTGGGAGTTGAAATGGGTCTCCCAGCTTTGTTTTGGAGGGTGCACGGCTTAGATGCAAAGGATTAAGTTGGAAGGCTTCAGTCCCAGGTGGATGACACTTGGCAGTCTGTAGCATGTGGCTCTCCTTCAGGTAAGTCAGGTGCTCCACCAGCCATGGTGATGGTGCTGCCTGTTTCCTAAATCTGCTCTTCCATCCCCTGAGAAAAGTGGTGAATTTGGCCTCCTTGCCTCCTTCTGTGCAAGCAGAGTCATTGGGCACAGGAAGAAATGAGAGAAAACCCCAAATCCCCAGCAGAAAAACTCCAAAAGCCTTTCCCCAAAGCAGGGCTTTTGGAGATAAGCTGCTGCTTGGCAATTTGATGACTTGAACTTTTAGCTCTTTTTGGTCTGTCTAGAAGCAAAATCCACCTTGAAGGGAGGAAGCGTTCATCACAGGAGCTGTGTGCAGGAGGGGCAGAGCTGCCTCATCAGGCTCTGGGTCTTTCACAGCCACAGACTCTTTGATTTGTGTAAGGGCCCCGCAGCTGAACCTGTGTCTGTGCTGCGCCTGTAAGTCAAGATCTCCAGCTGCAGATTTGCATTAGCCAGCCGAGCAGGGCTTGTAGCTTGGGCAAAGCCATGGGCATGAACACTCCCAGAGCTCCAGTGTGCAGGGGATGAGGTAAGAAACACTGAGCGGACTTTGCTGAAGGATGAAGCTCTATTGGCATCAGTGATATCTCAGTGCAAGTCCGTACGGGGTGACACGTGCTGCATCTGTCTCCCTGAGCACGGACAGGTGAGATGAAGTTGTCTCGCCGTCCTTTTCCATCAGCAGTTCAAGATCCCCCTGATAGGCAGAGCACTGCTCCCGTCCCTGTCCACTTTGATTAATTCATTGCCTCCTTTCTGGGGTCTGTGAATTCATCTTGGTTTCGATGCAGAAATTTATCCTCCTCTTTAAGCACCGTTCTACTCCCTATCTGGGCTGGCCTGGCACGGTGAGACCAGCAGGAGGTGATGTGCTGAGTCCCTCTGCATTACAGAGCCCAAAATCCAGCCGTGAATCCTCTTTATGAAACTCCAGAAGCCGTTGCTAACACCAGCGCCCCGGCCAGAGGACCAGCAAAAGCTCTGCAGCTCTTGGGCACTTCAAACCCAGCAGTATCAGGAGGGCTTTGGGCTCGCACAGAGTGCTGTGGGCTTTAACACAGAGGAGGGAATAAAAGCTCTGGAGCAGTGTAGTCCATGGCAAGGTTTGTTGTGTGTGCAGGAAGATAATGTATGGTAATGAGGACAGCCCCGAGTTGCTGTAAGTTACGAGAACTTATCACTGCTCGCTGCTGCTGCGGCACATTCCCGGGATTCGGTCTCACCAAAGCAGCGTGAATAGATTTATTTTGTATTGTTAGACTGTCAAGCCACTGCAGAGCAACAACTTCCAGGCGATAACTTCTCCCGTGTGCTGAAGTTGTGAATTATATCCTTTATATCCTTTTAGCCCCCGACAATTGAACCGGGAGGGTTGGCAGCCGCTGTCCTTCCCACTCCTGCTCTGTGCTCATCATCTGTGGTCAGTGGTTTGGTGTCAGCTCCCCCCAGCCAAACCCCGTGGGGCTCTGAGTCAGGACTATATCTGTTTATTTCTAGAGCAGCTGAGCACATGGTAAGGAGAAGAGGGGAGCCCTTTCCTGATGTCCGCTGGGCAAGTCTGGGTTGGTTGGGTTGGTCTGGCAGGAGTTGGAGTTGAAGAAGGACAGGTGATCCAGCAAGAGGATGTGTTGTGGTGGGACATCTCCTTTCCTTGCCTGATGGATCAGAGTCTCTCTTCTCAGCACTGATGAGACGGCACCTTGAGTACTGTGTCCAGTTTTGGGCACCTCAGTACAAGGGAGACATTGAGGTGCTGGAGCGAATGCAGAGGATGGCAGTGAAGCCAGTGAAGGGCCTGGAGAATAAATCTTACGAGGAGAGATTGAGAGAGTTGAAGCTGTTTAGTTTGAGAAAGAGGAAGCTAAGAGGAGACCGCATCACTGTAACTATTTGAAAGGACATAGTAGAGATGTCGGTGCTGGTCTGTTCTCACAAGTAACTAGAGACAGAAGGGCTTCAAGCTTCAACAGGGGAGGGTTCAACTGGACATCAGGAAAAAATTCGTCATGGAGAGAGTGGTCAGGTACTGGAATGGGCTGTTCAGGGTGGTGGTTGAGTCCCCATCCCTGGATGTGTTTAAAAGCCACCGAGATGTGGTGTTGGGGGATCTGGTTTAGGGGTGGACTCGTAGAGTAGGGTTGATGATTGGACTCAATGATCCCGGGGTCTTTTCCAACCTGAATATTTCTGTCATTCTGGGGCTTTGGCCCCGATCGTTGTCCTGGGCAATGGAGAGTTGAGTTTAGAGGTTTTGGGGGTGACTTCAGCATGGAAACCACCTAGCTCTGCCCACCTCTGCCAGGCCCCACGGAGATGTGTGTGGCTGTAAGAGATGTTTAATGGTGTCATTTGCCATGGCTGTAGGTGATGCCATGTAAATACACCTATCAAAGGGGTATTCTGAGGCAGGGTGGGCACTTCCACTGTCACAAAAGCTACGTGAGCACGGAGATAACTCCTCGGAGAGCAGTGAGTCCCCCTTGGATGTGGAACAAAGGGAAAGACAGAACTGGAGCCATGGAGATGAAACATGTAATGAGACTGGGAGGAGAGCCCAGGGCTTTTGTGTGACTGTTCTCAAGCTTTCACTTAGTCCTGGAAAGGTAAAAATAGTGATGGCTGGTCCCTGCTGCTCACGACTGAGTTGCCTTTTTGTTCTGCTTTCCTTTGCCTGTCCTGAGTATCTGCAGAAGCTGATTTCTCCTTGTGCACAGAAACTGGGATTGCAGTGCCGCCTTCCTCATGGTCCAGAGGCACCAGGAGCAGATCATGAACACAGAGCCCCAGGCGACAGAGTTCGGGCTGTGAAGCTTCACTGCTATTTTTTCTTAATATTCCACTGGAGCTGGAGACCGTATCAAGAAACTTCTTTGAAAAGGAAATAAACCCATAAATTATGGCGCGGTCTTCGCAGAAAGGCAGAAGGAATACAAGGCTGTTTGAACGTATTATTTGCTGACCTTGACAGTTTCCTTGTAATGTTATTTAAACATTTGGGTTTGCAGGGCCGGGTTCTTCTTTATTTATTTAATAAGCTGCCAGCTTACAAATTGCAAAACTTTTTGCAGTTCCTCTTATCTTTTGCAGAACCACTGAGATGGCAAAATATATTCTCTGTCTCAACAATTCCGTCTGTATTTGCATGAGGAAATTGGAAAGCAAGTTGTTTTTCTTCGTTTGCATGACAATACCCGGAGTGCAATACAATTCCCGGTTAATTTGTGGTAGTTAGTGTGGGAGAAGAATGGGCCCAGCAGTTTGGCTCGGCTTTGCTGCTGATGTCGTGGTAATTAAAATTGATTTATAAGTAAAGGCAAAGAAAGCTAAACTACCTGTTTATTCAGCATGTCGAGGACCTGCGGAGCACAATAGTCGGGGTCACCAAGGTCAGATCTGCAAGCGCAGGCGCTGGAGGGCTTCTGCTGAATTAAGTTTTCAGGGTTGAGCTTCTAATTAGTCAAATATTTCCAGATGGAAAATATCAGATCCAAAATGAGAGCAGGCAACAGCCACAGCAGCTGCAGCTAAACCTCCACTGGCCTTGCAGAGTCCATGGATACTGGAATGTACGTGTGGGTTTTATATCATAAAACTTAGGTACTGGGAGTGACTTAGTCCATGATTTGTGGTGCTAGTACATCCACAGCAGTTCATCTCAGCTGACAACAGCTCAGGACAGTTAATCAGCACTTGATTGGGTCGGGGAATCCCAGGAACACAGGGAAGAGCTCTGAACTAAAGCTCTGATGGAGGGTATGCCCTGCGGTTTGCTCGTGCTGATGTTACTGAAGATGCACAGACACACAGATATACAGGTCATTGGGGGTTGGAAGGAACCTCCAAGGGTCATCAAGTCCGACTCCCCTGCTCAAGCAGAATCGTAGAACCTAAGATGGGTTGAACAGAAATGCATCCAGAGAGTCTAAAAAGTCTTCAGAGAAGGAGACTCCACAACCTCCCTGGGCAGCCCCTTCCAGGGCTCTGTCACCCTCACAGTAAAGAGACATTTTTTCTTATTTTAAGATGGGACTTTTGTGCTTCAACCCGTTGCCCCTTGTCCTATCACAAGGCCAAGTGTATTGTTCCTCTTGACAGATGATGCTCTAGTGTTTCATGTGGGGTCTAAACATGTGCGCTCTGAGGCTTCTGTACTTCTAGGCTTGTTTTTTCAGTCAATGGAGAGAAACAGGCAGCCTCAGCGGATGATTTCTCTCGGCTGAAAACAGGGATTCGAGGAGACTTGTCTGCTAAAAGTGCTCATTTCTTTCTTTTGGCTGTAAAAGAAATCTCAGGTGACTGATATATTCTTCAGTGTCTGACTCGAGATCCATGTCCTGCTTACCTCAAACAACTTGGAAGCTTCCTGGTGCTCTCGGAGTATTTTAAGGGGAATTGAATTTCCTGACTTGAGCTGAACGTCACTAGATTAATCTTCGAGCTTGAAGCCATCTGCTTCAAGTGAGACAGCGCGATCATAATTGTGAAGCTGTTGAGACAACAAAAAGTGTTTTGGACAACTGGTTTGGTCACGAAAGAGTTTTGAAAGGAAGATTCAGGCTGATGCTTAATAGTCTTTGAAAAGCCCGCTATTTTCTCTTCAGAATACGCAGGAGCAGAGATTTTGGGAGTAATCCTGGGACTTCTTCAGCAGAAAGAAACATTAACATGAGATGGCCATCTTCTGGCTCTGTGAAAGAGTAAGGAAGGCTGCAAAGACTGAATGGTTCAAGAAAACCAGGCAACAACTGAAACCCAATTTCACTTGTCTTCTACAAGCTCTGGTCGAGGTTGGGACATGGCTGAAGAGATGGTGGTTCTCAAACATGGACTGTGAGGAGGAGCTGGGGGAGAGGCATGAACACATCCTTAATGAGCAAGTCATTTTGTGGGGTATTTCCTTGTGTGAGATTTAAAGTTATATTTTAGGGGATGGAAGAAAAAGCTAGAGCAACCAAGGAATAAAATGCTCTTGCAGCTGCTTCAGGACTGAGATGCTGTTGTGATGCTCATAAAAAATAACAATAGTCCGTGCTCAGAGTTCCCCTAAAAGAAGGGATTTCTCCAGCCATACTGCAGCTACTACCAGTAGCTATTTGATGGTTCTCTTTTATGTTTCCTTTAAGAATCAGCCCATAGAGATGTCTGAAGTGCTGGGCAGTCGCAGCTGCCTCCCCATCCTCCAGAAGGAGCTGGAGCCGGGGGCTGCTGCCCATCAGACCCAGCTCATAGAGGGGAGCTCCCAGTGGAGGGAAGGCAGCAAAAAAACCCCAAATGTTTTGCATAACTGTAGGTAGTGGGCAACGTTTGCCATTTGTAATATTTCAGGGGAGACCTGACTTGATAAAGCATTCATGAGCATGGCCTCCTGCTATGCAGGTTCTTTTTTTCCCTGGTTATTAGGAAATATTCAAATACTGCAAACAAATGTCAGTTTGTAGAATATTCATGAAGTCTCCTGTTCAAGTTGGTCCCCCAAGTCGCTGCTGGCTGGAATACATCAAGCTAATGCTGATTGCGTACATTTAGGGTTGAATAAAGATATTCCTCTAAATAAGTAGGAACTGCTTTTTCTAGTTTGGGAATTGAAAAGGCTCAGACGAGCCCCACTGCCAGAGAGCTACTAATGGATGTTGGTTTCTACGTGCTTGACCACCGGGGTTGAAATTTGTCTCCTCTACCTCTGGCCATTACAAATTTCCATCAAAACATTTTCTCTGGGCTGCTCTTTTTAGTCAAGACCAAGCAAATCCATCCTGCAACAAAGCCTCAACATTGTGAAAATATCGTTTAATCCAAACCAGAAAGATCCCCCACTTCAAATTGCTATTCTAGCCTAGACAAACAGTGACATAACAGTTCTTAGCGACTCTTGAAATAGCCATTTAATTCCAAAACAAGCCAGGGCAAGTTTCTGGTGCAGAATTGCCAGAAGAGGATGTGCCACCGCTTGGAAAATGTCTCCGTAAATGGTTTGCTCGAGCTGGAAACAGGATTGGAAGTAAAATTAGCCCTTCAGGCAAAATAACATCATGTGATGGGGAATCGTTTGGGCCAGAGATCCTTGTCTTTGACAAGACAACAGTCTTGTCAAGAAAATCAAGGTCAAAAGTCAATAAACACTTGTTCTGCCCAGGTTTTAATTCCTCCTTCTGCTTTTGAATAACTTAGAGCAGAGGTGAGAGAAGGGGACAACTAGATCCCAAAGTTAGAGGAGGGTTACGGTCTGGCTGTCAGAACTGTACTAAACACACCACTAAAAGTAGATGGAAGGTGAAGCCTCCAAACAAACTCAGCCTAGGAAGCAAGCAGTACCTCGAACAGCGAGGCTAATTAGCACTCAGCACCACGTGCCAGGGGTTGCAGTGGATGGTTTGTTGTTGGCAAGGTTTCAGTGACGGGCAGATGTCCTGCTCACATCCCGGTATTGTAGCTCAAGCAGGACTTAACATGAGGAATTCCTCATGAGCTGCTGAGCCCAGGGGTGGAAGTAGCTGATCACAGGGGTCCCAAAAACGTCAAAAAGTCAGTGGGTCTGGTCTCAGGTAGTTTGTGGATGCTGCATGTGTTTCTAGTCAGAGAGCCTAGCAGCGCCTTCCCGGAGGAGCTAGTTGTGTTTCAGTAACCCTCCTTAGCCTGTGAGCCACAGGGAGGAGTAATTATGTCTAATAGAACCGGTGGGCTCCCGATGAAGATGTTCGGTGCCTGTACACAGCGTGCTCCTAATGAACACAAGTGTCAGGCCAAACGAATAGATGAGAGGCGCTGTATTCTCTGAGGTGCGGTGTGTTATTACCCAGCCTTTCCATTCAGCTGTGGGGAGATAACTGCTGCAGCTAGAGGTGGCCACTGCATGGGGAAGACCAACACGTTAATCAAAAAGAATTGGAATCCCACACTGCTTTTGGGAGGCTAATGAAAGGGTTTCATCTGCGTTGCTTTGCTAAGTGTCCCGAAAAGGCACCAGGGCTGGCTCAGAGGGGAGGTCACCACAGTCCCTGTGTGGAGATGGGGAGAAGAAGCTCTTCTGGGGCTGGGGTGAGATCTACAGATGGTGGGAAGGTAGGTGAGGTCTCTCTTGTTTACTGCCTTGGGGTCCTTCAGATACAGGACCTCCCAAGGGCCTACAGAGATGCTACGTGAAGAGAACAAGCTTTGTGAGGAGAGGTCGAGGGATCTGGGGCTGGTCAGTCTGAAGAAAAGGAAGCTGAGGGAAAACCTCAAGAAGACCAACCCACTCACCTACCTGGCTTTGGATCAGACACGTTGAAGTTTTGGGTTTCAGCTTTTGTGCATCACAATGATGACTAAAACCATCACTTCAAGAGCAGGTGCTTCAGGAGAGCTCCTGCCTTTTGGAAGGGAAGGAAGAGGGAGTTGTCAACCTCCATAACAAACCTCAACCACCCTTATGAGTAGCGACTGAAGGAGTTGGGGCTGGTCAGTCTGAAGAAAAAGAGGCTGAGGGGAGACGTTATTGCAGTTGGAGAGAGATGAGAGTTGGTCTTTTCTCACAAGGAAATGGCATCAAGTTGCACCAGGGGAGGTTTAGGTTGAGGAAAAACTTCCTGGAAAGGGCCTGAGAGCCTTGGAACAGGCTGCCCAGGGAGCGGGTTGAAGCACCATCTCTGGCCTTGTTTCACAGGTGTGGAGATCTGGAGCTCAGGGACAGGATTTAGCAGTGGGTTGGGACAGTTGGGCTCATGGTTGGACTAATTATCTTACGGTTCTTTTCCAACCTAAACACTTGCATGATTCTGTGAAGCACCCTGTGGACCTTCTGCAAGGCAGCTCCTGATACTTGAGTGCCTCACATAATCTTTGGTTTATGACCCTGTGTTGCTGAATTTTCATGAGCCGCTTGGCCAGCTGCTGCTCTTCAGCCACTGCACTTACTCAGAATAAAATGCGAGAGACCTTAAACCTTGCTCCTAATTTTTCACTCCCTGTTAAAATCGCTGCGTAAGGATATTTGAAGAAGCCTGTGCCCCCTGTGGATATCATCACTTAATCTTTTTTCCCTCTTAATAAAAGTGAGGCATGAAAGTCAGTGGCTGAAAGCAGCCGCGTCCCGTGCTGCTGCTGCCTCACAACAGTATTTTTTAAGATCATAGCTCATAACCACAGGGAGAGGTCTCTGTGGAGGGACTGGGGAGTAACTTTCTGTTTAGAGTCATTTACCTTGGGCTGTGATGTATTTAAGACGGAAAATTGCTACTTACACTTGCCAAGCAAATTGGCTTGTGCTCAGTAATCGCTTTCTAGTGTCTGTCTGGGAAAGGTCATCCTGGAGGCTCGTGCACTCTGCAGAACTTACTGTGGATGCTCAGGAGGGAAATAGTGTGGCCCCAAGCTGTAATTTCTTCCATACACAAAGTTCTCCACACCGTGCTGCTCAGGTTTGTGAGGTTTCTGAGTCCTCACTAGGATGGGGATTTGTCTATGGTGTCTCCTTATTAAAGCAGGAACCCTGCAACATAAAAACCCCCAACTTGAGGCAGACAGAGTGCAGACCCGGTGCCCTGCAATTTCCCCATCTCTCCATCAGCTCCCCCTTAGCAGATGCATCAACCAACAAAAAGGTCCCGTGTTCCAGCCTAATGTTTTAACCTTCGCTGTGGCAACAAACCTGGATGTTGTGTTTGCAGCAGCACTGCAAGCAGGCCCCTGAGGAGTCTGGACCCTTGAGTGCATTTAGCTGATAGCAGAACCAAAGCGAACGTAAAACAAGCAGGTTGGGAAGGAGACAGTGGCCTTCTTTCTTCCAGCTGTGCTCCACAAGTGCAAATTAGGAAGGGACCTCTTGGCTGACTGTCACCCCGTGTGTGAATCTCACCCTTTTCCCAGCCTCGTGACTGCGTTGCTGCTGGTAAAAGCGATGATGGTGGCAAAGCTGGCAAAGCAATTATCCTAATGAAACAGCAGCCGGAGTACTAATGCAGCGAGGCGGGTGTTCGTGAGAACCTTTACTGAGGTGTCAGCCTTGGGGAGCAGCAGGAGATGGGAGATACATCTTGTGCTCAGAACCAGATACAATCTAGAGAGCAGGAACCAAGTCACAACGACAGAGGCAGAGCTAAGATTTAACTGGGGATTGTGCGTTACTCTGTTAACTGGACAAGAGAAACTTGCTTCCAGTGATCCAGCAATTAATCTCTGAGCAGTCTGCTTGTATTTCTCCCTTGTCTTAGTGCTGCTTTGTACCTTTCCAGCCCTTTGCTGAGTTTTTCTCTTGTATTGAGCCATCTGTTTAAGCCTGATGAAGCATAACCTGGCACTACCTCTTCACAGAATCACAGAACATTAAGGATTGGAAGGGACCTCGAAAGTCGCTTCCAATTTAGTCTAATCCCTCTGTCTCAGCAGGATCACCTACACTAAGTTACACAGGAACACATCCAGGCAGGTTTTAAACGTCTTCAGAGAAGGAGACTTCACAACCACCCTGGGCAGCCCCTTCCAGTGCTCTGTCACACTCACTGGGAAGAAGTTCCTTCTCACATTGATATGGAACCTCCTACAATCCAGCTCAAACCCATTGCCCCTCGTCATGTCAATTAGATGACACTGAAAAGAGCCTGGCTCCATCTTCTTGACACACATCCTTGACATATTTAAAAACATTAGTGGGCTTACCCCCCAGTCTCCTCCAAGCTAAAGAGACCCAGCTCCCTCAGCCTTTCCTCATAAGGGAGATGTTCCACTCCATCATCTTTGTGGCTCTGCACTGGACTCTCTCATGCAGTTCTGTGTCCTTGTTGAACTGAGGGGTCCAGAACCAGACACAATACTCCAGATGCAGTCTCATCAGAGCAGAGTAGGGGGATAGGCAGATAGAGATCCTTCTCTATCTGCTAACCACACCGCTTCTGATCCACCCCAGGAAGGGGCCATTTGCCTTCTTGGCCACAAGGGCCCCTTGATGGCTCCTCACCATCCTGCTGTCCACCAGCAGCTCCCTTTCTCCTACACTGCTCTCTAACAGGTCAGTCCCCAGCCTATACTGGTACCTGGCATTGTTCTTGCCCAGATGCCACACTCTTCACTTCCCCTTGTTGTAGTTCGTTTAATGTCTCCCTGCCCACCTCTCCAGCCTGTCCGGGTCCTGCTGAATGGCAGCACAGTCTGCTGGGGTGTCGGCCACTCCTCTCAGCTTTGTGTCATCAGCAAACTTGCTGACCGTGCACCGTCATCCAAGTCATTAATGAATAGATTGAATAGTACTGGTCCCAGCACCAACCCTTGGGGCACTCCACTATATACAGGTCTCCAACTAGACTCTGTCCCATTGGCCACTGCTCTGACTTCTGTCCTGCAGCCAGTTCACAATCCACCTCGCTACCCAATCGTCTAGACTCTTTACCTGCCAGTACCCTGTCCCATGGGATTTCCCCAGCAATTGCTTGAAAAGGCCAAAGTTGGCCCTGCTGAAATCGCGGGTTGTGATTCTGCTGGGTATTCTGCTCCTGCCAGGGTCACTGCAGCCGAGGCTGCCCTCAACCTTCACTTCTTCAACCTGACCCTCCTTGTTGGTGGGGATAAGGAACTTATTTCCATAGTTTCCGTTGCAGCGGTGCCCTGATTTCGTCTGCCCAGCCCAGCCCAAATGACAGCCAAAGTGAGTTCCCCAAAGCAATGGAAAACTGTACGGTGACACCATTTCTTCCATCAGTCCATCATTCAGAACCCAGTAAAAAGATCTCTCTGGGCTTTTGGAGCTCACAGCATCGTTAAACCAGAACATAATCCATACAGTCCCTGCAAAGCATCGAGGAAATGCCCTTGTGGGTGGGCAGAGGAACTGGTGTCTCACCAGGGGTTCACTGATGGAGTCTGTCTGGGGCTCATTATATTGGAAGTAAAACTTGGAGGTCATAGTGGCAGGGACGGGTGTTTTGGTGCTTAAGAAAGAAGAGAAGAAACAAAATGTCTTGGAATTGTCTTCCATTTGTTTTGCCATTCCGGGCACGGCAGGCTCGGAGGGCACATTTCACATGTTGCTGAGGCTCCACCGCAGCTGAATCTTAATGGAGGTGGCGTTTGTCCCCCACCGGCACATCTTTCCTATCTGTATTATATTTTTCAAACAAACATCCTATTGAAATTTTATTTCAGTTAAACTTTCTTCTTTGCTTCCTTGTGGCCTGCACTGCGGTTTTGTGCTGCCTGCCCCTTCTAACAGGGCTCAGGAATAAAAACACTTGTGCTGAGGTGGGAAAAGAGAATCTTTCCTTTTCTTTAGCTGCAGAGAGAGGGGTCACTTCACTTCACCCGGCCTCTTTTTATGTCTTTTTTATGTCATTCGGGGAGGGGGGGGGTGTCTTACTTTTTTTTTCTTTCCCCCCAGTTACCAGTGGCTCTCATCATCCCTTGTCAGGTTGGGTTGAGATTCACCAAGAAACTCAAAAGTACTTAGGAGACACTGATTGATGGACCAACAAGGCTGTCAAAACAGCTTAAGAAAATGAGGCTGGACCTAAAGATGATAATTAGTGACATGGAGAAGAAGGAAAGAGGCTGGAAGGCTTTCCAGCTGCTAGACCTAGTGGGGATCAGAAAGGCAATCCAGCACCTGGAGTGGAGACTGTTAGAGAATGAGCTGAGAGGTCTTTGAGGCAGACAGAATCTGACGTTGTTTTCATTGTACGCCGCGTATTCCCCTAGAGAGCACCCTGACTGATGCAGCCTGAGAGCTGTCACTCACACGGGCCATCTCTGCTGTAAAGGGGTCCTTGTGACTGGCTCCTTCCGTCAACAATGCATGGGCTTCGAGAATGGAGCCCCAGACCACCTGGGGATCTGGGAGTGATGTGAGAGACTGACAGGCACCTTCTTGGGGCTGGTTCAAAGGAAAGGTTCTTTTAGGTCAGATTTTCTTCCTGCTGGTTGGTTATGTTATGATCAAGGGATGGAGGAATAGAAGGTGGCCAAAGGCAGTGGAGGTTGTTGCATCCCAGGGTTTGTGGAGGCCTGGGGAACCTGCAGCAGGTCTGCACAGAGCCTTGTCCTGCATATTTCTTCCTTGACCATCTGAGAATCCTCTGCTGCGTGTGGAGGCAGCAAAACGGCTACATCTGTCTCAGATCTTTTAGGTTGAAAGAAACCCACAGTGTGTGGTTCAAGGCAGGTGAAGTAAGGATGGCTGTAAGCAAAGACAGAGGATGGCAGTGCCAACGTACACTTGTGTAGGTAGGGATGATGCTGGACTAGTTTGGCACAATGCGGGAAGGTGCCAAACCCACGAGAGCCCTGGACTGGGGCTCAGCTGCCCAGGCAGGTCTGCGCAAGCATTTTTGGCATCACATTTCCCCTGCAGAACTGATTAATTATTTTGGTTTCTGTGTGTGTTGGCTGTGGATGCAAAATTGTTGGCAAAGTTTTGCGGGGGAAGCTTCTCCTGCCCTGGCGGTGACGGGCACGTTGAAGTAGGTAATGAGCGTGATGGAGTGCCTTTACACTCGACACCCGTGTTTATAAATACGGATCTATGTGCAGAGGAATTGTCTCAAGCCGGTCAAAACACAATTATTTCATTTTCCTCCCCTTTCAGGATTGTTGTTGTTTAGGAATAAATTGCTGCTGCTGCTGCTGATTTATGAGGGCAGGAGCAACGGCATGAAATGGGCTCAGTGAAGTGATTTTGAATTTCCACTACAATTACTCTTCTCTTCAACCATATGATTCCCTTTTTCTTGCGTGCACCAGCCAGGCCCGGGGTTTGCTTCGCTCACTGCCGTGCTCTTGCTGCCCTGGGAGCTATGCCTGCCCTGACTGAGCACCAAGCCCTGGGGCTGAGCACGCAGAACCCAACCTGAAGTGCTAAATTGCACTTTAATAAAGGAAACTGGCAGAGAAGGTACGTCTCAAAATCCCACCACACTGGCACCAAGGGATGCTGATGCTCTGGCTTCAGCCGTAAAGTTGAGAGCTAGGAGCCTGCATTTGTGTTTACCTGTGCTGAATGGAGCTGCTAACTGCTGGCTAAAGGCCGTCTCTTCTTGGCTCCTCGATTTGTCTGCCAGCACATGCCTGACAAGCTCTTCTGGCTCCGCAGTGAGCTCCTCAGTGAGCCCGTGTGCTTTTCTTGGTTACCCTCCCAGGAGGCTTTTCAAGTTCAGACTCATGGGTGAGACTCTGTGCGACCAAGTTAAAGCTCTTCACAGCCCAAGGGGCAGAGTGGTTGTTAGAAAGGGCCGGTGGGCTTGGTGGAAGTTCATCAGTTGTGTCTTTTGTGGTCTCCTCTAGCTTGTTCAGCTTCTCCATGGTCACATCTGCAAAATGGGCTAAAAATCCCATGTCCGCGTTGGTGGGGGTACCCTCATAGGCTGTGTACATTACTCAGAGTGAAGGGACAATTAGAGTCAGCAGGGAGGTAATTTGGAGGGATTCAGCTTTCTTTGCTCTTCCCTGGCTTAGTCTGGTGTTGGAGAAGTGTGTAAGTGTGACCCTTGGGCTGCATGAGCCCCTTTGCATCACCCACCCCCTTACTTAAATCTTTCCTTTGCATCTGCAGGACCTCAAACCCATCCTGCTGACCCTTCCAGGACTGAGAATTTTGGTGGCGTTGCTGGTGCAGGGTTGTTCCCCCCATCTTGTGTTGTTTTGTGAAAGAGCTGTGCTGGGGAGGCCGAAGTTATTAACAAAACTGTGTGCTCTGGTAACAGAGCACCAACACAAAACCACGCCAGCTACACTGAGCTCTAAAGAGTGTAATAAATGTGAACATCCTGGGTAATGTGATTTATTATTGGCAGCGTGAATAGGAGAATAATAAACCACTGCAATGATTTTGCAGGAAAAATGAGGGGGTTTTATTATTATTCGTACTCCAAAGGTTGTTTACAAGGCAAGAATGAGGTCAGACTCTTAAGCAGAGCCACTGATGCCAGATCCTCAACTTGGTGCCTACCAGGAGATGTAATCCCCTTTCCCCCAGGTTCATTTGTGTGGGGAATCAGGCTCCCCGGGTTCATTATCACTAACAGATCTTGCCTGTCTGTAAGCGGTGCGGTGTATCCGAGTGGTAGCTGATGCTGTAGCTCCACACATCAGTCGTTTTTCCACACCTGGAAAAGGGACTGGTGGTGTTTAGGAGTCGGATTTGTTGGGATCATTCAGCAGGGCAAAAGCTCAGGCCATGGGATTTGATGTTGGGGAGAGAAACAAGCAGTTTCCAAAATGCTGTGGCACTTGAAATGGTTTTGCTGAGAGAAAAAACAAGGCACAAAGGGTTGATGCATCTGATCCGAGCTGTTGGCACAACCTTGGCATGATAGAATCATAGGGTTGAAAAAGACCCTCAAGATCTTCAGTCCAGCTGTCTGCCCTACAACCTCCAGCCACTAACCTGAAGCACCGTGTGTGACTGTTTGTTGAACCTCTCCAGGGATGATGCCTTCACCCCAGGGTGGTCCTTTGGGATGCCCAGCTAGGATGGGTGTTGGCAGGGCAGTGCTGTTAGCACTGGCACCCCCAACATCCCCTCTTTCTTTCCCCACTGGTCACCTCAGCTGATTTTCTAAGATCCTCCTGTTTTCTGAGCGAGGAAAGATCCCATTGCTTCCCTCATAGTGCCTGCTATACCCTGCTTCATCCATCTTTTTCTTTTGCATTTCACTTGTTGCCCAACACGGCGGCCTTTAACGGAGACAGGGCTAAGCAACACTTGATTTTCCTCCTTTATTTTGCGTCAGCTCAGCTGCACTCAAGACCAATTGGATTTTCCATTACTGTGGCAGGTTACGATCCTTTGGTTACTTTTCCTGTAATTTTCATGTTTGCCTTTTAATATTTCTTATGAGATTGAAAGCTTTGGATAAGAGGCGGTAAGCTTGTGCTCAGTGTGCTACGAAGGAGCTCGTTGAATGTGAATGAGGTGCGAGGAGGGTTGTGAGATACTGGGGCTAGCAGGCAGCTCCCTGGCTCAACAGATGAAGAGAGGTGATGGAGCTGGGCATGGGGAGGCTGGAGTGCACAAAGCAGCATCTTAAAAGCATATTTCTTCAGGCCCAGCAGTGCTAAATCTCTTCACCTTTGTAAGGACAGAAGCACCATCAGTATCTCCCGTGTTTTTCAGTGCAGTAATTCTTTCAGGTGCTTTGTACACAGACGGACAGTGAGAGCGGTATATTTTTATTTATATAAAAATAAATACTTGTGTCTCATTTCGACAGGTCTTACAAAGAGCATAAAGCAGATCTCTGCCTTCTGTGTGTTCAGCTCAGTTAGGATCCAGCAAACCACCCTTTCCCCCTGTGGGGAGGACTCGTAGGGCCCCAGTGTGGAGTCACTGCTGTTCCAATGCCTGTGGGATACTGCTGGTGCCAGGTAACTCCTGGGTGCTTTGGTAGAGCACATGGGCAATGTGGCATTCTGGTGCCTTATTTTCCTCCACATAAAAGAAATCCCAAACCATTCTGAGCTCTTTTCTCCATTGACTTTTGCTGGAGCGTGCATCCCTCTGGGAAACAGGGGCTCGTGGAACTCCTCTGTTTCAGAATGTAAGATAAAGCCAATTATCTCAGTTAAGTGTTGTTCAATGCTGCTGCTCAACTGAACCCACCATGTGCAGCGTTTCCTGGGTGGTGGCAGACGGCAGCATCTCCCTTGGCTGGAGAGACCAAACCACGGAGGTGTGGGGTGTCAGGAAGTCTCTGCTGTGGGACCCAAATTCTGCGCTGACATGTAGCTGCTTTCATTAGCTCCTACCTTGCAGCACTCATCAGTCTTTTTCCCCTGTCAGAAAGTCTCAAGTGTTCTGAAGAATATTCAGGCCTCTTTTGGCAAGCATCAGAGATAAGTGGATAATAAAACACACCTTGAAAATATTCTACATCCTATTATTAGCCTTCTCCTTATTATACTTGCAAAGGGAAGAAACAAATCCTCAGTTGCAAAGCACTGCACTTGTCTACGTTGCCAGTCCATCGTGTCCAGATGCTCGCAAAGAAAGGCTTTCAATAGTATTTCCACTGTTGTCTGTTGATTGGCTCCATTAATCAGTCGTTCCTGCCGTCTGCCGCGTACTTCCATGAGCGTGAGTCGTTGCGATCCCCTTCCCTCCCCGCAGCCTCCTTTCATGCTCCCATGAAACTTTGAAACTGCCTAAACCCCGGCTTCAGCAGGAATGAGAGGAGACAGATCTGCAGCGATACCTGCTCTCCTTTCAGAGAGAACAAAAGCTCCCTGGAACAGCAGCTGTTATTTACTCATCTCTCATCAGCACATTTGACCTAATTTGGATCTCCTCTAGCCTTTGTTTCCAACACCTGGTTTGCAGCATTGCCAGCGGAGCTGACTCCTTTAGAGCTGCTGGTTTGAAGTGATGGGAGAGCTGGGGGGAGACAGGCAGCTCCTGTAAACGCTGAGCTGCTGGGATTGCTGGGTGGCTGCGTGGTGATGCAGAATAGCCCCCATCACTCCGCTTTTGAGAGCTCCACAAGAGACCATCAGTAGTACATTAGCACATCCTTGGATGCTCTAAGGGGCCTGTGACAGATATGGGACCATACAATGCTGAACCTCAAATCCTGGGGTCAGGTCTGGGCCCCTTTCTCACTGACAGAAGCATATTGAGGGGCTGGTGTGGGACCAGAGAAGGGCATCAGAGCTGGGGAAGGGGCTGGAGCACCTACGTGTGAGGAGTGGCTGAGGGAACAGGGTGGAGGTTAACTGGAGAAAAGGAGGCTCAGGAGGGATCTTCTCATTCTCAACAACTGCCTGAACTTCAGGAGGTTGGAGCCAGGTGGGAGTCGGTCTTGGACCAACTAACAGAATGAGAGGAAACAGCCTCAGGTTGTGCGAGGAGAGGTGGAGGTTGGCCCTAAGGAGCAATTTCTTCCCCACAAGGGTTCCCCAGGCCTGGCCCTGGCTGCCCAGAGTAGTGCAGGAGTCCCTGTGTCTGGAGAGATTGCAAATCCATAGATCTGTGTTGTGAGTGACATGGCAGTACTGAGTTAGTGGTTGGAATCAATGAGCTTAGAGGTCTTTTTCAACCTAAACACTGCCATGATTCTGTCTGGTTAGTGGTGACTGTGTCGGCTTTTGATTTCTCTCATCAAACTCAGTTTGTCTTGGGAGCCATCAGCTCCTGAAGATATGCCCAGACCACTTCCTCTAGTGAGCACAGCTGACATAAGAGGTCAGTGCCTGCTGATGGTCCCCCAAGTCGCTTTTGCACCAGCTCACGTGGGAGCAGCTATTACTTTTCCCCAGAAGCTGCCCAGCTCTCTCCAACGCTACCGGAACACATACAACCACAGATTTGTTCTGGCTTTCCATTTAAAATTGCCTCCAGCCCTCCTGCACTGGGAGCAGAGGGGAGATGCTCCGATGAGAAATGCAGGGTCCCGGAATTCATTTTTCAGAGATGGCAAGCAAACCTAGTGATTTATCTGCTGTCACTCTGGTCCGAGAAAACCTTCCCCACCAGGTGAGCTACGCAGGAAGGGTAACTCGCTACACAAAGCCCTGTCGAGACTCCTCACCTAGAGCTGACTTTTTTTTTGAGCCCTGAAAGTAATTAACAGCATTGCCTTGGAGAAAAAGTGCTCTTCTGCACTGCACTGCAGCCTCTTGGGTCTGCGGGACAGCTTCCTACCTGTTTGCTTCATGCATTCCCCACTGGTTTTCATGCTGGTGGCTCCCTCTGTCATCTCTGATTTATTGCCTTCAGAGTGGGACCTTCATCTGCAGGGCTCAGCAGCGCGGTAGAGGCACCTCTGGTGTTACTGGGAAGGACCCCCTCTCTGGCACAGCAGTATGGTTTTGGAAGTTGGATCCTGTTGGACTCCCTTGAGCTGCTCATCCATCCTTAAGACAGTCTTGTCCAGGGGTCACTGATGTTTCAGCTGTTGTAGTAGAGCTGTGTGGAAGCCACCTTTCTGTTCATGTGTTTGGAAGTGCTGTGATACCACAGCCAGCACCATGAGGCAATAACTGCAGTTCACATCTCATTTACGTGGGTCAGTGAGCAGCTCTAAGTGCCCTCCACCATGAGGAAGTAGGGTGAGATCCACAGGCTGAAAGGGGGCCCAAGGCAGCAGAAGTCAAACTTTGTCTGGTAGTGATGGACACACAGATTGAGAGGAACGAAAAGGTCCAGAGCATGTGCGGGCACCTTGATCTTGTCGTGCAGAGAAACCCAACATTCTTGGAGGCTTAATTCTCCTTTCCTCTTGTTAGAGCTGCTAATGGCCTACACAGTGCAGGTGTGGCCTCCTCCTTCCATCATCTCTCCATCTTTTTCTAAGCCACCCTCAGCCATGATGTGTAAGGGAGATGAACCCTGTAAAGATGGAGGTTGATGTGTCCCATTGGCTTCATCTTCTGAGAGCACTGCAGACAGGCCAGGATTGAGCTGGAAAATAAATGAATAACTAGAACACACGTGAGTAAAACGAAGGGTCTCTGCTCTTATGTGGTCTAATAATGATGTGAAGGAACTGTGTCACCTCCCATGTCACCACTCCCATCACCTCCCGTGTCACTCTGCCTTGATGGAGATCACTCCTTCCTCAGGCAGATTGGATGGGAGATGCATGAGCCAGGGCTGCAATCCTCGCTGGGTTACCCCTGGTCTACAGCTTAGCTGGAAGTCACTCAGAAAACTCACACTGCTGTCAAACAGGGTTGGCACTTTTCTCTGCTGAGCCTAGCAAACAGTGAGCATTTCTCTACATTTCTGGTTGGCTTTCTCCAGCCAAAAGAAGATAAATTCATCATCTGCCTGTGTGATTTGAAGGAACCGCTTCCAGAAGATTGAAGGTAATGGCCAAGGCTCCAGTTAGATTCTAGATTATTTTAAATCCGTTGCTTTTCCCTGAATCATACACATAAGGAAACCTTCTTTCCCTGTGAGCGTAATGGAGCCCTGAAACAGGCTGCCCAGAGTGGCTGTGGAGCCTCCTGCTCTGGAGACTTTCAAACCCACCTGGACACAACCCTGTGTGACCTGATCTAGGGGATCCTATTATGGCAGGAGGTCTTTTGAGGTCCCTTCCAACCCCTAACTTTCTGTGATTCTCTAAGTCCCATTTTTGTGCGGTCTCAGATGACTGAGTTCTTCTTGACCTCCTGCCTTGAAGCCTCACGGTTTGTTACTGCTCATCGTTAAAGAGCTGCTGCACTCTACAGTGGAATCAATGTGGTTCAGGACTAGGTAAATGAATCCTGTAGATAGTCGATTATAAGCACGTCGAGAAGTTACATAAATGCAAGCAGTTACCTGGTTGTTTCGATAGCGAGATGAATGGGCTGTTGCAGAAGTACCCAATAGCTGTGGATAGTTACTGCTATTGAAAACCTTCCCCCTGACGCTTGGTTCAATTATCAAAGTTATTCCAGAACAAAGTTCCTTGAGACCTCCTTTCTTCTACCTTGAGGCACCACAGCCTGTTCCAGCTGAATGGCAGAAGCACTCTGCACTACCTGCATCATCTGCTGAGAGGGGTAGCTGGTGGCACTGAAGGAGGAGCAGCCACGTGTGCACTGAATTTACCCAGATTTAATGGCAGTTATGAGACTGGATTCACTCTGCTCTTCCTGTTGCTTTGAGAGCAAACCTGTGCTGTGGTTTGGGTTTGCAAAGCTGATTCGGGGTATTTATTACCCCACTCAGTCAAACATCTTGAAGAGCTCTGTAGTTTCTTCTTAACTTTAACATCATGCACCTGGGTCAAAGCAATCCCATGCGTGAGTACAGACGGAGAGGAGAAAGGACTGGGGACAGCCCTGAGGAGAAGGACTTGAGGATGGAGCAGAAGTTTCCCAGGAGCTGCAGCCCAGAGAGCCAACCGTGTCTTGGGCTGTGTCAAAAGAAGCAGTAACAGTCGGTTGAGGGAGAGGATTCTCCCCCTCTTCTCTGCACTGGTGAGACCTCACTTGGAGTCTTGTGTCCAGTCCTGGAGCCCCCAACACCAGAAGAACAGAGAGCTCCTGGAAGACATCCAGAGAAGAGCAACTACAATGATCAGAGGGCTGGAGCACCTCCCATATGAGGACAGGCTGAGCAAGTTGGGTTTGTTCAGCCTGGAGAAGAGAAGGCTCCCAGGTGACCTTGGAATCGCTGAAGGGGGCTACAAGAAAGCTGGGGAACAGCTTTTGGCACAGGTGGTAGTGAGAGGACAACAGGAAGGGGTTCCAGACTTGAAGAGGGGAGATTGAAATTGGACATGAGGAGCAAATTCATTCCTGTGAGAGTGCGAAAATGCTAGAACAGGTTTCCCAAGGAAGTGGTGGTTGCCTCATCCCTGGAAGTGTTGAAGGCCAGGTTGGCTGGGGCCCTGAGGAACCTGCTCTAGTGAAGGTGTCCCTGCCTGTGCAAGGAGGTTGGAACTAGATCATCTTTAAGGTCCCTGCCAACCCTGGCCAGTCTGTATTTCTGTGATCATGGAGTGTGTGAGGGACTTGTTAATTTATGAACCCTCAAATCAATTTTATTAAAGCTCCACATATGTCAGCGGTAGGGCCAGGGCTTTGGGAGAGGGGATTGGGTTGACATAGAAGGAAGGTGGTATTTTGCTCTGCAAAGAAACGCAAATCACAGCAACACTCGTGATCCATCCCCAGCTCAGCACCACCACAGCTACGAGTGAAATGAATGGGGCTTTCAAGGCAAAATTCCCCATCATCTCTTGCAAATCTCAACTGGAGTTTGTGTTCTGAACCGCCGGCTTCACTGTGTTGAGCCCACGCTCCTGCGCTCGTTCCTCATGTAAAAAGGGCCCTCCAGCAGGCCGTAAACTTTGCGACGTGAGGGAACGAGCGGGAGCTAAACCATAAGATTTTCTGTCACTGCTGATCGCAGCCGCTCTGGGGGCTCAGCAGGGCCGGTTGGCTGCGAAGGGGAAGGGAAGAAAACGCAGCAAGGTCTTCCGTCACTTACAGAACATGGTTGGAGCGAGGCAATAACCTCGGAGTTGCTCTCCCGGCTCTAATAACCCAAATGTTGGAGGCAGTGAGTTGTATCTCATCAGAGCTGGAGCTCCTGCAGCAGCAGAGTGCTCGGCGCTGCGCCGGCCTGCTGCAGCTGGGGAAGGGCTGTAGGGAAGCATTTCTTGGAGCTGTAGGATGCTGCTCACTGAGGCTCCTGGTTCCGTAGACACGTGGCGGCACATCTCCAGTCAGAGGGCCTTCTGGGGCCTTCTGGGTTTTGCCTTTTTCTTTTTGGTTTTCAGGAGGGCACCTGCTCTGCAGGCAGTAAATCACAGAATCACTATGGTTGGAAGGACCTCCAAGACCACCAAAGCCCAGCTATCAGCCCAACCCTACTCTGTCCACTAAACCCTATTTTCAAGGACCAGATCTACTTGTTTCTTGAACCTCTTCAGGGATGACAACTCCCATCCCTCCCTGGGCAGCCTGTTCCAACCTCTGTCCACTCTGTCAGGAAAGAGATTCCCAGTGTCCAGCCTAACCCTGCCCTGGCACAACTTGAGGCCACTTCCTCTTGTCCTGTTGCTGGTGACTTGGGAGAAGAGACCTCTCTACCCCAGCCTTTCAGGGAGCTGTAAAGAGCAATAAGGTCTCCCCTCAGCCTCCTTTTCTCTAGACTAAAGAACCCCAGTTCCTCAGCTGCTCCTCATCAGCCCTGTCCTCCAGTCCCTTCTCCAGCCTCATTGCCCTTCTCTGGACCCACTCCATCCCCTCAGTGTCCTTCTTGAGGAGCCCAAACCTGACCCCAGCACTTGAGATGAGGCCTCATTTGCAGGTGATGAATCACAGTCCTGCCCTGCCTAGGGCTGCTGTAAAACATGGAGCATCCCCCCCTGACCTGTGAGATAGAGCTCTCTTGTACACCAGCTTTTTTTTGCTTTGTCCCACGGCACCACTGGGGTTTTTAAGGGCTCTTTGGCTGCATCTGCCAGACCACTGAGCCTTCAAACCTGAAGCAGGCAGTAGAGTTCTTACCCAATGAAGCCCCAGCCCTTATAAGCCTTGGAGATGTGTGGAGCCACCTCCCATTGCCCTGTGGACATCTGAAGCCCTTCTAATGCAGGTGGCACCCACAGACGAGTTTTTCTGAGCTGTCACCTCTCTGAAGTCTGTACACGCGGTAGGGAGGGGAGAGGAAACTCCAGCGTATGGGGTTAGGATTTTATCCCCTGTGTGCACAGGTGGCCCAGAAGGCATCCTGGCTTCTATCATCAGTAGTGTGGCCAGCAGGACTAGGGATGTCGTTGTGCTTCTGGACTGGGAACTGGGGAGGCCTCCCCTCAAGTACTGGGGGCAGTGCTGGGCCCCTCAATTCAAGAAAGAGATTGAGAGGGTAAGTCTGATGAAGAGAGGCTGAGGGAGCTGGGGGTGTTTAGCCTGGAGAAGAGGAGACTCAGGGGGGACCTTCTGTAGTCAGGACAGGGGGTTGGGTTCTTCTCCCAGACAGCCATGGCCAGGACCAGAGGGCAGGAACTGAAGCTGCCAGGGGAGGGTTAGGTTGGATGTTAGGAAGCCCTTCCTCATGGAAAGGGTGATCAGACCCTGGAATGGACTGCCCAGGACAGTGGCGGAGTCTCTATTGCTGAAGGTGTTGAAGAACAGTCTGGCTGTGGCCCTTGGTGCCCTGGTCTGGCCGCTGTGGTGGTTAGGTGCTGGGCTGGGCTGCCTGAGCTCAGAGGGCTTCTGGAGCCTCAGTCATTCTGATGCTGTGGTGCTGTGACCATGACTGAGCCAACAGGCACTGGTCTCTTTTCTCCTCTCTCCTGCAGAAAATGAGCTGGTTTTTCTTAGCTTGGGCTTTACAGCAGGAGCGGTCTGATTTCGATCAACCATTTGAGTATTTCAGAGAAAGAACATGCTGCTAATTCAGAACAAAATGTGATGACTTGTATTTAACCCAAGCGGTTCTTGCTCTTGAGCCCTACCAGTGTGCAGCAAAACACTTGCAAGAAAAACAAGCTGTCGATGTAGTGAAGTCCTCAGTACCTCTTTTATTTTTGCTGAGCTCTTTCATGGAAGCAAATTTCCCAACTGGCTGTAAAAGTTCATTCGTGTTCCCTGTTCATGAATTATCCAGTGCTATTCCTCGTAGCAGAGCTCGGTCGGTGAATAGGCTTGTCATGAAACACTCCAGATCTGGAATTAATAGCTCAACCTGCAGAAAGAGCTCAAATTTAGCGCTGCAGACTCCTGTGCACTGCTCTGATGCTCTGCCTGGAGCATGGGCTTTCCCTCCTGCACCGTGCCTGGGTGACCTGAGCCTGTTCCAGCTTTGCTTTTCTTCCTGGGGTAGGAGAAATAGGATCTTGTTCCCAGGCCAGAAAATTCTGAGGCTTTCTAGCCAAATTCAAGGAATACAAGGAGTTTGTAAGAAAAGCAGCCAGGGAATGTGGTTGAAGGTCTTCCAGGGCAGGAGAGAGGAGCCTTCCAGCAGGATATGGGAATATGACACAATTTTTTTTCTTATTTTGGGGTAACTGAACTGTTTTTTCCAGAAGCTGGGAAGGTGACGTTCTGGGAAGTGACCTCATTCATGTTTTTAAATATGTGAAGGATGGGTGTCAAGAGGATGGAGCCAGGCTCTGCTCAGGGGCACGCAGTTATAGGACAAGAGGCAACAGGTGTGAGCTGGAACATGGGAGGTTCCACATCAATATGAGAAGGAACTTCTTCCCACCCCACTGAGGGTGACAGAGCACTGAAGCAGGCTGCCCAGGGAGGTTGTGGAGTCTCCTTCTCTGGAGACATTTAAAACTCGCCTGGACATGGTCCTGTGTGACTGGCTCTAGGTGATCCTGCTGAGTCAGGGGGATTGGACTGGATGATCTTTTGAGGTCCCTTCCAATCCCTGAGGTCCTGTGATTCTGTGAGAACACAACTCTATTCAGTCAGAGATGGATCATAGCTCCCAGAGCTGGGTGTTCACTGAGCATCCCCATCTCTGCCAGGCAGCCACCTCCCTCCCTTCAGCCCCATCACAGCCCCAGTGCACACTGGTTTTTTCTCCTGGGAGGTGGCACCTGGAGACCCTTTGATCTCCCTGTGACAAGGAGGAAACATGGGGTAAAACCCAGCCCCGGGGATCTCGCTGCAACACACCTGGTTTTTCTGTCCCCTCCTCATCCTCTGCTGCTGGCCCCGTCCCCACTACCTAAATTACACAGAAAACATAAAGGGAGGGGAAAACAACCCTTTCATGGGGCCAGCTCAGAAAAGCAACTGTAATTAAAAACTGTGATGTGTCTGCTTTCCAGCTTTTCTTTATTCCCCAACAGGCAACTAACGACTGGGCCAATTAATGTTCTGCAGGTAGGAGTCAGCTTTAACGCTGCCTTGAAAGTCAGCTGGGCTGTTGGGCTCCTTTTTCCACCATCTGACTTGGTCCTCCTGCCCTCTTGCCTTCATTAGTGTGAGACAGTAAAGAAAATTACAGTATAGCCCACTGGAGGCAGCTGGATGGGAAAAGGTTCTTTAGAAAAGACAGAAGTAAATAACAGTGACCCAGCAATTACTGGAGGTTGTTTATTCCAGCACTAAATGCAGAAGCCACAAACCTGTTAAACTATAGGAACAGGGAAACCTGTTACAGAGAAGATGAAAAACAGCCTTTAAAATAGGAGTTTGGGGCGTCTTAAAGGTGCTTTTAACTCTCCTCTCTACACACAGTTTACACAGAGGAAGGACAACGCTTGATCTGCAGAGGGACATCCCCCGTCAATTAACTTTCATAACCTTCCCCGTCTGTCCTCAGGTTGGAACACACAGGACTGAATAATACTCTTCATCTTTACAAAGCAGTTCATTACTGGGTGAACACAGGGTGGTGACAGCAAGCAGAGGTGGCCCAAGGAGCAGGTGTGTGGGTCGGGTCTGCCCATTATGTTTCCTTCAACTGTGGGAGCGGGAGGTGAAGCTCAGAAAATAATGAAGCAGAATTTATTCTGATTTAAGTACCTTTTTAATGCTTAAATGCATGAATTATCTTCCTGTTAATCGGGGGATTTGTAAATATCAGTGAGCATCTGCACAGCCATACCTCGGTTTTTCCCTGGGAAAGGGCAGAGGCAGGGGAATGCAGAGATGGCTGCAGCCAGCAATGCTGTGGAGATCGGCTGGAAACAGCAAAGGGCTGCGGCACGGTGCCCGGTCTGGGAGGCGCAGACACAGTGATGGGCAGCAGGACTCCTGCTCTCAGCGGCTCTCTGTTGGCCTCCAAGGCCGAGGAAATGCCTTGGGAAAGTCCAGGGGTTGTGGATGTGCCAAAGGAAGTTTAGGTTAGACATTAGAAAAACAAGGAGTCCTCAGGCCTTGGCACTGGCTGCCCAGGGAGGGGGCTCAATCGCCATCCCCAGTCATGTTTCACCGTTGTGGAGATCTGGAGCTCAGGGACAGGGTTTAGTGGTGGGTTGAAACAGCTGGGTACAGGGTTGGGCTCAATGAGCACGAAGGTCTTTTCCTTCTTCTTTCCTTGCTGTCTTCTGCAAACTACAGCTTCAGCTGGGTAACAAGATGCAGCTCATCTCCAAGGGTGAAAGCAGGGTTTGCATAAGCTTTATGTTACTTCTGTGTAGAAACCCCTTTACTGAAGCTCCCACTGAGGCTTTATTGCTTTGTGTGCTGTGGGGGGTGAAGGCAGACCTCAGTCCCTCCTTTTGCATCCTCCTTGGCAAAAGGCTGCTCCTCCTCCCTGCTAAAAGATGAGTCCTGTGGTCAGCAGTGGTGATTTTCCTCTGTCCCCTTTGCTGTGGATATGGAGCACTGCTGGTTTTCCCCTCATCTAGGGGTGACTCAGGAGTGTTCCAGCCTGCTTTCATTACATGATGTTTCTCTTCAGTGACTGCAGTGGAAATCAGTTATTAGCAGCACCCTAATCCTTAGTAGCTCATTAGATTTTACTGGAGTCAGGGCCAGATTTTAATCTTGGTTGGAGCAGTGTAAATCCTCCGTTGACTTTAACAGAGTCAATCGTGGCTTGGTAACAGCATGAGCAAAATAAGAGTCCTCTCCTGTCCCTTCCTCCACATGTGCCCAAACATTGTGGAGCCCTTTGGGGTCAGGATCTTCTCCCAGGCAACCAGTGCCAGGATGAGGGCAGGACCTGAACCTGCCAGGGGAGGATTAGGTTGGATGTTAGGAAGCCCTTCCTCATGGAAATGGGGACCAGACCCTGGAATGGACAGCTCAGGGCAGTGGTGGAGTCTCCATCCTAGGAGGTGTTGAAGGACAGGCTGGCTGTGGCCCTTAGTGCCCTGGTCTGGCATCTGTTGTGATGTCAGGTCCTGGTCTGGGCTGGCTGAGCTCAGAGGGCTTTTCCAGACTCAGTCATTCTGTGATTCTGTGATTGAATCCATACTCCCACCATTATAAATCCATACTCTATAGTCAGCTCATGAGCTGCGTGGAGCGAAGAACAGGGAAGAAAGCATTGACACCAAAGGTTTTCATCAGCAGTCCCTTTCCTGTTGGAGAAACCCTCACAGCTCCCATCAGCTCCACTAGCCAGTGCCCCCACCTGAGGTGGCAGTTACTACAGCAGGAATTTGCACCGGGCACTGCAAGTACATGAGTTGGTTTGTTTATTAAAGAATCCGTTTCCCCCCGCTTTCGTATGGATTAATAGCCGAGACCTTGAAAGGTTAAGCACTTGCATCCTGGTTCACGGCTGTGGCTGCTCAGGCTGGGCTGTGCTTGCTGCTCCTGCAGTACATGGTGTCAAACTCCACAACAAGCCTGATGATTCCATTCTTCCACTGCTGCCATGGGCATCCCTACACCTGCCTGCATGGCTTTGGAGTTGAGCTGTCACACATGAGATCTTGCGCCATTCCATGCGACCTCCTGTGATAGCTGACTTCTTGCTGTTATGACCGTCTCTCCTCTGACTCAGAAGAGGCTGCAAAGATGATCAGAGTGCTGGAGTACATCTCCTATGGGGGCCAGCTGCAGGAGTTAGAGCTGTTCAGCCTAGAGAAGAGGCTCCCAGAAGACCTTATAGCAGCTTTTGGTACCTGAAGGGAGCTATGAGAGAGCTGGGGAAGGGCTTTTTACAGGGGTTTGTAGTGATAGAACAAGAGGAAATGGCTTTAAGCTAGAAACGAGGGGATTTAGATGAGATCTTGGGAAGAAATCCCTCCCTGTGAGAGTGCTGAGGCTCAGGAAGAGGTTGCCCAGTGATGTTGTGGCTGCTCCATCTCTGGAAGTGTTCAGGGCTGGGTTGTATGGGGCCTTGATCAACCTGGTCTGGTGAGACATGTTGCTGCCCGTGGCAGAGCGGATCTCTGAGGTCCCTTCCAACCCAAACCGTGACTGATATTTTCTTGCTGTTGAAGAGAAGCAAACCCAACTCAAAACCTCATTCATTCAAGTCGTGGCTTTTTCTGCTGCTGAAGCACTTTCCCGGAAGCAGTCGTCACACAGACTCACAGCCCTGTAAATGTGCGAGATAATTCCAACACCAGTAAATCACCGCTCCGTGGGCAGCGGCACCCTTTCCTTACCTCTCCCTGGCGGGTCGCAAGTTGTGAGTTAGGTGTTTGCAGCTCATCTGCAGTTTTCGAAGGTGATAGGGGGTTTGTACGAGGTGTCTCCACCTGATTTTATGCAGTCGGGAGAAAAGTGATTAGTGCTTTTGGAGAGAAATGTCGATTAAATTGCTGTTCTGATCAGGGGAAATCAACCACCCCGTGTAATGATCTGCTGTCACTGAAAGCCAATCATGCCGCCTTCACGACAAAATTAAGACCTTGTGGTTGGGGTTTGTTCAGGTGTGTTTTCTCCTTCCCCTTCTGCTGTGGAAAGATCTTTATTTTTGCTTCTGCAAAACACCTTATCCTGAACCAGAGAGAACAGAATCTAACCTCTGTCCTCAGGAGATTTCACATGTCTCTGCCACGTGCAGGTTAAATACAACCCTGGCCAGGTAAGCTGTGCTGGCTGACACCCGCCTCAAGTGACAGACGAGGCTGGAGAGCTGTGAAGCCTGGGCCAGTTACTGGCTCCCTTTGCTCTGCTGCCCTGACACTGGATCCTCTTTTCCACCAAGTTTTCCATGGTTGCACGTGGTGGTGGTTCCACCAGGCAGCAAGGCTCCATCTGCCTGCTCCAGGGCCAGGACTTTCATGCTTTTGCCACCCCTGAAATAGGTTTATCTCAGCTGGACTCAACAGCCCACAGTGATGGAGACTGTGCAAAGCTTCTTTTATTTTTATTTATTTATTTTTGTTTATTTTCAGGAAGTTTTTTCAGTGTCTTACAGAACTTTTCATGCTGCAGTTTAAGTTCAGTAGTTTTTATCCTGTCCGTTGCAGACAGGGAGAGCAGCTTCCCTCCCTTCTGCCCCTGACTTTTGTGTGTTTGAAGATTATTCCAGTGTCTCCCCAGTCATCTGCTCTGCAGAGATAATGGCCCCCCTGTGCTCCCTTTATCCTCTCTGGTGGCGTTTCCTCCAGGCGTTGTCATCGCTGTCACCTGGACACTCATCTCTGTCTCCGGTCATGCGCAGTGTCCCTGCTTTAGTGGAGCTGGGCAGAGCATGAGGATTGCTTCTGTGGGCTGTGTGTGAAGAAAAAGCCAAGGTCCAGGGCAGGGGCACTGCATCTACTCCCAGCTTGCACTGGAAACCAGTACATGTACAGGCACTAGGTGTAGCACTGGGGAAGACCTGTCGGGGCACATGCAGTCCTCTCCTCATGCAAGCACAGAATTCACAGAAACCCAGAATGACTGAAGCTGGAAAAGCCCCTCTGAGCTCAGCCAGCCCAGCCCGGGACCTAACATCACCTGGAAAAGCCCCTCTGAGCTCAGCCAGCCCAGCCCGGGACCTAACATCACCACAGTGGCCAGACCAGGGCACTAAGGGCCACAGTCAGCCTGTCCTTCACCACGTCCAGGGGTGGAGGCTCCACCATTGGACAGTCCAGTCCAGGGTCTGATCACCCTTTTCCATGAGGGAAGGGCTTCCTAACATCCAACCTAACCCTCCCCTGGCAGCTTCAGGCCCTGCCTTCTCATCCTGGGGCTGGTTGCCTGGGAGAAGAGCCCGACCCCCACCTGACTGCAGCCTCCCTTCAGGTAGTTATAGAGTGCAAGTGCATCTCACAGCTGAGTTTTCAATGTTTGGGCTATAGCTAATGAAATTCACTGCTAGGCTCAGCCAACAGAGCTCTTGAGATGCTCTTCACCACTTCACCCTTGTCACCCTTCAAACACTCTTACAATTTCCAGCCCAAGTTCATTTACACGGCAGGATAAACCCAGCCGGGTCCTGCTGTCGAGCCCCATCGCTCTGCTGAAATTAAAGCCAGGATAATTAACAACGAGGACTTGGGTGTCCTGGAGCTGTAGATGGTGCTGATAGACAGGGCTGTAAAATTACAGCTCCGGCTTGGGGTACTACTCTGTCCCATCTTGCTCTGGGTTCGAGGCGGTTGCACAGCCACTGATGTCTCGGTGCCCAGCACCTTGGTCTGGAACGAGCTGCGATCTAACTGCTCATTTCCAGCGGAACTTTAAACACTGCTTCTTTTTCTGTAGCATGGCTTTTTAATTTCCCTCCCGAACAGAAGCGATTGTTTATGTTGTAAATGCCACATTAGTCCCTGTGAAATGGAGATGGAATTGATTTTCATTTCAGAGATTTCACAGCTTGCCCCAGAACTTTTCTGCTTGATTGCCGGTGCTCAGAGAGGCGCGGGCCTCTGCGAGAGTCAGAAGCGGCGAGCGCAGTGTGCTAGAGCAAATGCGAGATTCTGGCGTCAAACGTAGCTCCCCCTGCTCCGCCTGTCCACAATTTCACAGCCATCACCAGTCTGTGTCCTCACGTCTGCCATCCTGCCTGCCTTCACAAGCAGCAGTTCAATCCAGGGCTGTCACAGATCTTTCAGGACTTGTTATCCCACCAGTGGGCAAACTGAGAGGTCAAGGAGCTGCCTGGTGATTTCTTCGTTCTTGAGGGGGATGCTTGGGTCATCCTCTCCCTTCCCAACTTCTTACTGCAACCTATGAAAATCAGAGTGAGGTGGGCCCAGGTCAGCCCTAGCACAAGATAGCCAGCTCTGGCTGGTGCCCACTGCTTTCGCTTGGCTCAGTCCTGGCTGTTGTGTCTTCTATATGTAGGCTTTTTGTTGTTGTGGGTATGGCTGGACTCGGTGACCTAGGAGGGCCTTTCCAACCATGATTATTCTGTGATTCTAAGTGGGCAAGTCTGAAGGAGGGTAATCCTGACAAAAGATAAATCTGAAGGAGAGTAAGTCTGAAGTAGCACAACTCTGAAGAAAGCCAAGTCTAAAGAAGGGTAAGGCTGATGGAGAGTAAGTCTGAAAGAGGATGAGTCTTTCTGAGGTTTTTGGTGGTGGTGTAATGGGAACTCCATTTCTTCCAGCCCAGCTCAGCTATGCCTGCAGGGTCAGAGAAAAAGCATCTGTCATGGTTCCCTTCCTGCTGGGTTTCACATGAACCTACTGTACTAGTGGTCATCTAGACAGGACCATCAGTCCCCATCATTTAGCTCATTCCATATGAAGACAACTTGAAGGTATCTGGAGAGGTGGAAGGAGTCTCACCTCATTTACAGGGTTGCAAAGACACTTTTTCCTCTTGGATATCAGCCAGAGCAGTGGGAGTTCTGGGTGTTTTCTGAGCAGTGTGGAAGCTCCTCTCTGCTGCCATAGCTCTTTCCCTTATTAAAGGCCTCGTGGCTAATCACTATGAGCCCGCTGCAGGCTTGTTTTGTGAAGGGAACACGTGTGCCGGCCACGATATCGCAGTGAATCATTTACGAGCAACCCGATGGCTGAAATATGTTTGTGTCGCCCGTTGCTCCAAGAATGCTACAGGAAGGAGCACTTCATAAATAACGGGGCTCGAGCACAGAAAGTTCATAAACATTAGAGCCTGGTGCAGAGTTTGCTGCCAATAACTCACTGTTGTGGGGTTTTACAGAGGGCAAAGGCGGAAAAAAAGCAGAATTCTCCTCTTTATCACCTTATAAAAGAGTAAAAAGAAGCTGGACAATCATCTGTTCTCCTTCCAAATGCATTTTTGGAGCAGAATTCCTCCCATGTGAGCTCCCCTCTAGGCAGTGGAGCAGGATGCAGCTACGTATGCGCAGCGGAGGGGCAGAGAATCGCGAGGAAGTGGCACGAAGACAATTCACTTGGACTGGGGAAGAAGATGCGCTCTGACAGGGATAGATGGAACAAGGCTGTTGCCAGCAAAAATCTCGAGGAATTGCGAGCCAAGCTGGGGGGGAGCCTTGGATGCAGCGAGCATGCAAATCTCCTTGTGTTTTTTGGTTCTGAAGCAGTAGAGGAGCAGGGGAAGGGGAGGGGGGGTGGAGTACAAGCCAAAGCAGCTTTGTCAAGTCTGACGTTCCTTTTGCATCCAGAAGTGGGTATTGATTTTCCACCCGTGACTGCTCCAAATGAGAATTTCAGTGTCGCGGCTAAGGCGGGCGCTCGTGTTCCTTATCGCTTTAAATATGATTACCTGCACTTCATGGTTTCATGGTTCAAATGGTAATGAACTTTGCCAGCCAAGCCAGCCCGCTGACTGGGGCGCGTTTGTGCGCGGGATCAAATGAATCCTCTCGACGCTTACTCACAGCTCTATCTCCAGGCTACAGGTGTATTGACTTCCCGCTAATTTGCTTGTCAGGATAATTCTTCCAATCAAGATTTAAAACAAACGGGGAGGTAACTGAAGTGCTGGAGATGTGAGTCCTAATGCATTCTGATTGGATTAAGATACCTCTGAGCGTGGCTCTTCCGTTTAGTGGGCCAGGAGATGGGAAGTGGACGAGGCTTTGGTGCAAAGCCTTTCTTGGAGGGAGCGGGTTGTTTGTTTAGAGCAAATCCCTTCTTCCATGCCAGCATCTGCTGCTCTGTGTTTGCTCGCAGGGGAAACTTTAGAAAAAAAAATAAAAAAGAAGGAAAAGAAAGAAAGGAATAGATTATTCCCACTGCATCAACCTACAGGCGGCTGCTGGCTGCAATTTTCTTCAATTTCTTGCCGTGAAAAGCCAGCCCGTTCATTCTCTAAGTGCTGCTTTTGTGTGTGACCTATATTTTCAAAACTGATGGGGTCACCACCTCCCTCCTCCCAACCTGTTGAACCAAAGAGTGGTTGAGATCTCTCCTAGATTGTGTTTATCTCGAAGATTATTTAAAAAGCAAGGTAGCTATTACTAATAAGACAGGGTTCTTGTAGTGAGCTTTGATTTTTATGGTTTATTTTCCCCCTCTTTGGAAATGAAAATCCCAGCCTGGCTCCACCTGACCAGGAAAGTGCTTTTTCCTTCCTTCACGTCTCTGTCCTTCAAAGCTGATTTCAAAAGCACGTAATCTCTCTCCATTCATCATCTTCTGACCCTGTTTCTCGTTTGCGGTCGCTGTTAGGCCGGCTGCCAAGCGTAAGGAGGTGTCGTAGCTTGTCAGCTCCTGTTGAAGGCATCGAAGTTGTGCACAGGATACGCGCAATTTCAGCTCTGCGCTTGTTTAATGACACGTCTCGTTCCCGCTCGAGTGGAGCTTCGCCCCGGCGCAGGCAGAGCCAGGTGAGATGCAGCAGCCCGGATTCATCCTGGCTCAATACTTCTGCAGCTCTTTATTGAGTTTGGGGTCTCTTTTTCCCCATCTGAAGTTCCTCTCGCTCTTTTTTTCCTTCTCCTTTAATCTCCCTTTCTATTAAAAGTCTTCCCAGAGCTAATGTAATAAATTTAGATCCAAAGCCAGATGCAGAGCACAACTTTTGGCAGAGAACACTCGATCAGAAGACACTGCAAATGAAATATGCTTTTCCCTTGGGGATTATTCTACAGTTTAATTTAATTTGATATTTCAAATTAAATTAATTCAAATGGTTATGCAGTTTCCAGGGAAAACAGACTTCATTTATGATGTTCTGCCACCGAATTGTTTTGCTCCTATCATCTATCTTATATTGTTATCCAGGAGTGATAAGTGGCGGCAACGCAAGGTTTTCTCCTGCCCTTTGTTTTGCATTTCCCATCCCAAAGGGAGCAGAAAGATTTCCTTCTCTGTCTCTTAGTCCAACGTTTCCTTTTTATTGACTGAAAATTAGACTATTAAAAAAGAGGGAGTAAACCTGAACAGTCCTGCTGCTGGAGTGTCCCCTGTTGCTTAGGATTCCAGACGTTGGATCGGCCCCGGAACAACATTGTCCTAAGGAGCCAGGTGGACTCCCATGGGTTTTCTTTACCATCATCTTACAGCGCTTTTGAAATGGGTGATTTATTCACCGAGGCTTTTCTCCACAGGCTCTGATTATCCAGAGTCATCAAGGAACTTGCACCAAGCTCTGAAGTACATTAAGCCAAGGTAATTCAGGGAAGTGTTTGCATCTGGAAATGTATGTGAGCTCTTTCCTGTCTGCTGGCCTGGAGAAAAGCCATTCCACTCAACGGGGAAGAAAGAGCTCTGCTAATGCCACACGAGGCTTTGGAAGAGAACATAAAATTGGTTGCATTTGCCAGTCAGCTGAGAGCTAATATTTCCTGTACGAGATGTTTAGATGTTTTGGAAAAAGGAGCAGTGCTTGTTTGTCTAGTGTGACAGGCTGCCCTGCGCTCCTGGCTTTTTTCTGTTGTCAGTGGGTTTTGTAGGGAGAAAAGTCTTTCTCAGCCACCACAGCCAGTAGATTAGAGAAGTATAACTCTCAGCTAAAGAGAATGGAGCCGACTCTGCTCGGGAGTGTGCAGAAAGGAAAATGAGGAGCTGGGTATCTCTCCTGATGAGGAAGACTGACTGCTGACTTGGACATAGTCCTGTCTTGCCTCCTGCCCACCAACTGTCCCAGGTCAGGGGTCTTGGGGTGGCTGATCTTCTCAGCTGTGTGTCTTGGGCCGGGGCAAACACGTCTCCTTGAACCAGTCTACCATCAGCAAAGGAAGGTGGGTCACAACATTTGGGATTGTTTCTCTCATGGAAGTGCATTGGGTTTCTTCCAGGTTGTTTTGCAAGTCCAGCAAGGATTTGTTTCAGACTGACATGTAGCCCTAAAGCACTTAGAGGAGGGTGAGATTTACATGTCCTTCCTCTCTTATTCTCAGTCAGGAGCCTGGCAGCCAGGACAATGCTGCAAGCTTTTGCCTTTTGATCTCTTAGTCCTTCCTCAACCCATTTCAGGCATGATGGGGGGCAAGTCTCTGCCCCAGAGAGCTGAGGGATGGACAGACAGGGCCGGGACTTGGAGTAAGAATTGAACATCCCTGTCCATTTTGCAGGCTCATCCCATGGCTGGAAGCACTGGCACGTCTGGCTCTGCTCTGAAGGTTCTAAGTATTGAGATTTTAATCTTTTTTTTTCCCTCTTCTAACTCCTCTTTTCTGCTTGTTTTATGATTATTTGAGAGCAGTTCCCTCCTCAGCACCTCCTTCCCTGGCAGTGAGGGAGGCAGCCAGGAATTTCTGACCTTGAATCTTCAGCACTTTGGTTTGGCCATGAGCTGCTGGTGGGTTCAGTGCAGAAGCCCTGCTAGACCTGAAGCAGATCTTTGGCCATAACCAGAGAGGCAGACCCCAGTTGAATTAGCATGGTGTTTAATGGGGTACAGAGCAACGCCTGGTGCTTTGTCGTGTCTCACTGCTGATGCTCCTCCTGAGGAGACCAAAGCCACCTCCCAGCACAGATTTTTGCTTTTGTCATCACAATGATATCCCTTGCAACCTAGCTCCCCTCCCTACTAAACCCCACTGTCCCCAGGAGGCCAAGCACACTCTTGCCTGAACCTGTGCAGGGAAATAGGACTCAGGCAGCCACAAGGAGCCTTGCCGATGGGCTCTGGCTGCTATCCTTGGGCTCAGTTCCTTCTCCCTGCAGTCCTTTTCTCTACCCTCAGGTAGACCTGTGGTCTCATGGGGTATGTTTGTAGGGTCAAGCCTTAGGAGAAGAATTGCTGTCAGAAGGGCCTGTTACCCCACGCTCATGCAGGGAGCAGCTGTGCCCATCACCTGCGCTGCTGCCGCAGGTTGGAACAAGCAGGTGCTGGAAGTGGAAAAGTGCAACTGACTGCAGCAAAACACCCTTCTTCAGCCAGCTCTGGTCCTGAAACCCCTGGGCTGGCTTTTGCCTCGCTTCAGGTGGCTTCTCAGAACACCATGACTGCCCTGATCCTGTTTTCTCTCTCTTTTTCTGCAACAGTGCTTTGTCTCTCAGCAGGGCTGTGGTGTCAGACAAAGGGCTGCTCATGCCCGCTGCTGCTTTTGGCTGGTTTGATTTCCCTGTGAGTCTGAGTAGCATCCACAGCCCTACAGCAAGGGGCCAGACCCTGCTGGGGTCCCCATCCTGTCGTGGCTGTGAGTAGTGACCTGGGAAGGGCTGATGCTCATGAGCAAAGAGGAAATGAGGAGGGGGCTGAGTGTGGGGTTCTGTAGGTGGGAAATTGAGTCAAAGGCTGCTGGGGGTTTTTGTCAAGGTCACACAGACTGGACTTGAGGTAAGGAGAGACAGAAAGCCTGTGCTATGGGCTGGATGCCAACTCTGCTCCAGGGGTGGGCTGGGGTAGAGAGTGGCTGTTTGGGAAAGGACAGTCCTGCTTGATCCCATGGGCTGAGCAGTGCTTTTCTCCCTGCTTCAGCTGTGGTGCAGGCTTTCCCTCGTCACTCATGGGGTGATGCTCGTTGTGTGCTATGAGGAGTGCAGGCTTTGCTCCAGAACAGGCTGTTTGCCACAGTTCATGGCTGTGAAAGGAGAACCCTTCAGCTCAGGGCCATAAGGAGTGTCTGTCATGGGCAACCTGGGTGAGATGAAGCCAAGAGCCGCACAGAGATGCTGCTGTCTGGGTGGCTGTGAGTATTGGTGTCTCACCTGCTGCCTGAAACCCTGCCCAAAACAGAGTGTGGTCCCTTTGCCCTGACTTCAGGAGCACCATCTCTCTTTGCTGAAATACATCAGTGCAGCTAAACCTTGTGATCTAGGAGGCTGTTTCCACCCTGCTTCAACAGCCCTTTGGGGATGAGGCTGCTGCCCTTAAGGTAGTTTAGGAGTTATTGGTGGAATAACCTTTGGGGACCAATTCTTGGCTTTCACATGGACGAGGGAGAAACTGTTGTTGAAATGAGCCCCTGGGGACTGGAACTGGTGGTGACCCAGAAACAGTTTATTTTTCTTATTGCTTTCCATAACTTCCCCAGGCTAAAGCTGTCTCCATTAAAGGAAAAACCAGGTTGTTACTGGGGGAATAAGCAAATTAGCAGGCAAGGGCAGAAGCTGAATGGAGCATCGAGGAGCTGCAACAGCTGAACAGCACTTGTGCCTGTCTCTCTGCTCCTGCGTTTGACGTCCCACTGATGGGAAACCCTTTTCCCAAGTGACTGGACTGAACTGCTTGATTTTTCTTACCATTGTTTCAGCTAGTCAGGATAACAGAACAGATGTTGACTCTTTGCTGGCTAACAGATCCAGTCATGGCAGGTGTGATGCTCAGCCAAAGCCTCATCCTCATCTATGGTATCAAGAGTTTTATTATTCTTTATGCTTTTAGCCCCCATGTGGTTGCTCACTGGCCAGGCAGGTACTTCCCAGCCCAGGTTCTGCTAGTGTTGGGAAGTCTTGGGCGTAAGATTGAAAGCGGATAAAGATGCTCATACTCACTCATCACTTAACTAAGTAGGCATCATTACCCTCTTTAATTATTGCAGGGTTGAATCTGTGGTTGTGTTGAATTTGGAAGCATCAATCTGTCCATTAGCTTCCACACCAAGACCTTTGTGCTTGTCTTGTGGGAGCTGCTCATCCCTAGTGGGATCTACCACCTCCCAGCCCCCTTCTGCTGGTAGCTTGGCCAACACAAAGGGGTTTGGTCACTTGGACTACCTCTTGGACAAAATGGTCAGTGGGGAGCCCCTGCGCTGTCAGTACTAAAAGCAAAAGCCATAGCTTGGTGAGGTCCCAGAGAAACCTTGTCACATCCCATCAGTATGAGCCTCACATGTTCCTGAGTACCAGCCACGAGCAGAAAAGGTGACAAAAGCAGTAGCAGCACAGATGCAGAGAATAATCAAGGCTTTGCCCACACTGGCAGGCTACTAATGAGGAGAGAGACCTCCCCAACTGCCCAGCCATCTCATGTGTCTTGGCAGCTGCTAGAGACAGTCAGGAACTGCATGGGGCACAACATTTTCTGGCACAAAACGGTTCGGAGAGAGAGAGACAATTCCAGTGGGAAAATGGCCAGTTCTCCCTTTGTGCCCCACTTTGACACTGGAAATCCCCTTGGGACCACACAGGGAAGACAAAGCTACAATCCCAGCGGCTCGTCTCCGTCCAGCTCCCAAATCTCTCAGCACGTCCCATGGCTGGCTCCAGCAACGGGCCAAAGGGATGGGAAGAGGGGAAGTACAACTCCTTGCCCTGCAGCCCTCATTTCAAGCACTGTGTGACCAAGCCCAGAGTGTTTGGGGTTGGCTTTTTGTTTGTAACGGTGACCTTCCCTCCCTCCAAGTGGAGTAACCTTGGCATTCGGCCACAGAGCTGAATTAGCCACTGCCCCTTCCAAAACTCAAATAGCAGCTCCATCCATCTGCCAGGAGTCTCCCTTCTCCCTCTGCCACCTTGCAGAGTCGAAGGGGTCCCATCCTGCAAACCCCGCGCATGCTCCCAGCACGCGACGTGCTGCACGGAGATGTCTTGCCTGCCCAGTGGTGTCTCGACTCACAAACTAATTAAAGTTCATGTCACACCGGGAAGATGCAAAGTGCTCTCTGAGTGCTCGATGTTATTATTTTAAGCTTCTCTTCTTTTTCCTGAGGCACAGCAACTCCCCAAATCCCAGCTGGCACACCACATCCAGCCACAAAACACTGCTAATTGGGTGTTTCTCCTGTTGACCTCATTTCTCAAGCAGACTTTGGCTGGGCTTCTTTCCTTGGGGTTTTTTTTTTTCGTTTTTATTTAGCTGAGAGGCCTCAGAAACCATATAAACAGAAAGCGGCCACTTGGCTAGTGCAATGGCCAATCCTTGCCTATGCCTGTCCTCAAGAGCCTGCCCTGTTTCACACTGTGGGAATGCTGCTCTTCCCCCATTGCCATCCAGGGAAATGAGAGGCAAAGGGAGATGGGAAGGAAGGGATTGAGGGTGGGGTAGTGTTTTTGGAAGAGGTTTCATTTGGAAGAGGCCTCAGAATCAGAGAATTTCTTTGGTTGGAAGAGACTTAAAGATCTTAAAGATCATCAAGTCCAACCTTCAACCCAGCACTGCCAGTTCACCTCCAACCCCTGTCCTTAAGTATCATATCCACATGTTGTTTAGATACCTCCAGAGATGGGGACTCAACCACTGCCCACACGTTCAGCATTTGATAACTCAGTGAATAAATTCTTCCTCACATCCAGCCTAACCCTCCCCTGGAGCAGCTTGCAGCCATTTCCTCTGGTCCTGTCTGTTGCCCCCTCCGCACTCCAACCTTCTTCCAGGTAGCTGTAGCAAGGTGTTCTCAGGTCTACTATCATAGAATGGGCTGGGTTGGAAGGGACCTCCAAAAGTCATCCAGTCCAACACCCCCCTTGCAGTGAGCAGGGACATCCTCAATCAGATCAGGTTGCCCAGAGCCTTGTCCAGCCTCCCCATGAATAACTCGAGGGATGGGGCCTCAACCACCTCCCTGAGGAACCTGTTCCAGTGTTCAACCCCCCTTCTACTAAAGAACTTCTTCCTAACAGCCCACTTCCATCTGCCCTTCTGGAGCTGTTCAAGGCAGGATTGGACGTGGCACTTGGTGCCATGGTCTAGCCTTGAGCTCTGTGGTAACAGGTTGGACTTGATGATCTATGAGGCCTCTTCCGACCTTGGTAATACTGTGATACTGTGATACTGTGACGTTGCCCCTCGTTCTGTCACCACAGGAACTGTCCTTAAGTTGTTTCACTGCAACAAGACATGGGTAGTGAAGGGTGTCTTTTGTGGCTAGTTCTCCTTCAGAAGATGAGGTGACTTGTGCTATTAGCGACATAAAGCTCAGCCTCTCTCATGGTACAACTCCTGCTGCCTGACGACCGTGCCGACTTCATTAGAGCAAGAGTTGTTCAAGTCTCGCCGCCCTGGTTTGCCTCCCAAAGAGCCAAGTAGCATCCCATTAATTCTCTAATTGCCTGTGGTTATTGGGAAGGTGTCTCCCCCAGCAAAGGCTCTGTGTCACCTTTTGGAGGTGGCTGGTGGAAGCCTCTCCCTGATGTTCTTGAGGTGGCTCTGTTTCTTCCGTTGCACTCGATTTTATGAAAACTTGTTTTATTTGGTGCCTCGGGTTGTGTCCCCTCTGTCTTCTCTGGCATTAGTCACCCGCCCTGTCCCCCTGCACCATTTACTGCCTCCTTAAAACTGAAGGCAGAGGGAAAACACAATTAAATGCTGCTTGAGTTAAGTAATACCTTGGAAAAATAACCCTGAACAATGGCTTTAAAAATGAAGAGCGAGTGAAGATCACACAGTTTGAACTAATGATGGAAATTACCTCGGGTTAAGTTGGATTTTAAATCAGAGGTTTGGGGGGGGAATTTTATTTTTCACTTCTCTTCCCAGTGAATGATGACAAATAGGGAGGCCTGCTGGATGGATGATTAGGTTTTTTTTCCTCTCCCATCCGCACTGAGAAATGAAATATTTCCGTAATATTAAATCCATCAAATTGATCAAAGCGCGGTGTCAAAAAGTGTTGTAAGTGCTTCTTCTCATCCAATCCCCTCAGCGGCTGCAAACCAGAGACCTTTTCAGATCCCTTTTCGGAGGCGGCTGGAGGTTACCTCCACCAAAGAGGCTGCGCAGGAGATGAGTCTGCATTTCCCCAGCTGATTCCTCCAGCAGGAACTTACAAAGGGCCGTGGATTTGGCACGTGAAGCTCAAATAATGTGGCCCTCAGCTGTGTGGGTTGTCTGCATAATCCGTCCTAACACCCGCTTGCCCTTCCTGTCTAATGGTGGGGTCAGGGTGAGGGTGCAAATGGCCAGAAAATGGGGTCATAAAAGCAAGTTTTTACTTCTCTGGCTCAGCTTTATGAGTAAAAGCTGGGAGATTGATCACTGTTTCTCCTCCCTTTATGTTTTTCTTCCCCTCGTTTACCTTCACTGCAACACAAACAAACCAGAAGCCCCAAATATTTGGTGACTGTGTGAGGAGGCTGACACAGAGCCTGTCCAAACATTTGGACAGCAGGGGTAAGCAGGGGCATCGCACGGCTGGATAACTGCAGTGTCCAGAGCAAACAGGTTTTGGGAAAGGTGTTGGTGAGAGGAAGCTGAGAGGGCTGGGGATCACTCAGTGTGGGTAGTAAGGGGTGGTCTTCAAGGCAGGAGGTTGTTAGACAACAGGGATGAACAGTGTGTCTGCCGTTCAAGCCACCTTCTGCTGGGCTGGTGGAGCACGGCCACAGGTGATTTGGGGTGGTTGTTGGCACACTGCTCAAGAACAGGCTAAACGGCTGCTGAGGTGGATTTGGGGACGGGGTGGGATGGGGAGTGACCCGACACCCCTTTATTTCCATAAAGCTGCACTGGCAAGTGTGCACCAGCTCCTTCCATGGGTGCCAGTTCTGCGGGGCTGTTCAGCAGGAGAGCCTGGTTCTCTTCAAAGCAGAACAGCCTGGGGAAATAGAAGATTATCCGGCAGCCTGCTCGCTGGCTCTAGCAGGACGTGTTTTTTCCTGTGGCTGCGTGGAGATGTGCTCTGAACTTTCTTTAAACGTGCAAAGAGCAGCAGGTTTTGCGTCATCGCTCGATGAGCAGCGAAGCAGGAGGGAAGGTCTCCTCTCTGCTCGCAGAGTGCTTTCCCTGCCTCAGTGTCCCCCCAGCTTCTTGCTGCATTTGAGATCAAAGGATGAAAACCACGGCTCTCCCAGACATCGATTACTTTGCTTTAGGAGCTCTTTGTGCAATCGACAGGCCCTCTTGGGGGAAAAGATGCCTTTTTCCTTAGTTCCACAGAAGGGGAAATGGGTGAGAAAGATGTGAAGTCATTTTCCAGAAAGTCACTGGCAGAAACAAGGGGAAGCTGGAGACCTCCTGCCCTGACGCAGCCTCCAGTGAGGCTTCGTACACTCCTGTGAACCCAGAGGAGGGTCTCAACCAACCCTCCAGAAATGCAGCAAAGAGGTGGATGGCTGCAACTCTGCTGCTTACCAAATTAGACACTATTTAAGGATTTAAGGATTAAGTACCATTAATTACTGCCCAACAAATGCTGAACTACAATGGAGCACTTGTGGAAATGGAGAGAGAAGTTCTGCGTGAATACTAAATGGCTTCATTAATGCTCTGTGCAATTTCATTGAGTGATAAATTAATTAGCTTGATGCTCCAGGAATTACTGAGTGGGACTGCGGGCACATGTGATGGAGGGAGAGCGGGAGCCCAGCTTCCTGCTCCATTGGCAGAGCACACCAGCAGATGTGGGACACTCCAGGGCAGGGAAAGGAAAGAAACCGAGAGGGAATTGGTTTACTGAGTAGAAGAAGCAAAATCCGAATGCTGCTCTATCATCTCCAGTCTTCAAAAAGGGCAGGAAGGAGGACCTGGGTAACTATCGACCAGTCAGCCTCACCTCCATCCCAGGAAAGGTGGTGGAACACCTCGTCCTTGGCGCTGTCTCTAGGCACAGCAAGGACAAGAGGGTCGTTAGGGATAGTCAGCATGGCTTCACCAAGGGAAGTCATGCTTGACCAACCTGAGAGCCTTTTATGAAGGCAGAACCAGGTGGGTACATGATGCCAAAGCAGTGGATGTGGTCTGTCTTGACTTCAGTAAGGCATTCGACATAGTCTCCCACAGCATCCTCGCAGCCACACTGAGCCTGTGTGGTCTGGACGATCAGGTAGTGAGGTGGATCGTGGACTGGCTGCAGGATAGAAGCCAGAGAGCAGTGGTCAATGGGACAGAGTCTAGTGGGATGCCTGTATCTAGTGGAGTCCCCCAGGGGTTGGTGAATGAAAAAAGTGAGTGGTTAGCAGATCCAGAGAGGTTCAATTCCCCCTCCACTCTGACCTGGTGAGACCATATCTGGAGTATTCTGTCCAGTTCTGGGTCACTCAGTTCCAGAAGGACATAGAACTGCTGGAGAGAGTCCAGCGCAGAGCCATCATGAAGAGAGTGGAACATCTCCCTTATGAGGAAAGGCTCAGGGAGTTGGGTATCTTTAGCTTAGAAAAAAGGAGATTGGAGAGGTGACCCCATGAATCTTGATAAATATGGAAAGGGCAGGTGTTAGGAAGATGGAGCCAGGCTCTGCTCAGGGGCACCCAATGATAGGACAAGGGGCAATGGGCGTGAGCTGGAGCAGAGCTTCCCCATCAATATGAGAAACAACTTTTTCCCAGTGAGGGTGCCAGAGCACTGGGAGGGGCTGCCCAGGGGGCTTGTGGAGTCTTCTCTGGAGACATTTAAAACCCACCTGGCCATGTTCCTGTGCAACTTGTTCTAGGGGATTGCATTCAATCCCAAACACTCTGTGATTCCATGATTCTCATCTGGAAAACTGCAGAGGTTTTGGAGCTCAGGCTGAGAGCAGGATGTCAAAGTCATTTTTTTTCTTAGATGTCTGCAAACAATGCTTTACCCGTCTGATGTTCTGATGCCAGTGTTGGGCCAGCTGGACCCCGGCCCAAATTTGCCACATTGTTCCCTGTATTACTGTTCCCTCCATCCCTCCTGATGCAGCCGTAACCACGGGGCTGAATAGACCTTTCCAGCCCATTGATTTCCTTTGGCCCCTGGCTTTGTGGTTCATGCTGGGTGGTCCTCCCACCCAGGACCAGCATGAACAAGCTTGGACTTCACACCCTCTTTATCTGACACTTCTGGTGAGCTCTGGCAAGGCGAGGAGCACTGGCGTTGCTCCGTGGGCACCTTCACCTGGGCCTGGAGCAAGACTTGTGCATCCAGAAATCTGGGGGAGCCCCATCTGTTGTGGCAGCCCAGCAAAGCAGTGACAGCTCGGAACTGGAGCTCCCTGCCTTGGCAGCCGTTTCCCCCGGAAGAAGCGGAGAAGCAGGAGGGAGAAGTATGCAGCTGGGATGTCTTGCAGTGAGTAATTTCAGCTTCTCCTGCGGCTGTCACGGCACGACAGCTGCCTGGGCAGCGCCTCGCCGCCTCCCCTTAGTACGTGTTACCTGGAGTTCAGCATCGGTTTTCTGTCTCTCAAGACTTTTTAGCCTTCCGTCGCGTCGCAGCGTTATTGATTGCTCACCCGGCCGTGGCCTGGAGCCTGTCTGAGGTGTGAACAAAGTGCTGGCCCCAACAGGCCACGGCACGGGGTGGAAGCTCTGAAGCTCCTTTCACCACTGGTCTTTTTCTCTCTCTTCCCTGTGATCACTTTAGCAGCCTCCTGCCCTTTGCGCTGCCCCTTGCTTTTCCCAAGTGAACCTGCAGTGACGGTGGGGTTGGCTGGTTCCGTGGCTCATGGTTTGGGGTCCCTTTGCAGACCCAGTGCTGAAGGCAAAGAGTGAGAAATGGCAGGGAGAGACTTTGTTCTCTTTTGGCAGAAGTTTAACTGGGAGAGTATCTGTTCCTGTCCTCCCTCTGCCTCATTTTTCTCCCAGTGCCTGTGAGACAGCCCATCCTGAGGGCATCAGGGCTTGGATCTCACTGTCATGTTGCCAGAGGAACCTTCGATATACCATCCAAACCTGCCAGCTCTGCTTCAGCCAGGAGCAAAGTGTGTCCAGAGTGGAGGAATGTAGGTGGCTGTGGATGCTCCTGTTTGCTCTCCAGTACAGATTCATGTCACATCTGTGTGGTCCTGCCCTGCCCCTGGGCCAGCCCTGTCTCACATCTAAGCAGCTCAGAAAGGAGATGAGCTCCTCCCACCCCACCCGGGAAGACTTGTCCTAGATTGGCCGTTAAAGAGCAGAGGAAGACTATCTAATTACCCACCCTGATGCTAGCGATGTGCAGACCAAAGTTTTCCTAGTGTAATGAGCTGATGTAAAAGCAGCCAGAGGGAGACATCGTCAGCTTTACTGGGCTGGCAAAGCCAGGCAACAGTGCTGTGCATTCTGGAGTGCCATCTTCTGGCTCCTCCGCACGGGAAGGTTGGCGCAGCCCGGGAACGTGGAGCCACTGCCAGGCACAAGGAGCAAAAAGTCCATCTCCTGCATTTTCTGAAGCAGCCTTGAAAGAGGCTGGGGAGCAGGCGCCTTCTTTCCTTTGTGCATCCCGTTGGCTGTTGAGGAGCAGCACGAGGAGCCGCCAGCCGGCCTCTGCGTGCCGGCAGTACCGGCTCCCCACGCCAGCTTGGGAAGCATCTGTTTACTGGTTTATTTATCCCCTCTGCAATCACCACGGGAGGATAATCTCGGCGACACGCCACATCTCGTTTACAGCCGGCCCCTGAAAAGTTGGAAGTGCAAGTTGCGGGGTGGGGAGGAGGCGGGGGGAAGATGCGGAGCGGCACACGCTGGGGACTCAGGGGGGACTCGGGGAGATGTATAAAATATTAAATGACATCGTGGCAAGACACAGACAGGGGGAGAACAATAATTAAACTAAACAGTGCATCAAAAGGCTGGCTAGAGCTTGCATCTCAATTGAGAGTCGGTGCAGAAGAAGCTCATGTAGCCCTGTAAAAATGTGTTTCCAGGAACCTTTTAAGAATATTAACGATGATGGAAGCAGAACAGGAGTGATTCAGACTTTATGGTATGTGACAATCCAGCAGGCCACCTGACTCGCGCCTGGCTGTTGGCATACGGAAGATGATGAGAGCCTGAGTCTTGCCAGAAAAGCAGGTTTCCTTCAAGGGAGATTTCAGGAGAGGGAGATCCTGAAGCAAATGAGGGTGGAGTGTCTCCTCTTGCCAGGGACATGCAGGGTTTTCCTTCAGCCCCACGGTGCACTCACACCCCTGTAGACTAGGTGACAGGGGCTTCCATGACTGTTCCCTACATCCAAACCTAGGTTGGATCCCACTGTCTGTCCCCCCAGGCTTCTCCCTAGTTAATCTTAAATGACCCAGGGCAGGCTCTCACAAATCTTGCCTGGCGTCATCCAGCACACGTCACCGTCACATCTGGCTTCTCAGACTCACTGCTGCTGTGCATTCCTGCTGCTCCCTACATGGAATCACCACGTCTGGCACCCAAACGAAGCAGAGGACCCATCACATATTTGGAAAAGGACTGAGCTGTGCAAACCAAGCAGCAGCATTGTGTGTTCCTTGCTCCTTCCCCACAGCAGGAGGTGACACAGCACCTTCATCCCCAGCCCTGCTCGCCCTCAACAGGACAGAGCCCTTTGAATTAAGGACCAGAAATCAGTGTCAGTCTCATCTTGACTCCAGGCTGAACACCTTTAGGCTGCAGAGCAAATCTCTTTGTTATTCCCCGTGCCTTTTGCCCTCAGTACAATAGCTCTGTCCTTGAGGAAGACGAATTCTCCTTAGGCCTGATAATTCGAGGTCCCTTCCAATCCTTAATGATTCTATGGTTCTATGATTCTATGTTTCTATGATTCTATGATGTGCAGAGGATTTCCCACGCCAGCCACACACTGTTCCGTAATGGAAGCCATTAAAAAGCCTTGGCAAGTGACCCCCTGGAAGTTCAGGCAGCGATAGATGATACAGGGGGATTAAAAGGATGTGGGAGTGTGGGGTTGCCTTGTGTGCTCAGAGCAGTGTCGGGGTGGGGATGGAGCACAAGGGGATGAACAGGGAAATGCAAGTGGGGGGATTTTTCCCCCTGACTCTGTGTTCTCCAGGGAGGCCTTTTGGACAGCTCAGGCTTGGGAGGTCTTTTCTGGGAGGCTGCGTGAAGGTTGGTCTTACTACAAGGCTTGGTTTTCCTGAAGTGTTCCGTTTCCAGGCTGCCCAGTTGTCTCATAGCAGCAGCAAACTCCTCTGTGCTGCAGCCCCTGAGCTGCTGTTTGTGGGAGACCTCTGTACAGGATATGGGGAAGCTGCAGCTTGGCACGGCTGGCAACAAGTCTGGAGGGGACAGTGCCCAAGCCCAGGGTCTCCCAGGCTGTTCAAGGGAGATTGGTTCCATCTCCCAAGGACAGGTGTTCCCTCAGTAGGGAAAAATCATCATTTGCTTTTGGAAAAGATTAGTTCTCTACTCACTCAATTACTGTTTTTGGTGCTTGGGTGAAAATTCAGTGCCACATGGAGCCTTTTCTCAAAGCAGTCCCTGGACAGGGTTTCCTTTATTTCTCCCTTGCAGGAGGGAAATTTCCCCTGCTATCAGGATTTTTCCCCCATGCAGCTGTTGGTTTGACCTAGATGCTTAAGCATTTGCTTACTGCTGAAGTTTTGCATTTAGAGGTCTTAAGAGTTTGTGTCATGGGCTGTGTGGAAGCCTCTGAAAGGGACAGAAATACGGAGGGCAGCTCCCAAGTTACGAAGCAAAACCGATTTGACGTTGTTTTGCCTCCGTTTATTGGCAGCCCGCGATGAGATGTAAAGAAATGTCAGAAAATCCCATGTGCACGTTGGTTTGGTTGAGGAAAAAATTGCTCTTTGCCTCTGCCCGGAGGCTACGAGTCACTCTGCCAACGCAGAAGACACTAAAATGACCCCTTTGTTTTTCTTATGATCGCTCCTGATAGCGCGCTCTGCCAGAGATATCATATCTTTGATCTCTCGGTGCTGATGTTAAGTCTCTCTTGAGTTCAGTAGCATCTCCTTGAGATTAATACTTCATGGCATTCTCAGCACCAAGCTGTCCTAACCCATACATCACAAGATGTCACGCTTTGCACTCGCCTCCTGCCTCAATGACTTCACGCTGGCACAATAAATAACCCTTGGCCAGCTCCGCTCTCTCCTGCTCGTGGTGTACAGAGAGTTTAATGGGGAACACAGAGACGCTCCACTAGTGAGGAGTGAAGGGATGTTCCTGTGGTCGGGGTCCCTGGTCCTGCTTTCCTCTTCGGAGAGAGCAGGACACTGGAGTTTTGAGAAGGAGAGGAAGGGCAAAGGGGAGGGGAGATGCATAGCGGCTTCCTTGCAACGACTTATAGGGAGCGACACAGCGCTGTACCCCAAGGGTACCCATCTGCCAGCCAGCTCGTTCCACATCACATTCCTAGACCAAAGACTTAGGAAAACGACTTTCTGCTTCGGCTTTGACTTTAGTGCTGGCTTCTTCGTTCACTCACTTTCCAGGGGCTGGGTGAGCAGATTGGGCTCCTTTGGCAGGATGAACAAGGTGTAAAAACACCTTCCCTCTCCTTTAGCAGGATGAGGGAAGCAGGTTGTCAAACCACAGTGCTGTGACCCTGCAAGAGGACCGCAGTGTTCAGACGGGGTTTATGTTCAGAGCCCTCTGAAACCTCCATATCCCCCTGACTCAGTGGGCTGCTACTGGGAGAAAAGCCTCAACCTTGTCCAGGGAATTTGAAGGGAAGTTTATGTTCCTCAGAAATTGGGTTTCTTCAGGTGAGCACCCACACTCATCAGTTGATGCTGAATTGTTGAGCAGATGCAAAGGCTTGTCCAGGCTGCTTGTGGCCCTGATGTTCATAGAATCATAGAGTCATAGAATGTGTTGTGTTGGAAGGAACCTCTAAGGGGCATCCAGTCCAACTTCCCTGCAGTAAGCAGGGACAGCCTCAACTAAATGAGGTTGTCCAGAGCCTTGTCCAGCCTCCTCTTGAGTATCTCTAGGGATGGGGCCTCAACTCCCTCCCTGGACATCCTGTTCCAGTCTTCATCTCCCCTCTTGCTAAAGAACTTCTTCCTAACAGCACATTTCAGTCTGCCCTTCTCTAATGTGAAGCCACTGCCACTTTTCCTATCACCTCAGGCCTTCATATACAGCCCCTCTGCAGCCTGGGAAGGGATGGAAGCAGGGTCATCCCTGTGCTGTAGCCTGGGAGCTGTGGAAGTGGTAGTTACGGCAGTGCTTGAACAGGAGCTCTGGGAGCTGGGCTCAGCGGGTGCACCCTGCTGCTGTCAGTGTGGTTAGAAGACAACTTTGCAGGTTATTGGTTTTTGTGAGCCTGGGCTCCATCACTGACATCCTGAGCGTCTCTGTGGTGTCACTGGTGCTGCTGAAGCATCACGTGCTGCTCCGTGCCCAAGTTCCAGGGGCGAAGGGCACAAGCCTTGCCCAGCACTACGAAACACTTCAGTTTTGCATCCTCTACTCAGAGGCTCCCTGCAAACCCAAGGGATGGAAAGGTCCCTGTTCACCGCCCTCCTCTCCCCAGGCACATTCAGCGAGGGGGGAAGTGAACCTGAAGGAGTTACCGGAGCGCTGCACTGAGGCGCCAGCCCAGAGTGCTGCGGGCATGATGTGCCATCACACCACAGCTAATGTACCGCAGCGAGGGCTACACTGCCGACCGTCCTTGGGTGAAGAAAGGGGTCAGGTGTGCACAGTGAAACAGAGGAAAAAAAGGCCTTCAGCTACCGAATTTGTGGAGATAATTGAACAGCAGAAGTTAAAATTGCAAGGGAGGGAGTGAAAACCCCAGGGCCAGACAGTCATGAAATGGGAGTCCTGCAGTTTCTGACCCTCCTGGTTGGAACCAGACGGGCAGTGTCCCCCCTCCTGCTGCTCAGAGACCACTGAGGTATCACTGGCAGCTTCCCAATTGACAAAGGGGCTGGTTTTCCTCTCATTTCTGCTATAATCTCATCCTTTAAAGCACATTTGAGGCTCGGAAGACCATCTGCTCAGAGCCAAAAGGTACCTGGCCCAAAGAGCACCAACAAATAGACGTGAGAAGAGGTGATGGGGGAACACTGCAAAGCATTTCTCCAAAGAAGAAACAGGCTGGATGAAAGGCTGAGGGAGCTGGGTCTCTTTAGCTTGGAAAAAAGGAGGCTGAGAGGTGACCCCATGAATACTGATAAATACATAAAGGGTGAGTGTCAGGAGGATGGAGCCAGGCTCTGCTCAGGGACACCCAATGACAGGACAAGGGCAGCGGATGTGACATGGAACACAGAAGGTTCCACATCAGTATGAGAAGAAACTTCTTCCAGAAGTGAGTGTGCCAGAGCACTGGGAGGGGCTGCCCAGGGGGATTGGGGAGTCTCTTTCTCTGGAGATGTTTCAAACCCACCTGGCCATGTTCCTGCGCATCTGGATCTAGGGGATCCCGCTGTGGCAGGGGGATTGGACTGGAAGATCTTTCGAGGTCCCTTCCAATCCCTGATGTTCTGTGATACCGTGAGGGGGAAGGGTGTCTGCTCTTCCAGCCCAGTGGAAGATTCTGTGTGATTCTATGGTCTGGGTCCCATTTTGTATGGCCGGGTTGGCCATTTCTGTGCCAGTGTCCAGGGACAGTGTGCTGTGGCCGGGCTGGGTGGCTGTGGATGCAAAGGGACGATGCAATTAGCAAAACCCTTTTCTTTCAGATTTTTTTATCTTGTTTTTTTTTTTTCATTTCCTCCTGGCCTCTGGGAAAAAGGGTTTCAATTTTTTAAGTTCTGTCACAACAGGTTAGAGGATTAGCAATCACGGTTCACTGGCATCTGTATTGGTTCCATTTGTGGCATTTATGATGGTTATCCACATTAATTATTTCGCTGCTAAAGTCCCTTCTAATTTCAGAGCGCAGTTGTTTCGAAGAAAGATGGATATTAAATATGCCACCCATCAGTGCGGGGTGGCATTACACCGTGCTATTAAGTTCTGATGCGAAGGCTTGGCAAAAAATAACTTTGCTATTTGTAATCACCGTGAAGTGTTTTAGTGTTGCAGCTCGGAATAAGAAATAAAGATGATGACAGGAACTGATTTCTTATTAGGACGCGGTGCGGAAGTTTACATAAATCAGGAAGGAAGGAAGAAGGTAACCCTTGGCTGGCCAGATCCACACGGGACCTGCGGGGTTTGATGGGGAACTGGCTGGGTGCAAAATCTTTGAGGACATCTTCGCCCAACGCTTCCCCCCGTCTCCTTGGCGAAGAGATGAGACCCTGGTTGGGGTCAGGAAGGATGGAAAGACCCACCCATCCCAAAGGAGGAGCTGAAGCCTTTATTTTAGAGTTAAAGGTCACAGATTCACAGAGCACTAGGGATTAGAAGGGACCTCAAAAGATCATCGAGCCCGATCCCCTGACCACAGCAGGATCCCCTAGATCAAGTCGCACAGGAATATCTCCAGGCAGGTTTTAAACAAGGGCACCTGGGTAAAGGGAGAGGGATTTGTGGAAGCAGCTGCTTTGCAGGTTACTCCAGGTTGTAGCAACAGCTGGGGCTGGGGTTAGGAAGCAGTTTGCCTTGGGTTGAGCCTAAGGAAAAGTGTTTATGCTTTTCAACAAACCAGTCAGAGAAAGAAAGGAAAAGGTTGAGATCAAATGGAACGTTTTGCTCAACTCCCAGATGAAATGTTCCCTCTCCACATCAAGTGTTTGTGTACAGGTTGCACTAAGAGGGAGGGATAATTGGAACTGAAAAGTAAACTAAAGGGGGAACAAGCGCCCCTGTTATTTTCACTTCAAGTGTCACAACAAATCCCTCTTAATACCTTGGGGCCATTGTTTGCTTATTTTTGGCTGCTGTGGTTTCAGTGCCTCAAGCCCCAGAAAAGCTTGGCTGAGGCATTCCAGCATCTCCAGTGCCTCGAACCATCCTTCTCCCCAAAGCTGCACTCTCCCACTGGCTGCAGTGGTGAGTGCTCAGCCCTTCCTAGGCTGCGATGGGGAACACATGACTTTCCACCACAGACAGCTCCTTGACTCCGGCTCTCCTTCATGTCCCAGCTCCCAAGCAGCTTGTACTCCATCCACCAACCTCTCTCAACTGTTATTGTCTATTAATTAAATGCTAATTAATTATTAAAAGGGAATTTATTGAGGTTTAACAAGTCTGCGGCTAAAAAAGGAGGGGGGAAAAAACCCTGGTGGTGACAGGTGTTAGACTCCAGTAATGAGGTTCTTAATAATCAATTGGCATTTGTTTGACTTAGAATAAGATTCTTATTAAATCTAAATCAGCTCTTTACTCGCGACACTCAATTACATGTGGGTTATTTTTTTGCCGTCGCCTTTCCCTGCCACGGTGGGAGTTCCCAGCCTGCGGCTGCAGGCACAGTCACAGGAGGCTGTGCCTTAATAAATATGAAAGGTGATGGTTATTCATCGAGAGGGCCACTTAAAGAAGGATTTCCCTGAGCTCCCAGGCACGCTCCTGCTAAAGGGAGCTTTAAGGGCTCATTCACTTTTCATTAGGAAAGCTGGAACGTTGGGGATAGCTCTGACTGGTAGCAGTCCTGTTCCCGTTCCAGGGTGGCCACTCCACTGAGCATCCTCCTCCCCTGACATGGGGAAGGAATTACCAGCCTCACCGCTCGCTCAAGTATTTATGCGAAATCACGTTCAGCACTGGGAGCAGTCACAGTCACAAAATCCCAGACTGGCTGAGGTTGGAAGGGACCTCAGAGCTCATCTCCCCCAACCTCCTGCTATGAGCAGCGATGCCTCCCAGCCAGACCTGGTTGCTCAAGGCCTCATCCAACCTGGCCTTGAACACCTCCAGGGAGGGGGTAGCCACAGCCTCTCCAGTAAATCGATTCCAGAGTCTCTGCACCCTGGCACTGAAGAACTTCCTCCTCAGATCTAGTCTGAACCTCCTCTTCTTGAATTTCCAACCATTTGCCCTTGTTCTGTCCCTGGATCACCTTGGGAAAGTCCCTCTGCAGCCTTCCCATAGGATCCCCCAGCGCTGGAAACCCACAAGAGGGGAAAAATAAACGTCCTCCCAAGCATCTTGTGTGGGACCCCGTGGAGAAGCAAGAGCTTCTCGAGCACCATGGCACTGGTGGCAGCTGAAGTTCTGCAGTGTCGCTGCTAAGGAGGAAGGCTCCCTGCCCTGTTCTCCAGACAGTTCGGCTCCTCTGGGGTCAGCGTTGCCCTCTAAAATGTCGTCATCACTGGGTTCACTTCCACCTTGTGAGGAAGCAACCACTGCCTTTAATCAAAATTTAATTACTTCCCTTTCTAATGCAGCTTTTCTGAAGGGAACAAGGAGCCCAGCCGGGTGCTCTTTTAGCACAAACAGTAGAGGTGAAAAGAAAATCATAAAAGAAGAAAAAATAAGCGACAGCAACAAACAATCAGTCTGTGCTATTAGGGCATCGTTATGCTGATATTATTTATTTCAGACTTTCTGACACTCTCCAGTGCTCAGCTTCCCAGGCTCATTTAGTGCCTTTCAGAAGCCAAGCAACACTGCAATTTGTCAGGAGAAAATGTGATAAACATTCTGGAGGAGGGGGAAGGAGTCAGCCTGGTGACTGGGGGGATAAATATGTATGGATTGACTGGCTGGGGCGAAGCGTGCGCGTGGGAGAGTGCTGTGCCCACCTTAGAGCCACGGGGCAGGACACACATGGGATCCAGAGGTTCATGTGATGGGACATGGAAGATGTTGGACTGGATGATTGGGTAGTGAGGTGGATCACGAGCTGGCTGCACGATAGAAGCCAGAGAGTGGTGGTCAATGGGACAGAGTCTAGTTGGAGGCCTGTATCTAGTAGAGTCCCCCAAGGGTCAGTATTGAGACCACTCCTATTCAATCTATTCATTAATGACTTGGAGGAGGATACACTGTCAGCAAGTTTGCTGATGACACAGAGCTGGGAGGAGAGGCCGACACCCCAGCAGACTGTGCAGCCATTCAGCAAGACCTGGACAGGCTGGAGAGCTGGGCAGAGAGAAATGTAATGAAGTATAACAAGGGTAAGTGTAGAGTCTTGCATCTGGGCAAGAGCAACCTCAGGTACTAGTATAGGCTGGGGACTGACTTGTTAGAGAGCAGTGTAGGAGAAAGGGACATGGGGCTCCTAGTGGACAGCAGGATGACTATGAGCTAGCAGTGTGCTCTTGTGGCCAAGAGGGCCAACACATCCTGGGGTGGATCAGAAGGGGGGTGGTTAGTGGAAGAGCTTCTTCTCCCCCTCTACTCTGCCTTGGTAAGACCACACCTGGAGTATTGTGTCCACTTCTGGGCCCCAAAGTTCAAAAAGGACACAGAGCTGCTGGAGGGCATCCATCGTAGAGCCACAAAGATGATGAAGGAAATGCAACGTCTCCCTGATGAGGAAAGACTGAGGGAGCTGAGTCTCTTTAGCTTGGAGAAGAGGAGACTGAGGGGTGACCTCATTAATGTTGGTAAATACGTGAAGGGTGGGTGTCAGGAGGATGGAGCCAGGCTCTTCTCAATGTCATCTGGTGTGTTGCAGGAATAAGCTGTTGTCTCTAGAAAGAGTCCTGAGCGTCCTTGAAACTTTGGATGTTGCTGCCAGAAAGAGTCAGATCATGATTTTATTAGATCACTGGACTCTGCCTGAGTTGCTATTGACAGGCAGCGAGAGCTGTTGCAGCCAATTAGTTGTGAGGTTCAAGAGATTCCCCTCTGAAGTTTGCTGTCCCGTATTAAAAATGAGTCTTGATGTTGCCGACTGATTGAAGCTCATGGAGAAGCTTTTCACTAGGGCTGCCTCCCTCAGGCAGCTCTTTCTTATTTCTTTCTTTCTTTTTGGCACAGAGACACCCCCCAACACAGTGCCCCTTCCACAGGCTCTGGGGGGGGGTGACCATGGCCTTTGCTGGGTTCTCTCTGACTGTGGTGAAGTTGGACCATCTCTGCTGGGATCTGTCTGAAGTTTGTGGGTCACAGAGCTGTGTCAAGCCCTGCCATTTGGAATGAGATGAGCTTTCAGGTCATTTCCAACCCAACCCACTCTATGATTTCGCATCCCACTCCCTCCCAGCTCTGTGATGACTCTATGACCTTGCCTGGGTTTCCCATGGGAAGGGAGGGCTGGAGTCAGCCCCGTGACGCCAGACCTCCCTGGTTAGAGCAACCTCACCTGCTTGTTCTTGGAAAGGGGCAGAAGAACAAGGGTAAAAGTAGACCAAACCACATCCTACCTACAAAATAACCCCTTTGGACTCTCTGCCTTACACCTGTAAAGCACCAGCTCTCCCGAGTGGGTTTTTATCTCAGCCAGTGGCACAGAGCTGTTGTAGAGTGGCCAAGTTTCCTGGGAACGCATTAAAAACGGAGTGTTTCCAGAAGACAAAAAAAACAACCCTGAAGCAACAGCAAATTGCTGAAAACAAACCAGCCTCCTCCAGCCCTCCCGCTTTGGCACCGTAACGGAGCTCGTAGCCATTACGGGACTTTTTTGCCGTCGAGTGTTTGCTGGCCTGGGAGAGGGATTTGCTGTCCCCAGGGACCTGTGACAGAAGCATCCTTAAATCTTCAGAAAAAAACCCCCAAACCCTTGTCTAGCTGCGAGGATTGAGAACCCGGCTGCCATAAGGAGCTGTAAAAAACCTGCTGATAGACAGATGGAGCGGTGTCATTATACGCGGGGAGGGCTGGGGGGGGAAGCGCTCGCTGAAATTATTAGTGTGGGCAGACAATTAGAGGCTTTTCCAGAAGATTACCCGCTCCCTCCCATCTGCGCTCCGCGCAGGAGTTTTTACGCTGGCGATGCTGTTTCCAGCCTCGGACTTTACCAGCAGGGCTACAGCATCCTCTTCATCTTGGGAGGAGGCAAAGATGCTGCTGAGGCTCGTGCCTCAGCATGGCTGCAGATACCATTTCCACGGGAAATCAGCCCTCAGGGATCTGATGTGGGGAGAGGTTTGGTGATTTATGGGTTCCTCCAGCCTGTCAGGGACATTCTCAAGCATTTTGGCCTGCAGCAGGGTGGGCAGGCAGCTCCCAGGGCAAAGGGAATGGCGAGTCACAACCCCGTCTCAGTCGAAACCCTTATTGTCATGTTGGATCAGGTTGTTACTCACAGTATTTGAAGAGCTGGGGAATTCTTCTGGATGGCTCACACCTTTTTCATGTGTATTTGACAAAACCAAGGTGGAGCTAGCACAGCTTCTTGCAGCAGTGAGGGGTTCTTTCTCAAAGGTTGATTTTTATCACGTCACCTTGCTTCCTCTTGAAAACATTGCCAGTGGCCATTTGTTGAGGTTTCTGAATGAGGAAAACAGATCTGAATGCACTGAGCACTGCGATGGCTCCCCGAGTCCTGCATCAGCTTTGTTTTCCCTCAGAATGAAGAAGATAAACTGAGCAAGTGCTTCCACCCAGCTCCCGTGATAACACTGGGGAGGGGTGAGCTCCTACCAGTCTGACCCCATAACCCAGTATTCCTCACAGCACTACTCTGTCCCTCTCTCTTTCCCAATCTCCTGCCAGGTGGGCAGCACCTTGTGAACAAGAACTACTTCTGACACCCCAGCCTGGGTTTGGGGCTGTTGGGGCAGAGGTGTTGATTTTTCCTCCTGCCATTCCTTAAAAGCTGTGTCAGAATCCTTTGCTTCGACCCCAGCCAGACTTTACAAGGGCACCTGAAGCCCAGGGGCTTCTCTCTGTCCCATCAATGCCTATCTGTGGGAAGATGTAAAATAAAATAAGAACTCGTTGCCCTGAAGGGTCTGAATGGGCATCTGCTATCAAAATATGGGAGAAGTTCTGGAGACGTTGGAAAGGGAATTCACCACCTGTCAGAATCCACAGCTGATAGAGGCTGTTTGCAGGATAGAGGCAACCTTTTACCCTTCACAGTGAGCAGCTGCTGCGAGGGACCCTTGTGTCTTCTTTGCAGAGGAACCAAAACACCACTTTTCAGGTGGGATTTGGGGATTTGGAAGTGCTCAGGCTGCTAGAGGTTGGAGTGTTTCTACCCAGTTGTGTAATGATACCAAAGATCAGTGTTCCTTCACAGCATCCTGTGTTCTGGTTGAAAAACTCCTGTACGAGGGTCAGTGCCCAGGCACAAAGTCCCCATCTCCATGGGGGATGTCATGAGCACCCCAGGGCTGGCGCTGAGAGATGCCCTGGAGATTTAGCCAGGCACCGCCACCGATTTCGGTTTTGCTGCATCTGCCCACTCGACCTGCTGGGAAAGATGGCAGATGATGCCCTCAATGATTTGCTGACGGTCCCGGGGTTGCAAAGACCAGGTGGTGGCTGCAGCAAGGAGCATCTCCAGCAGCAGCTCAGCCTCCCAAACATCTCTCCTAGGCTGTTCCAATGGGGCAATTAGATGTGTTTGTGTCGTTCTGAGGCCACGATGAGGATGTGGTGGTGGGTCTGATGTGCTGGGGACAGCAGACTTGGCACAGGCAGCCGTCAGACCACGTAAAGCCACTAGTGTCTCTCCTCTTCGTGAAAGATGCCCTCAAAGCGAGCGGAGAGAAAACCATCCGCATCAGGTCCCAGCCCAGCCTCGTGCTCGCTGTGATTTGCTCTGGCACCGATCGGCTCCTGCTGTGCAGAGGGACCGTGGGAGGCTGCGTTTGTTTATTTGTGCCGCGATGGGGAGGAGATTCTCACACACCAACCTCGATGCTCTTTCGGCAGTCCTTGATGGAAAGAAGCTGTAGAGGCTGTGATGGAGGATTTTGTGGCACTTCCTGGCCCTCGTGGGAGCCCTGGCAGGAGCAACTCTGGCAGTGATCTCCTCTCACCTCCCTGTTCCTGCCCCAAATGTCTCGGAGCATCACAGCCCTCCATCCCCCACCCCACACCTCCCTCCCAGCCACTTGCATTTTCACATCTTGCTTTGGGGTCTGGATTACAACCTCTCTCTGCCATGTAATTGCCATTAGATGCCAGAGTGGTGCTACTAGATAAGGCATCGGGGTGCCCTTCACCCCACCGGCCATTTCAACCCATTCATTTCTATCTTTTATTTATTCTTTTTCTCCTCCTTTCTATTTTATTTCTCCACCCTGGTTGGTTTTTCTTGTCATTTCCCTAAGTTCCACCATCAATGAGCAGCTGACAGCAGGAGAAAGATCCCCACAACCTTGCTCCTTCCAGGCAAAACTTCCACGTAAAAGCACCAGGCTCAGGAAGGAAAACCCTTCCTCTGGATATATGGCCCCACCTTGTCCCTGCTCCCACTGCAGCCTCTTTTCTCCCCATTTTTCTCACTGCCAACCTTTAGCCGTCGATACCCTTTCCGTCAAGTCCCGTTAGAAGAGGGGAGACAGAGAATTTATTGAAAGTCTTTGAACGAGGAGAGGGATTTTCTCTGTGCAAGAAAAAGTGCAGCTCACAGCCCGAGTCGGACGGAGTCTGACAAGGCAGCTCAGAAGGTGGAGAGAAGAGCGCAAAGCGATCGCTCCCCGCTCCCCTAATTTACAGCTCTGACAATACGATGCCGTTAGTGCGAATCCATCTTCATGGAGAAAAGGGAGAACAAAAATGAAAATAATAACAAAAAAGTCATTTCGTGCCTTTCGGCATCGACCGGCTCGGGGAGACGGGAGGTGTTCTTACCAAAGCCTTTGTCTTCTTTGCGTTGACATCAACATAAAGAAAATTATTTATCTCTCAAATTTAAATGCCCTGCACCTTCAGCAGCCAATAAATCCTTCTCTGCCCTCCCTTTATGTGTTTATTTCTCTCCCCATCCTTCACTGCTGAGTATGAAGCAGCAGCTTCCCTCCTCATTCCTGGCAGAAGGAGGACCCGTAAGTTTTCTCCATCCAAAAGGGGGTGGCTGAGTGATGCTGGAGCAATGCCTGGTCCTTCCCCACCAGAGCGAATGGAGCTGCTAAATGTCACCCTGTTAGGGGTCAGCCCTGACATTTCATCATTTGGGGATTAATTGCTGCTCAGAGTGATACCAGGGTTGGACTGGGGATGGATAGGATCCTACTGGTGCTCCTGGTCTGCCAACAGCATTCTTCTCTTGCTTGATGTCTCTAATCAAAAGGGTTGTTGGCACATGGAGAGGCAGGGGAAGCAAAAAAAATACAGACTTTAGGAACTAAGAGGAGACTTGGGGGGGACTTTTCCCTCTCTCCAGCTCCCTGAAGGGAGGTTGTAGTCAGGTGAGGGTCAGGGTCTTCTCCCAGGCAACCAATGCCAGGACCAGAGGGCAGGGCCTGAAGCTGCCAGGGGAGGGTCAGGTTAGATGTTAGGAAGCCCTTCCTCACAGAAAGGGTGCTCAGACCCTGGACTGGACTGCCCAGGGCAGCAGTGGAGTCCCCATCCCTGTAGGAGTTGGACGACAGCCTGGCTGTGGCCCTTAGTGCCCTGGTCTGGCCGATGTGGTGATGTTAGGTCCTGGGCTGGGCTGGATGAGCTCAGAGGGCTTTGCCAGCCCCACTGATTCTGTAACACTATATCCCATTATCCCATCTCCCCTCCTGCTCCTCTCTCTCTTTGGTGCTTTGTCTGATGTGAAAATCTTTGGCTTGCTTCCCTCCCTGGATTTCAAAGTGAAAAAAGCAGCCATAACCATCATCGTCTTGCAAATCAACACAAGTCCTTGCAATGGTGAAACTGTGAGGGTTTTAGTAGCAGCCCTGGTGTCTCAGCTATCTCATATTGTGTTGTGAGGGACGGGCTGGTGGTCAGTGCTGCAGCTGGCAGGTGAGGTGGCAGGATGGACCTTCAAAGACCATGGGCAACGTCCATTCACTCTGGGAGGGCCATGCAAACTGGGTTCTTCTGAACACAGTGATGGGGCAGCACAGGAATGGCTGAGGTAACCCATATATACTCTTGTGACTCAACTCTGTTGCCAGCAGTTGTGTAGGAGGTCTTTGTAGAGTTGGCCTTCAGGACCTTGTCTGAACCTACAGTGCTGCAGGCAAACAAGGTGATGGAGGCTTGGAGAGCTGGATGGGGAGCAGTACAGACATCATGGGGAGGCACTGGAGAAGCATAATGGGTGTCCAGTCATGGATTGGGTGGGAGAACATCCAAGATGCTGCTCAGGGTGGGGCAAGCTGAAGGTTTTCTCCAGGAACTCAGCAGGGATGGCTCAGGTCTGCACCAGGAGTGATTAGCAGGAGCATCCCATCAGGCTTTTAGTTGGACAAAACAAATCCAGCTGGAAACCTCATATTTGCCCCAGCAGATGCTTCAAGCAGACCAGTCTTAGTCCTGAGAGGCCTTTTGGTGGGAAGATTCCAATCTGAAGGGATTTGGGGTGAGAGATTCTTTCTTGGGACCATGTGTAGAAATGCACCAGGAAACCATCCCCTCCCTTGGACTTCAGTTTTTAAATTTAGAGTCTGTGTTTTTCAGAGCTCTTCCCTCACCCAAAAATAACCTGGCAGCAATGACATTTCAGCAGGAAATTAAAGGGAAACATTTGTTTTGAATTGACATTTTGACTTGAAATGTTGATTTGTTCTGGAGTTTTAAGCCAGAGAGTGGCAACACTCTGTTGTTGCAAATGAGAACGAAAATGAGCTTGTCTGGAAAAACAAGCCATGGGCACGGCGAGGATGGAGAGGGGACATCCTGCTCCTGAGCAGCGTCTGCATCAGCTCCGTGGTGGGGGGGACAGGAGCCACCGCTCAGCTCCTATGAGCCCTCTGCATCCGATCAAAACCAACAAAAGGCAGTTTGCTCTTTTCGTAAGAAAACTAGGAATCTGCACAAGCTGGGGAGAAGGGGAACCGATTTATCCCACCAGCCGTTCTCCACAGCCGTTAAGAAGATGCTGCTGTAGATGGGTTGAGGTTTTGCCTTCTTTAAATATCACCGATATTTATTTTCATTGCTCACTCTTAATTATAACGAAGCTGAAAGCTCCTCTGTGCCTTGATGGGAAATTTATCCCAAAAAGCTTTTAGAAACATTCAGCTCCTTGGTCTGCAAACAGCCTTTCATCTCGCCAGTATCCCATCTGTCTGTCTAGCTGCTCCTCCACCGCTTCCTTCCTCTTCCTTGTGATCACAGCTACCAAGACCTGCTAAATGAACATTTTCACAAAATCTTCGTTTGCATTTCAAACGAGGCAAAGGCACAGAAACCCAAAGGAAAAGAGGAGGAATAAAACCCCAATGACTTTGCTTTCCTGGTTCTTCTTCATTTTGCACATCAGAAGAGACTGTTCTACTTGTCTAGAGGTGCAGATCCCAGCCCTTCCCTGTATACCTCCAGTGGAGATCATTCCCCTCAGCTCTCCACCTCTCCCCACCCTATTTTGGTGAAGGTTGGGTGGGTTTTGTTGATCTTCCAATGGGTTTGGGTGACGTTGATCTCTAAAGGCTGATCAAGGGGGGAGCCATGAGACTTGCCCATAATATCTCCCTTTATTACAGAATCACAAAACATTGGGGATTAGAAGGGACCTCGAAAGATCGTCCAATCCCCTTGCTACAGCAGGATCCCCTAGATCCAGTCGCACACAACTGGCCAGGCGAGTTTGAAATGTCTCCAGAGAAGGAGACTGGACAGGTCCCCTGGGTAGCCCCTCCCAGTGCTCTGTCACTCTTACTGGGAAGAAGTTTCTTCTCATATTGATGTGGAACCTCCTGTGCTCCAGCTCACGCCTATTGCCCCTTGTCCTACCATTGGGTCCCCCTGAGCAGAGCCTGGTTCCATCCTCCTGACACCCACTCTTTCCATATTCATCAACATTAATGGGGTCACCCCTCAGTCTCCTTTTTTCCAAGCTCAAGAGACCCAGCTCCCTCAGCCTTTCCTCATCAGGGAGGTGCTCCACGTGCTTCATCATCTCTGTGGCTCTGCACTGGACTCTCTCCAGCAGTTCTGCATCCTTCTGGAACTGAGGGGCCCAGAATTGGACACAATATTCCGGACACAGCCTCACCAGGCCAGAGTAGAGGCGGAGGAGAACTTCTCTCAATCTATTTATTGTTTCTTGGGAGAAATTGGGTGGGTTTTGCTATGAAGGGTCTGTACCCAACCGAGGTGAATGAGAAATGCATTCTGATCTCTCCTAACGTTCCATCTCTGCTGCTTTTGTTTTTCAACCCTCTAAACAGAAATAACCATAATTATGTATTTGGAAAGGTGCTTTTTACCCCAAAAAACCCTTTCTTGGCTTCCTCCACTCTGCAGGAGACACCTTGGGGATCTCAGTAGGTGCCTCCCCGCCATCACAGCCCCACCAACGGGAGCTCCTCCAGTCATTTACTTCTCGAACAAGTCGGAAACATTTTGACTTGAACTTTCATAGATAATGATGAGGGTTAGTTACCAAAATCCACACATTTTCTTCAGTCGTTTTCATTTACTACTGTTTTAAATTATTTCACAGCCTTGCAAATCTCCTCCTGACAGCCGCAGCCCAGGCAGGGAAAGCAAGAAAGAGAGGGGAAAAAAGAAGCCAAACCCTACTGAGCGTTCATTTTTCACATAATATATTCCAATCCTGTTAGGTCGTGCTGGTGAAGGTAATATTTCTGGCATTCATTTAATGCAATTGACAGTGATGAATGGTTAATTATACAAATTACATTCTTATTAAATCCCCTGGAATCGCTGCCTTAGAAAGTCTTAGCTCTGGACTTCTCACGCTATAGACATATTTTTTTAGGAGCATCTTTACCGCTGGCTGCTGCAAAAGCGTCTTCCAAAAAACCTTGAAAAGCATTAAAAATCCCCTAGTTAAGTCAATTACTGCAGATAAGTTAATCTTAATGGGATGCTTAAGCCCCTGTCCTTGCATAAGTTTACTTTTCATTCCTCCCTCTCAGCTCTGGAGGCGCTGGAGAGAAAAGTTTTCCGGCGATTGTTGTGACAAATGGATTAAGGAGTGGAGCTGGATGCAGAATTTCCATCAGAGATGGCTTCCAGCAGAACTTTTCTCCCTGAGAGTGTGGATAAATTTCCCATTTTGGGGTGAGGGGCAGCAGGATGCTTGTGTGTGTCCCCAGGATCGGTCACTGGATGGAGATGCCATCCCCAGGGAAGAGTGATCTGGTTGTATTGTAGCATTACAAATCCCCATGGCGCCTCTGGATGGGGATGCAATTCCCTGGGGAAGCACAGTCCAGTATGTCAGAGCACCAAACTCCCCATGGCATCCCCATCCTTCTATAGGGAGCAGGGGAAACACCCAGAAATGGATGCAACTCATTTTCTGATCAGCATAGTTGGGAAGGGAATCATGGAATCAGAGAATCATCCTGTCTGGAAAGGACCTCCAGGATCAGCAAGTCCAGCCCTCAGCCCGACAGCTCCCTAACACTTAGACCATGGCCTCAAGTGCTCTATCTTGGGCTGTTTTGTAAATACCTCTGGGGACAGTGACTCCACCACCTCCCTGGGCAGCCTGTTCCAGTGCCCAACCCCTCTCTCAGGAAAGAACTTCTTCCCAAGCTCCAATCTAAACCTCCCCTGATGCAACTTGAGGCTGTTGCCCCTCATCCTATCATTAGTAATTTGGGAGAAGTGCTGCTCAGCACCTCGAAGCACCAGCCTTGACGCTCAGCTTATTCCCAGGGTGTAGGACCTTCAGGTCCTCCCGGTGCAGCCACATAGCAGCAGTTTTAATTGGACGGCACGGGATGCAGTGGCGGATATTAGCCAGGCTATGTCTGCTCAGGGAATAAATGTAATAAATAGACTATTAAGTTAAGCAAGTTTTCAGCTTCAGCAGTGGAAGTGCCCATCTATCTTGTGTGGCTTTCTGCATGCTTCATTACCACATGTAACCACACCGAAAAAATATGCTTTATCCTTTGTAATTAGATGATAAGTTCCCTCAGATAGGCGTCGGCGCTGCCAACCACCTGACACTCCACAGCGGCGCAGAGTCGCCCGCTTCCAGCAGCTTCTAACGAAATTTATTGCCGAGCCTCATATTAGACTAAGTTAACATCCCTTAATCTTCCACCTTTGGCAGAGTTATGGACGAGGCACTCCAGCAGATATTGGCTGGGATTTAGGGACTGTGGAGGGAGTGAGCCATGCCAAGGGGTGACTGCGAGGACAGGGTCAAGGGCTCAGCAAGGTGCTACTGCCCTTATTCCCCCATCTCCTTATTTCTGCTGATATCCCAGAGGGACGGAGCATCTTCTGCAGCTCCTCTTCATTTTTTTTTTTCAGCTAAACCTCAGGCAGCCTTCGCTTGGCTTAGCACAGATAACAGCAGCAGTTAATAATTAAGAAATGAGCCATGACCTCTCCGAAGAGCAGGGAGAGTGTGGCGGTGTGATTAGACGCAAAACTCCTTCCCTCTGATGATGTCGGCTGCTGCAAAGTGTCTGCTGGCTCCAGAAATTGTCCCCGTGTCACCTCATAGTGGCTCCGTGCTCTGGGCTTGATGTAGTCCAGAGGGCTCCAAGGGAAATAGTGGGTTTGTTTTTTTCCAAATATTTTTGAAGGAGGCTGGAGACAGAGGTTTCAGGGAGTTTTCCTGAGTGAACAACTGGTTTGCCTTTGGATTTGGGGCTTCGTTCATCCACCCCTCTCCTTTCTCCCCACCTTCTGTGTCTTGATGGGTATCAGAAGGATGCGACCAGACTCTTCTCGGTGTTGCCCAGTGACAGGACACAGGGCAACGGGCACAGACTGGAACCCAGAGGGTTCAGTGTGAATGTGAGGAAAAGCTTTTTCCCGGTGAGGGTGACGGGTCTGGCCCAGGCCACTCAAGGAGGTTGTGGTGTCTCCTGCTCTGGAGACATCCCAAATCCCCCTGGACTGTTCTGTTAGGTGTGCTCAAGGGGATCCTGCTCTGGCAGAGGGGCTGGGCTAGAGACATTCAGAGGCCACTTCCATCCCCTACTAGTGTGTGATTCTGTGATAGCAAAATGCTGAAGCCCAGGTGCCTGCTGAAACCCTGAGAGAGCCAAAGGCAAGAGAAATGACAGAGCTGTCATAGCCTCTCCCTCTTTTTGACTCAATAAGCTTCATAATCTCTGTATAACTACCTATATCACAGGAAGACAGGAGGAGCAGAGGGAACTTTATGAGCTGGTTAGAGCAGGCGACTCCATCACCAGCCGTGACTATTATTATAAAATATTCTGGAAGTTAACTCAATAAAAAAAACCTAATAATGAGAGGAACCATCTCTGCCTTTGTTTATAGCTTCTTTAAGTGTATAAATGAGCAGGAGGTGATTAATGAGGGTGATCTGAGAGGGAAAGATTTGCATGCGTGGCGCTTGAATTATTTCCTTATTGCATGTGCTTCCCGGTCCCTCTGTTTATTGTGCTGCTCAACGCTATTTAATACAGAGTGACTAAAGTTATGAGATCCTATTTATTCCACCTGACATTGTCCCCTCTGCCAGCTCAGCCCCTGGGACAGATAGCGCATGCACAATGAATTCAGAAAATATATTAAAAAGCAATTATAAACTCCCTGCCTTCGGTGTCCTGGCCTTATTCTTCACAGCGCTCCCTGAGAATTAGCATAATGTCTACAGGCGCTCCTGGAGTTATCAAAACACAGCGAGGCTCCATCTTATTTTCGAGAGCTGATGGAGTTAGGACTTAAAGGTGGCCAAAGGTGCATCTGCATCCTCCTCCTCCTCACCCCACTAACTGGTACTCATGCCAGCAGCACGTTTTGCCCGTCGCTGGCTGCCCCAGGAGATGGTGGCAGCCCAGATTTTGCAGGTTCAGCGCTGGTTTCTTGCAGTGAGGGATGCCCTTTGCTCTTGCCACCACGCTGGCTCCAATATTAGAATTTCATTATGTTCCAGAGCTGCTTTTCCCACTGTGCGCTGGCTTATGGACTTGTCAAAACCTCTCAGAGGGACAGGAAAAGACATCAGAGTGAGATCTTCTTATATGATGGGTGATTTTTCTTGCCTCTCCGACATCGCAGGGTAAGATCCCATTGGCAGCCAGCTGGCTTTCATCATTGCTTCTCTCTCGCTCTTTCTCCAGGGCTCTTAAGCCGGTTATTGGAAGTGCTCTCAGCCAGGAGGGTGATGGGGTGGCACCATCCTGCACGTCTGAGGCTGGCGGGCTGCTGTGCTGCGCCATGAGCCCACTGGGTCAAACATCCTTTACCTTGGTCAGCCTAGTCGACTGGCTGGTGGGGAGAAGCACAACTGGGAATTGCAACAGCACCTCGAGTAGATCAGTGATGTGATTTTCAGTTTGCACAATGGTGAAACTGGGATGTCACAGCTGAAGAAAAGCGGCAAAGCCACAACACACCCGACACAACTTTGCCGGGCTGCGCAGGAAAAAAAGCAGCGAGCGGCTATCACGTTGGTTTGTTATTTATTTTGTCTCTCACGCACAGGAATCCAAGTCTCTGCGCTGGAAACACGAGGTAGCAGCGAATGCTGGCGCCGTGTGTCTCCATCTCATTAGACACAGGTTTCTGGGTTCTGTTCCAGCTCCGCCGTAATTCTCCCCCACTAACCTTGCAGAGAGTTTTAACTCACTCCCGGCACAAAACGCTCCATCTCCATTAAGAGTGAGAGCAAATATATCGGCATTCAGGAAGGACCGGCGCGCTTTCGTAGCCTGTTGCTACCCAGAAACTGTGATCAGGCCAGTTTGTGTATCTCAGAAATGCATCTGTTCTGTAAATCGTTTATAGAAAGGCAGCAGAAGGAAATGGGCTGTGCTGCTCAGGAATTCATTAGCAGCAGCCTCCCTGATTGCTTTTATTCCTCTTAACCTCCCGTTGTATATTGTAGTCATTTGGGATGTTTTGTGTACGATACCTCAGCTCTGGGCTGCGCTGGGGCTCTGAGGGGTGTTCAGGGCTGTTAAGTTGGTCCCAAATGCTGAGGAATCTAGTGGTGTCGCTGTTTGCTCCCCACCATTCCAGTTTGGTTCCAACAGGAGAGAAAAGATAACGAGGAATAATCCTGTTTATCTCAGCTTGGGCGGCTCCAAGCAGTCAGGGAAAAAGCTAAGATCCCCCCAAAGGCTTCCAACATCGGGGCTAGGAGTACTGGTAACACACGAGTTAAGGGCTGTCAGTCCTCTCCTGGTGATGGAATGAGGATTTCTAAGAGTGACTTTTCTGCACTTCTACATGGAGAAACACTGCAGGAGCCCTGAGCAGGCTCCACATAACAAGAACCCCCAGACAAGCCAGGGAGGACTGGCAGGACCCTTAGTTGGTGCTGGAAGGTTTGTGTTGCTGTCGGTTTGCCTCGTGGAGAGCTCCTAAAACCTGCCTCGCTGCTCCGACTTTCCTTCCTTCTTTAGAAGAGGGGAAAAAGCCCTGAGAAAAAACTTCCAGAAAAATTAATTAGACCAAACTCATGTCTCCTTGCATCAGCCACACTGGGCCGCTGCTGGAGCAGACATTGGCACCCAAGTCCCAGGCGCCTGTGGAAGAGCAGAGCTGCGAGGCACAGCTTTGCCAGGCTCTGATGCTCTGATCTCAATTGCCCTAAACAACTGGGTCGTTAGAAGAAAACGTCCTGAAGGAAGGAAGCTGCTGTTGGATTTCCAGAGCAGGCTGGCCTATGAATCCCCACCCCATCACCCTGTCTCACACACAGATGCCCCAAGTGACAGAACAGCCTTGAGAAGAAATCTGCTGTCTTGTATCTAAGGAAGAGATATCTGAGTTCCTGGGCTGGAAATCTGCCTAAACCCCCATTTTTTTGGTGATTCTGTAGGGATCCTGGTCCCACAAGAGTGAGTACAGGAGCTGTTGCTTCCCTCCTGTGTGCTAGAGCATCTCTGCTGTCACTTCACCCCTCCTCCAAGCCAAACAGGATGGATCCCCGTGGGAAGCCTGCGGCGCTCACTCTGCGCCAAGGGGCTCTGGGGTTTTTCCGTCGTACGCGGTGATGCTCACTCAGATCGTGGCGATGGGTACCTTTCATCCCAAGCACATGCCGTGTGTGCAAAGGAAGAGTTTTACGAGAAGATCGATGGCTTCAAGTTGGAGAGTCAAAGGGAGGCTTTTACCTCCAGGGGCTCCCATGCAAAGCACCTGCAAAGTCGATTAATCAATTATTTGCATTTCCCCCATTCGCTATGCACTTCTCTTTCATTTTCTTCTCCTCCAAGGCATTGGGCTTGGATTTCAGGGCATGAATAAATAAAATACATGCGTTCAGCTCCAAAACATTTTGTGCACAGCATTGGAGGGACACGGGAGAGGGGCAATGGGAGCCTTGAAACCCAGCATCTTCCCAAGCACAGGAGCAGAGAGAGTTCTGGGGCAAAGCACTGCCCAATGGACTTCACTCCAGAACATCCCCAAAGCCTCAGAAGAAGAAATCAGGGTCACAGCAGCAGAGTGACTCTCCTGACTCCAGCATTGGGGAGAGGATGAGGGGAGCAGCTGGGACAGGTTGACTTCACAGAGAAGAGGAGGGGATGAAGTGGAGCAGGGGAGTGGGCATGCAGGGGTGACATTTCTCGGCCAGTCAGAGTTTGCATGAAAACAAACACATTTACCAGCCAGTGAATTCCCAGCAGCTGAGTCAGAGGGCACTTGGCAGGACTCCTTTGGGAGCCTCTGCATGACCCAGTTCTTCAGGGAACAGTAGCCAACAGGACCAGAGGTTTGTTTCTCCCTTTGAATAGCAGGAAATGGGAGAAGGAAAATGAAAAGAGAAGAAAGAGGGAACCTTGCCTGGGAGAGAGTTTTGTTACTAGAAGGGACTAATCCTCCTTTTTTCCTTACATGGAAAGGAATGGAATGGAATGGAATGGAATGGAATGGAATGGAATGGAATGGAATGGAATGGAATGGAGTGGAGTGGAGTGGAGTGGAGTAGAGTAGAGTAGAGTAGAGTAGAGTAGAATAGAATAGAATAGAATAGAATAGAATAGAATAGAATAGAATAGAACAGAACAGAATAGAATAGAACAGAATAGAATAGAACAGAATGGATTAGGCTGGAAGGGACTTGAAGACCTTCCAGTTCCAAAACATCTGCTATGGGTTGGGACACCTCCCACTAGACCATTTTGCTCAATGCCCCATCCAAATACTCCTCATCACCACCAGCCCTACACTGCTCTGAAGGGGAGTGTGGACAAGGGTTTATCAGCAGCTTCTGGGCTCATTGTTCTGCCTTCATCCCTGCACAAATGCTGGTTTGCTTCTTCTCCTCTTCATTCAAATGCCCTGACATTTCGGGGTTTTGGGCCATTTGCTGGGGGTGAGCACAGGAGTGTGGATACACACAAACCCCTTTTTTTCATGCATCTCTTGTGGGGAGGAGGGTCAAGATATCTCGATAATCTCAGAAACCTCCCCCACAGTGGAACAGCTGACAGACACTGACATTGTGGGGTTTTGATTCTGTTCCCCCTTTTCTTCCCTCTTTGTGTACTGGGAGCAGAGGGGCGACTTAGCAAAGGAGAAGGGTGGATCCACCCTAAAGCTGTGGTCTTGTTTTCCATCGAGGAGAGACAAAACTTTCTGCTGAGCTCGACTTCAAAGGCAAGAGCCGAGCCTTAAGATATTCATGTTAGTAATTCATGTACAGCTGCATTAGTTAGGGGCTTCACAATGTTTTATCCACTTGTCACGATCAGACATTATTATTATTACTGAAAACAGAGATGGCTGGGAGATAATAATTCTTTATGAATCTCCCGTCACAATTAATGTCGGCTCCATCCTTGCCCGGCTGCTGAGTTTTAAGCTAATCATTCCTTATGTGTGTTTCAAGCCTTTAGTGAAGTACAAATAATTTGAACTAATTAGCTTATTAAAAGAAGGGAATGAAAACAAATGGCACATGAATGAATGGTAGGATTTCATATGGAATTAATATCTCCTTAATACACGTGGATTTGGTAAATTCATTATGCATTCCTAATCAGACCTGATGAATCACCTAGCTAATTCAGGACTAATTAGGCATGAACTGCTGACACTTATTTTAAAGTGTGACCAAACGAGATGGCTCTACCCTAAGGGCTCAATTACAGTCTCCCAGGCACTGGGAAGCACCTCTGTGGAATTGGGCTGTGGCCAGCCCCTCAGTGATTTGGGACGGACTTGCTGGAAAGCACTGTAGGAGAAAAGGACCTGGGGGTCCTGGTGGTCAGCAGGATGGCCAGGAGCCAGCAATGGACCCTTGTGGCCAAGAAGGCCAGTGGCATCCTGGGGTGGATCAGAAGTGGGATGGTTAGTAGATCGAGAGAGGTTTTCCTCCCCCTGTACTCTGGCCTGGTGAGAACACATCTGGAGTCTTGTGTCCAGTTCCGGGCCCCTCAGTTCCAAGAGGACACAGAACTGCTGGAGAGAGTCCAGCACAAAGCCACAGAGATGATGAAGGGAGTGGAACATCTCCCTTATGGGGAAAGGCTGAGAGAGCTGGGTCTCTTGAGCTTGGGAAAAAAGAGCCTGAGGGGTGGCCCCATGAATGCTGATAAATATGAAAAGGGTGGCTATAAAGGTGATGGAGCCAGACTCTTCTTAGGGGCATCCAATGATAGGACAAGGGGCAACAGGTGTGAGCTGGAGCACAGGAGGTTCCACATCAATATGAGAAGAAGCTTCCTACCAGTGAGGGTGCCTGAGCACTGGGAGGGGCTGCCCGGGGGGCTTGTGGAGTCTCCTTCTCTGGGGACATTTAAAACCTGCCTGGCCATGTTCTGTGTGACTGGATCTAGGGGATCCTGCTGTGGCGGGGGGATCGACTGGATGATTTTTGAGGTCCCTTCTAATCCCTAATGTTCTCCGATGTGAGAGGGAAGGGTGTCTGCTCTTCCAGCCCAGTGGGATATGATGCAGCCCAGTGGGATCATCGAAGCATAGAATCATCATGGCTGGAAAGGACCTCCAGGATCAGAAGTCTATCCCTCATCCCAACAGGTCCCTAACCCGTAGACTGTGGCCTCCAGTGCTCTAGCTACTCAGTTTTTAAACACCGCCATGGACAATGACTCCACTACCTCCCTGGGCCACCACTCTCTCAGGAAAGAACTTCTTCCTAAGATCAAATCTAAAGCTCCCCTGATGCAACCTGAGTCATTTCCTCTCATCCTATCACTAGCAACTTGCGAGATGAGACCAGGTCACTCATCCCTGGGAACAGCATCCTCACTAGGGACCTACAAGGTCCCTCCAAGGGGCACTGCCACCCTGGTGACTGGTTAAAGTATCACCTTGTGGCAGCTGGGGCACATTAATGATTCCTGTAATTATTTCTTTTTGACTGGAGCAGCTCCCCCCTTGTCCAGCATCCTGCTGGATGAGCTGCTGATGCAGAAGTAAAGCAGCTTACTGGCCCAAAGGAGGAGATATGGCGGGATGCAGGCAGTTGGGGATTGAAAGAGGTGATGTAGGAGGAGTGCTCTTGGCCAGCCAGTGGGTTTTGGAAGAATTTTGGTGAGCTGGAGGAGGCTCTGCTGAGATTTGTGCGGAGTGAGAAGGATTAGAGAAAAGCAACAAGGTCTGTGTTCAAGGGTACAACAGGAGGATGGTGGAGAGCGTGGTGTTGGCTGGTGTAAGGACAGGAGGAACTGGATGTCATGAGTAGGGCAGATCATGACGAGTTGTTGATCTTTACTAAGGGATTGGGGCTGGACCCGGAGCAAACTCAGTTTGTGCTTGCAAAGGTCAGGGGAAAGGACGTGGTGGTCACAAGGGGGTAAGAGCTCAGAGCCTGGATGAGAGCTTGAGGTGGGGGAGTGGAGGAAGAGGGCAAAGGATGATGCAGAAAGGCTTTGTGGGGAGACGATCAGGATCAAGATGCTGCAGTGCGACGATGTTGTGCCTGGGTGGTAACTGGTCCACGTGAGCTCTGTAGCTGCCAGACTGGGCTTGACCTTATGGTGAGACCTCTGAGGAGAGGTTGGACAGCAGCTGAGGCTTCTGCTCGGTACCGCTCCCTCCACGCCAGATATCTTCCCATCTCTACACTAAACCTCTACTGCAAATCTGTGATTCATCTGCCTCCAGGTCCCAAATTTGTGTTTGCAGATAAGATTATCCGGGGATTAATTGTAGAGGGAGAAGTGAAATGTAGATTAGTCATCCCTTGAGAATAGACATAGATCAACAGCATTTAGAATTACATTTGCGTGTTTAGCAGCCACGGATCACCAGAGTACCTGAACACCTACCATGTAAAATCAACAGGCTCGTTAATTATGAAAAATAATTCATGTCACACCGAGCTAAACCCACGAAAAGCTCTGCATTTGTTCCAGAGGCAACCGTATGACTCCTGCCTGTTTCTTTGCATGCCTCCTGCAAAAAAACAGGATAGGAAGGTCTGGATGGCAGCAGGTACCTCTCTGGAGGATTTTTTGTGGTACAATCTTCCCTACACAGGAACTGCTACTGCTAGGACCACCAGTAGCTGCGGCTGCCTTTGATACCTTCATCAATGCATTTACCTGCAGCCACCTTCCCTTTGTGCAACAGAGCTGCCCAGAGCCCTGCTGCAGCAAGAGAGGCTGGATTTTCCCCCACGAACAAGGGGATGGCCATGGGTGCTGGATACTCATCCCCTGGAGATCCCCAGAGCTCAGCATCTCCAACTGATTCATCCCTAAAGAAACTCAGGGTCCAGGCTACAGAAATTAGAATCACAGAATCATCAAGGTTGGAAAAGACCTTCAAGATCATCAAGTCCAACTGTCTGCCCTACAACCCCCAATCACTAACTCACCCCCTAAAACACCCTGCCTGCCCATCTGTTGAACCCCTCCAGGGATGCTGCCTCTACCTCCTCTCTCTTGGAAGCCTGTTCCAAGGCCTCCCCACTCCTTCTAGGAGGAAGTTTTTCCTAAGAACCAATCTGACCCTCCCTTGGCACAACCTGACCCTCTGGTCCTGTCACTATGGAGAAGAGGCCAACCCCCACCTCATTCCAACCTCCCTTCAGGTAGTTGTAGAAAGCAGTGAGGTCTCCCCTCAGCCTCCTCTTCTCCAGGCTGAACAGCCCCAGCTCCCTCCACTTCTCCACAACAGCCCTGTTCTCCAGACCCCTAACCAGCCTAGTTGCCCTTCTCTGCCCGGTTTCCACCTCCTCCCTGTCCTTCCTGCACTGCAGGACCCAAACCGCCCCCAGTACTCGAGGTGCAGCGTCACCAGGGCTGGGTATAGGGGCAGGATCATCTCCTTGGTCCTGCTGGCCACACCTGTGCTGATGCAAGGAAGAGCTTCAGTTCCACTTTCCACAGCACACGCGTGACACCACAGTCGTTCCTCGCTGTGCACCCGTGGCCCCAGTGAGGGAAAAGGAGGAATCCTCTTCTGCACACACCGAGAGCTCAGCAAGATCTGGGATCTGGCCCTGCTCTGCTCAAGGCTCTCATGGTACCGCACACAGATCCAGAGCGCAGTGCAATCAGGAAGAATAAACAGTAGCAATTGCTTAATACTTCATGGTGATGGAGTATTGAAAATTAGCGCTGGAGTTCAGCACTAATAAGGTGCAGAACACTCTGTGAGCCTGCGGAATTTTATACAGCCGAACCAAGAGTAAATAAAATTACAATTTAAACAAAGGCAGATAATTTAATTACCTTGTAGGCACGGTACTAAAATTTGGAGCGATTGGCTAATCAATAGGCTGTTACAAACTGCCACAATGCAAGCCGCCTGTTGAGACCGTAGGCAACGGGTCCTTGGGGCTGGCAGGGTGATGTACTGGGTGTGGGGAGATGGAGCCAGTGACAGAGAGGAACAGAACTCCAGAGGCTTGGAGTTGCAGAGAGAAGCAAAGTTAGGTGCCTGCATTGCTCCATCAGGTGGGTTTTTTAATCAGCTTTTCACTGCTTTGTCGCTGAAAGGAGTAGAAAGGAGAATGTGTTCAAAGTAACCACCACCTATGGATGCACATGGAATCGCTTAGGCTGGAAAAGACCTTTACGATCACTGAGTCCAACCATTAACCCAGCTCTCCTAAGCACATCGCTAAACACTCTCCCTAAGCTCAAGATCTAAAACCCTTCCCAGGGGTAGCAACTCAGATTCAACATAAGAACCTGTGTCAAACTGCCCAGAAAGGTCTAACTGGATCATCCCAATGGAAACTTTTGCAAGGTATTTGGGCTCTCAAGTCTGGATGGTTTCCAGATTAAGGAACAACTCATGAGGCTTGAGGGCTGTTCTCCAGCCTTGACAACTCCAGGGGTCACAAGGATCTGCCATCTGAGGTCCCAACCCTTTAATGTTTTTGCACATAGAGATTTCAATCCCTGAAGGTCACAGATACCCCCACACAGATGAGACAGGACGACGTTGTTCCCTCCCAGGGGCCCATCTGCCCCATCAGCAATTTGCACAGCAGCATTCATGTCAGGAGGACATCCTGTGATAGAACAGGGGTCAATGGGTACAGGCTGGAGCCAAGGAGGTTCTACCAAAACAGTTCTGAGTCCCTCAGTTCCACAAGGACAGGGAGCTGCTGAAAAGAGCCCGGTGCAGAGCCACAAAGATGACTAAAGGAGTGGAACATCTCCTTGATGAGTAAAGGCTGAGGGGGCTGGGTCTCTAGCTGGGAAAAAGGGGGACTGAGGGGTGACCATATGAATATTGATAAATATGGAAAGGGCGGGTAGGAGCCAGGCTCTGCTCAGGGGTGGCCAGGGACAGGACAGGCTGGGGCAGAGGAGGTTCTGTGGAAACAGAACAAAAAGCTTTTTCCCAGTGAGGGTGCCAGAGCACTGGAACAGGCTGCCCAAAGCGGGTGTTGGAGTCTTCTGCTCTGAAGACATTCAAACTCATCCTGGGTGTTCCTGTGTGACCTGATCTAGGGGATCCTGCTCTGGCAGGAGGATTGGACTGGATGATCTCTAGAGATCCCTTCCAACCCCTGACACTCTGTTCTGTGATCCTGGGCTGCATCACCATGACGGAGAAGTGGGGAAGATGCCAGATTTCCCCAACAGAGGATTTGGCCACTGCCTGCAGCCAGATGCAGTTTGCACCAAGTGCTGTTCTGCTGCATCGCAGCATGTGGTGCCCTCCTTCGGTTCCACACCGATGCCAGTCTTCTAAGGGAAAGTAGATCTTCTTTCCAGCCCATTGTATTTCGCTAATTTAATTCCATTCTGTATGTCAAATCGCATTACACATTCACACCGACCGAAGATCTATTTTTTTCTGAATTAATATGAAGACATTTATTTGTCATTTTTTAACAAAATTGAAAAGGAATCCAAACCTCATTTTCTGGCGGAGCAGCGTTGCTGGCGTGCCGGTGCGACTGCAGCTGTCTCCGTGTGCCGGAAAGGATTGTTCTGCAGTTCTTCTCCTCCCATTTCCAAAGCTGGATTTTGTACATGCTGTGCCCCTGCTGGATTTCACGTAGCCAACCCCACCTCCATGGGGCACAACCTCCAACTTGAGGAGAGCAGCGAGGAGCATGATGAGGCACAAACCTTGCTTTCTGATGTTAGGAGGGCATCACTTCATCCTGTGTCATGGAGGACAGTGAGGGTTGATACTGGGATGCAGAGCACTGCAGGTACAGAGGGGCTTTGGGATGTCCCAGGAAAATCAGTTTGTTTCCTCCTGCAGCTCTGTCACAGATGAGGGCAGAGCTGGTGGAGCAGTGAGTTGCAAGTCCCACCTCTCACAGGGATGTGAGATCCTGGTGTTGTTCCTTGTCCTCCTAGATATTGGAGCCAGCAATGGGCCCTTGTGGCCAAGAAGGCCAATGGCATCCTGGGGTGGATTAGAGGAGGGGTGGTTAGTAAATGGAGAGAGGTTCTCCTCCCCGTCTACTCTGCCCTGGTGAGGCCAAATCTTGAATATTATGTCCAGTTCTGGGCCCCTCAGTGCCAGAAGGACAGGGAACTGCTGGAAAGAGCCCAGCACAGAGCTACGATGATGAAGGGAGAGGAACATCTTCCCAGTGAGGAAAGGCTGAGGGAGCTGGGTCTCTTTAGGTGGGAAAAAAGGGGACTGAAGGTTGACCTCACAAATGTTGATAAATATGGAAAGAGTGGGTGTCAGGAGGATGGAGCCAGACTCTGCTCAGGGGTATCCAGAGATAGGACAAGGGACAATGGGGACAAGCTGGAGCAGAGGAGGTTCCATGGAAACATCATGAAAAACTTTTTCCCAGAGAGGGTGCCAGAGCACTGGAAGGGGCTGCCCAGGGAGCCCAGTGAAGTCACCTTCTCTGGAGAAGTTCAAATCCAGCCTGGGTGTTCCTTTGTGGCCTGATCTAGGGGATTCTGCTTTGGCAGGAGGGTTGGACTGGATGATTGTCTAGAAGTCCCTTCCAACTGCTGACATCCCGTCACACTACAGAATCACAGAATTGTTTCAATAGGAAAAACCTTTAAGCTCACGGTTCCCCCAGCACTGCCAGGTCCCCACTAACCCATGTCCCTCACACCACACCTCCACAGCTTTGAGACCCCTCAAGACACAGGGGTCAGCCGGAGCCAGGCCTAGACAACTCTTTTGCAGAAGAAATTGTTCCTCAGAGCCCACCTCACCCTCCCCTGGCACAACCTGAGGCTGGTTCCTTTCATCCTGTCACTTGTTCCTGGGGAGAAGTGACCAACCCCTTCCTTGCTCCAACCTCCTGAAGTTCAGGGAGATGTGGAGAGCAAGAAAGTCTCAGCCTCCTTCTCTCCAGTTCAAAGCCCACCAGTTCCCTCAGCTGCATCTCAGAGCGCCGGTGCTCCAGCCCTTCTACCATGTGTCCCTCCAGGCTGCCCCTCCATGCTTTGGAGCAGGCAGTGGGACCCTGTGGATGCTTCCAGGCTCTGCAGCAGTTCATGAACAGGGTCAGGATTGTCCCTGGGATTTTGTTACTGGGAGCAGGAGAGGGGTTGGGAATGCAGTGAGGCTCTGCTTTTGGAAAGAACATGGTTTGAGAGGCGTTGGGGTCCAGCGAGAGTTGAGTTACAGGGAGAATAGTGCTCCTCATACTTGTTTTACTGAAAGAAGCCAGAGACAGCACAGACAATATCCTTTGGTGACCTTGGCAGGGAGCAGATGACATCTCTCGCTGCTGTAAAACAATTTTAGTGGTGTTTCAGGGAGAGGATTATGACTTGAGCTGCTGAACGACTGAGCAGCTCTTGTATTTTGTGGAAGACTGTATTTTCCTGTAAAAACCCTTTGATCAGCAGCTGGAGAAATGGAGCCAGGAGTGGCAGTGGCCATCTGGGGGTGTGGGAGTGGGCAGCTGCCTGTCCCATGCTTCATCCAGCTTGGCTGAAGCAGCACCACCTCCAACAACTCTGGTTTTCCCTACTTTTGCAGAATGTCTGTTTGGGGGGTTATTCTGAGGCGTAATTATTCTATGCCATGGCTGTGGGGAGTTCGTCGTGTTGCACAAGGCGCTGAGCTCCTCTTTCTACTCTGACGCCCAAGAGCTGGGTGGTTTGGGGTTTTCTTCACTCCTGTTCTGAAGCTCATTGAGGGCAGGTTCTGTGGAGAATCAAATTGCTAGGAAAACTCTTGGTTCAGCTCAGGCTGTCGTGGACCTGGGCTGTGGATTTGTCACTTACCTTGTACCGCGGTGGAGCCGATCTCATAAATTGGGATGCGAGTGGGAGCAGCAGGGACGTGCCTGCCCAGTCCATGCCGTTCACAGAGTGTGGTGGCCGGCCGTAAAGAGCTTGGGTGAGTTTATGGCGTCTTTGGCTAAAGAAGCGCAGATCTGCATTGCAGTGATCGCTGTGAGGCCAGAGCAAGCCAGCGTCTGCCCTTCTGCAGGATAGTGCAGTGCAGCCGTTCACCTGAGCTGCAAGAGTAGCTGGGAGTTCTTGCAAAACCAAATGTTTTCTAGAAGAAGGAGACTAAAAAGCCCTGATCCCGCAGTTGTTTTCCTGCTGTATCAGCATAACCTGATAGAAACCCATGGCTTTGATGAGGGCTACGTGGTTCCTGTCTGCTTTATGGGATCATATGGTTATAAAGTTGAAACAAGAGATGCGAATCAAAGTCCTTTGATGGCATGAGAACGGACCGTTTGGGGTTTGGCCAGAGTGAAATGTGCTGCTGAAGCTGCACTGACGTGCGGGGATTTGAAGGATCGCCTCGTGGTGCTTTTGGAGCAGAAAAGTTCTCCGTTACATCGAGGCACAGTTTAGAGCAAACCCGATTTCCAACAAAGGGAAAAAACCCATGAATCCTAATGTTTTGCTTTGAGAAAGTAAAGACAAAACCTTCCTAATCTTCCCATCGAAGGAGAGTGGGTATTTCCCAGCAGAAGTGTTTCAAGCTGGTTGTCAACAATCTGGAGGCATTATCTGACTTCAGTTATCAGCAAATGAGGTTTCTGATTGGAAGGAGGAACTTGCCCATCTCTAAGAGAGTGTCCTATATACAGGACTAATAACATTGGCATGAATAATTCATCCATCTTCAGTGTGTGGAAAGGTGGATGTGAGTGTGATGCTCACACTTTCACTGAAATACAACATGTTCAGTTAAAAAACAGTCTGGTTCCATGTTGATATTGGAGTCCTTGCCTTAACCTCACTGTGGGTTAACTCATGTCCAGCAACTCAACCTCCAAACCTGACTTTTGTTTGTATCTCCCCGATCTGTAGGGAGATTATTAATATCGTGTAACATTCAGTTAATAGGTCAGATGTGAGACCTTATTACAGATCCGGGATAAATTGCCTCTCCAGTAGCACACAGCTTGACCTTCACGGACTTCAGAGTTCAATATTCAGCCTTCATCCATCCAGCCTTAATTACTGTGTGCACGGGCATTAGCGCCGCCGCCAAAGGTCCAAGTTCATTTAGCCGTGACCCTGCTTTGCATCAGCACTTTGCGCACTGCTAGGCCAGTGAAGGACACAGGGAAGGCGTCAGGTTTAGACCCGGGGTCTTGTTCATGTCTAGTTCCTCTGTTAGTTGTTTTCCACCCAGAAGTCAGGCTTGGATTCTGAGAGTTCAAGGCATTATAGAATCACAGAATGGTTTGGATTGGGAAGAACCTTAAAACTCACCCAGTGCCAACCACCTGCCATGGACAGGGACACCTCTCACCAGACCAGGGTGCCCACAGCCCCATCCAACCTGGCCTTGGACTCTTCCAGGGATGGAGCAGCCACAGCCACCCTGGGGAACCTGTTCCAGTGCCTCAGCACCCTCTTGACCTGGATATTTGGGAATGTGCTTGCAGGATCTTCTCTTTGCTCTCCTCAAGGAGCAGCCTCCCAACTTTTCAGAGCAGCAACTGCATGAGGCACTGTAAAGGCAGAGCTGATTTTGCCCAAGAGCCCCATGGAGCTGAGGGAACGTCAGGGCTCTGCACAGGAGACTCTTGGGCTTTTCCTCTTCCTAGGAGCCACCAGGATTATTTGTGGTGGTGGGGACAGATGAGTTGGATGATGATTGTTTGGGTGAGAAGCATGAGTATGAAGGTAGATTTACTGATCCAAAGCAAAAGTCCTTCCCTGATCCAGCAGTGTGAGCAGACAGCAGCCACCGTGGGTCCTTGGGGGTCCTCAGTGAGACCTTCCCTGGAAGCACACCTTCAGTTTTACTAAACCAGGCTCGTTTCACTGGGGGAAAGTCGATGGGCTTCATTATGAGTCCGAGCAGGTGACATAATTCTCCTTCTGCACTTTCAGATCTATGAACACACAAACTTAATACCAGCACCACAGATACAAATAGCATTTTAACGCAGCATTTATCACAGCGCTTTCTCCAGAGAAAATCTATCAAAGCTTTAAATCTAAAACTCTCCCATTCTTCTCGAGCAACAAGATCAATTCATTAATATTTGGAAAGCTCTCCGTGTTATTAATCATCTGTTATTATTTTATTTATATTCCTCTTAGTAAGGAGAAGCAGACAAACCAAGGCTCACTGATCGCCTTTTTTAACCTGGGAGAACAACGGAGCTGGGGAGAGGTCTGGGAAGGACTTTATTGGGTGAAAAAACACCCTTTGTGTTTGCTTTTTGCTCAACAGAGGTGATTAAAGATGCCACAAGTCATCTAAAAGCTGGGAAAGGTAGCGGGTTAATTGTCTTAAGAGCTGTGAATTTACTCTGTGTTCGTGGTCACAGCACAGAGGATGATAAATGACTTTTGCATTCATGGGGCTGTGGCAGCATCTCCCTACTAGCCCTTCCATCCCTGATATCACCAGGGCAGCGGTTTGGGGGTTGGGCTCAGCCTCGGCTGGAGCAGGTGGACCAGAAGTTATTAGACCCTCTTGCCAAAGAGCAAGGCAGAGAGGTCAATCCCCTAAATAGCTTTAGCTCCTTCCCCAGGTCTATCTCATAAAAGCACCGATGGCTCGAAAATAAGTTTGTAATTGACTGATCCGGACAGACGAGTTTGGGAAGAGGTGATTGATGTCAGCTTTGATGATTGATGGATGTCAGATACAGTTTGCACGCAATCAGCCTGGCCTGGAATACTAATTGTACAGCCCTTGGCAGCCCAGACCTGCTGCCCAAACCTGCTCTGGGTGAGGGCATCTGGTTGCTGCTGTCCCACCTCAATGATTGCCCTGGGCTTCTGCTTTTCGATGGCCCGGGAGGCAGTGTGGGATCAGGGCTTGCCAAGTCTGTGGTGTTTTTCTGGCGCTAAGCCATGTTCTGCTCTGGAGGTCACACTGTCCTGTGCTTAGCTTTCAGCTGGCGAGCAGTTGGACTGATCTGGGAAGGCGTAATCTGCCCCAAAATGTCAGGAACGTGCCAGGACTGTGCTGAACCAGGCCAGTTGCAGGACTGGGAGGTTAAGCTTCACTCTGGGAAGCTGAAGGCATGGGGGTCTGCAAGCTTAAGAGATTTACAGAGACTCGTGAAGAGCAAAAGCCTCCGCGCTATTCGGTCACGGGAAGCCTCTTCCTGAGCCACAGGGTTCAACAGCAGAGATGAACCCCAGAATTATTGCTGAGGTCATCGTTGGTCTGGACAAGGACTGTCAATGCTTCCTGTGAAATAGGGTTGTAAGCAGCAACCTCTAGGCCACTGGAGCTGCCTCCAAGCAGCTTCTGCTCCCAGGGGCTGCTGCCCTCACCAGGTCATGGCACCATCACTAGGCTCGGGAAGGGTCTAGGAAATTGAGGTGGGTCAGCTAAAGCAAAGCCTCCTGCTCCCTGTGCACTGGAGGGGGTGACAGGCAGTGGTGGGGTGGAGAAGCAGGAGCATCCATGTTCTGCTGCTTCCTTGCTTTGCACAACCACAGCAGTAACTGGGACAGACTCGGGGATTAGCAGCTTGGCTGCAAGACCAGAATTAAGTGATGGTGATTCCTCACCTTGAGGAGAGAGTAAAGGAGACGTTTTCCTTTATGTTTTCTGGATAATGAGACTGGTGGTGCACTCTGGGTGAGTTTAATATATGAAGGCTACCTTAGATCACGGCAATTAGTGGCTTCACCTGCTAAAGTGCTCAGAGCCTGGGCTCTGTGTGGCTTAAGTTCAGGGCTATTCAGTCTCTCGCCAGTAAAGCTGCAAAGGTCTCTACACTGTGATCACTAGAAGATCAGTAGTTGCCACAGGCAACATCATGAGCTCTCTTGGAGGACAAAGCCTGCTCAGCCCCGACTTGGCCATTCAGTGTAGATCCCAGGGTGGGGGCATTTCTTAAGGGCTTAGTTTTGCTTTTCTCCTCTTCAAAAAACTAAATGGTAAAACCTCCAGCATGGGGTGGGTATTTTCAGAGGTAACTGCTCACTTCCCATCCAAACTGGTCCTAAGTCCTTTCTCCCATTTGGGAAAACCCTGCCTCAGTGCAGGGATCCTTCCCCCTTCAGGGCAATGTCTGTGGAGACACTTGCTGCGTGTCCCAGTTAGCAGGAAGCCAGGACAGAGAGAAGGCACATCTGAAAGTTTGCAAAGCAGCACTTTCTTTTTCCTCTTCTCCCTCTCTATAAGCACAAGAGGCTGATAATTGTCATCCACTTGAGCCAGGATGCATAATGGGGTGCCAAGGTCTGGGAGTCTTCACTGGGTGGTATTGTGGTGGGGGGAGTAAATTGGTCTCTGTGCTCTCTCAGATCAGAGTTCCCCATCGCTGTCCGTCGTCGTTCCCTGGGATGTTACGTTGTTTGGAAACTCCTGGTTTTGCAGGAGCAGCAAAATGCAGGGGTAGCTCCGCAGGGGCATTTCTAGGGGACTGAGGTACAGGTGCACATGGTTTCCCCTCCCTCCTCCAGCCTGTCGCAGCTGCAGGGTGCAGCTTGCCTCTCCCTTGCCCAGCGCTGCCATGCTCGAGCGATGAGCAGTGTCGCACTGGGCTGCCTTCGTCCATCCACAGCCCCCAAACGCCGGTTCCAAGGCTGCGTTGCCCGTGGTAATGGCCTCGCTGAGCAGCATCAGTTGGTGTGACGGCTGTCAGGGAAGATGAGCAGCTTTATTTCTTTATCAGCTACTTCGTGCCTAACCTTCGGCTGGCGGGGAGCGTCGGACCGTGCCTGTGGGTGATGCTTGTATTGCTGCCATCTCATTTCTCATCCCATCTGTGTGTCCTGCCTTGGGACTGGGGTTGGGATCTCCCGGGGACAGCAGGCACAAGCTGTCGCTCTTAGCGAGATGCTGTCCGCCCGCTCCCAACTCGCAGATGCTCTGCAAGGTCCCTCCAAGCCTGTCTCCATCTAAAGGGCCTGGTGCCACCTTCATCTCTGCACCTCTTTAACTCTCCACTCTTGACGCCTTGTCTTCCTCGCTGGCAGGATGTGAAAGAGCCACAGAAACTGAATCCTGTTTGAAAGCATCCACCAAGAGAGGAATTTTTTTCTTTCTTTTTTAATCCTCCTTCCCCTTCTCTCCTCCTTGAAATGAAGTTTCTTACACTGCTCATTAGATGATAAGTGAATATAGAAAAACCTTTGAGTGAAGGTAATTCCTGGCGTGCGGAAGAGGACTGTGGTGCTGGCTGCACATTTATGAATGCAAACGAGTCCGGGAGTCCTGTGGGGATGCTTTGTCAGTCCTTTTATCTCTAAAACCAAAGTTCAAACCGACTTCCTGAGTCAAGAACCATAAAATTATTCTGCTGAAAGAATTCTCAAATGCCATCTGTGGAGGGTGGGGGGACAGACCTTCATTTACTGGCCCCTCCACTGGTCTGTGCATGCGCGGGGAAATGAAAAGGACCCTCATTATCGGGTCCTATTCAGCATCGTGCTGCTCTCCTATAATTGATGGAATACATTATGCTCCAACAGGGAAGGTCCTGGTGACTCAAATGGAAATCCTTAATAATAATAATAATAACCCAGCATATTTCTGCAGCCCATTTCATCTCCTCATCTCAAAGTACTTTTGAGACAATTAACCAGGACCCACAGAAACCCTTGTGAAGCCAGGAAGCCTTTACCACAAAATTTACCTTCACTGCAAATCAAAGATCAGTTGTAACTTGAGGGTTGTCCCTTCATCTAAGCACTGTTGGCACCCCAAATCCACTGTACAACTCCTCTAGACTTTTTTTTGACGCGTGTTTGTGCGTACAGGGGCTGAAATTCAAGTGACTGGGATTTACTGGGTGGAGACACAGCCGCAAAATCACAGAACAGTCATGGTTGGAAAGGACCTCCCAGATCACCAAGTCCAGCCAGACCCACAGTGACAGAAAGCCTAAATACCTGACTGATCGACAAACACAAACCAATTCCCCACACACCTGCCCCTACAGCCGGGCATGAAGCACCGTGGCCTCACCTTTCTTAAACACATCCGGGGAGGCTCAACCACCTCCCTGGGAAGGCTGTTCCAGGGCCTAGACACTCTTTCTGTCAAGAATTTCTTCCTCATACCCAGTGCAAACCTCCCCTGTCTCAACTTCAGACCATTGCCCCTGCTCTTGTCATTAGTTACTGAGGAGAAGAGCCAACAGCCACCTCTCTACAGCCTCCTTTCAGGTAGCTGTAGAGGCCAATGAGGTCCCCCTCAGCCTCCTCTTCTCCAAACTAAGCTTGTCCAGCTCCCTCAGTCTCTCCTCACACGATTGGTTCTCTAAACCCATCCCAAGCTGGGCAGCTTTGCTCTGGACATGCTCCAGCAGCTCAGTGTCTTTCCTATCATGAGGAGCCCCAAAAGTGAACCCACCACTCAAAGTGGGGCCTCACAAGGGCCGAGTACAAAGGCACAGTAATTTCCCTTCTCCTGACCAGCTAGTCCTGATCCAGGCCAGGATCCTGTTTGCCTTCCGGGCCACCTGGGAACACTGTGGCTCATGTCAAGCCAGCTGTCTGCCAGCACCCTGGGCCCTTTTCTGCTGGGCAGCTGTCGAGCCCCTCATCCCCAAACCATAGACATGAGCTAAAGCCTGGCCATGCTTGTCCAAGGTGGTTTTTTGGGGACCATTTCCAGGATCTGCTATTGGAGAGCTGCATCAGAGAGAACTGAGGCACTTTGTGTGGTTTCAGAACAGTTAATCTCCAGGCTGGCCCTGGAGCACCGTGCTTGCGCATGGAGCTGAGTTCCTTCAGGGTACGGGCAACCCCAAAGGCAGGCAAACATGCCACGTCACAGGTGGTCCCTGTGCACAGGTCACACATTTCGAATATGATGGTTAGAGGCATGTGAGGTTCTGTGCACCAAAACACCAGAAACAAGGACCGTGCTGTAAGGAAATGATACCCAAGAAGGACAAATACAGCCCCTGTGACCACCAGCATAGCTGTCCCCTGTACTTCCCACAAAGGAGGATCAACAGTGGCACATGGCTGATGCCTCCCTCGTTACCAGCCACTCTGCCAAACCCTATGAACGTTCTGGAGCTCTGGATGTGATTGCAGCACCAGTTAATAGTCTGGTTAACAGGCACTTTGCTGGAATTTCGGGTGGGTTTTACATAGAATCATAGAGTCATAGAATCATTAGGGATTGGAAGGGACCTCGAAAGATCATCCAGTCCAATCCCCCGCCACAGCAGGATCACCTAGACCAAGTCACACAGGAACACATCCAGGTGGGTCTTGAACATCTCCAGTGAAGGAGACTCCACAGCTCCCCTGGGCAGCCTGTTCCAGTGCTCCGTCACCCTCACTGTGAAGAAGTTCCTTCTCATATTGATATGGAACTTCCTGTGTTCCAGCTCCCTTTTTTAGGAGCTGCAGGAGCAAATTACTGTGGTGGTGGTGGAGACCACAATGGGTCTGCATGTGCTACAGCTGACACCAGTTCAACTGGGCACCAGAGTGGCAAAGGCATCATTGTCCACACAGCTCAGCTGTGACCTGAATCCCACCTTGAAGCCCAGCTCTTGAACTAAGAGCTCAAGCTCTGCTCCCTTTTAGTCCCTATATCAATGAGCAGGGTAAGGGACTGGGCAATCCCAGGCTGAGAGAGCCACATCGTCTCCACAGCTGCGTCCCAATGTGAAGCCAGAACTAGAGGATGTTCTAAATCCCATCCATCCTTCCCTCCAGCTGGTCTCTTCTACCATCTCCCAGCACTACCCAGAGGTGGAGGACCCTATTTAATTAAGTAATGAGAATTGAATATGATAGCTACAAGCTATCAGCTAATTAAAAGGAGGGAATTTGCAAATGAGAAGAGCCGTGAATTCAGTAAAAATCAATCAAATTAGAGCGTCTCATCAGCCCTTCAGATGGGCCTAATCTTCTCCCTCCTTCTCACTGCTTAACAGCAGATTTTGCTTGGTCTTGGGGGAAGAATTAGGGAATCTCAGGTTGGAAGGGACCTCAAGGAGCAGCACGTCCAACCTTTGTTGGCAAAGCCTGGCTAGGCAAGATGGACCGGCTGAATCTTCAAAGTGTCCAATGTTGGGCGAAGAAGAGACACATGATGGGGGAGAAAGCGGCCTTTGCAACTGGGTGTTGCAAAGGCACAAGGTCGCCTTGGTGCTTTCATCTTCTGATGAGTATGGTCAGCTCCAACTTTGCCCTTCCCTCTGCAGGTACTTGCAGGGCTCTTCTTCCTTTAAACCTTAGCCAAAGGGTGTTGCGGCAGCACCCACCAGAAGAGGAGCAAGAAAAATCCCACTTAATCAAAGAGAATATTAAAGCTGAGCTTTTTGTACAGCAACAGGCCTCAGCTTGAGAAATCCCCTCTGCTGGCAGAGGGAAGGGTGAGGGCAAGGGAAAGAGATGAAAAGGCATCAGAGTTTTAATTAAAAAGGCGCATCCCGCCTTCGGTTGCAGCTTGTTTCTGGATCCCTTCATTAGGCTTCACCCTTTAAATGCTCGTTATCAAAGACGCTCATATTCCACCCACCCAGTGCTCTGCGTTTGCCTGACCCGGCAGAAAGGAGCAGTGCCAGTGGAGCTTTAGGGCTGCTGTGTCCATGAGCATCTCACAGCAAACATCCTCGCTCGAGCTCCCGGGGCTCTGTGCAATCTGCAGCAGAGCGGGCTTTGGCCACTGCCACGGTCTCTTCTTGAGAGAGGAACCACGGGACCTCTCACGGCCACCAGTCCGTGCCTTAGTTTCAATTAAAGTGCTAATGATCCCTTCCAAATTGGGCTGCACAGAAACGCGCTGCTTTCACCCCAAGGGAAACAGATGTGTGTTAGGATCCAGAACAAAACCATTCTCGGTACCTGCACTGCTTTTGTTTCGGCTGCTTCTGCTGGGGCCTGGTTGTGCTGCTGCTCTGGGGAGGGGTACAGGGCAGCTCGAGCTGGGGGCCAGCAGCTGGGCTGTGCACAGCAGCGTTAAATGTTTAATCCTGAGAAGAGCCAAGGAGCTGGGACACCCGGTTCGATGCTCGTGCTTGCCAGCCGTCTTGCCTAATAATTAGCAGAGCGGCAGGAGCCAGGGTGCACAAGTTCAGCTCCTGAATGCACCGAGCTGGGTTCTTTTCCTGCCTGATGCTGGGGATTGAAAACTCAGAGTCTCGAAAGCAGTGGGTGACCTCAAGCCATATTTCTCTTCCCATCTCAGGGAAGCTTTCCTCATCCCTCACAGGGTTGCTGGAGGACCTAGACTAATTTCTCTTTGCTGAGCCCTCAAGCTGTGAAGCCCGGGTGTCTGAGGACCACACAAAGACAGGCAAAATTCCTCCTTCCACCCAATCCAGGTGGCCACTGGCTCAAAGCCACCACCATCACCCTGCAACTCTGAATTTGGGACCCTGCTCTGCCTTTTCCCCCTTAAATAAAGGCTCTGATATAGCAACTTGCCACCAAATCCAGGCGTCCCCAGTCCCTCCGCCGGGTCCCAGTAACAGCTGCTGGAAGCCTGTTACTGCAGCCAACTGCCGGCCCTGACAAGATGCGTTAATTAGGCTGTGATGTACTGCGCTGTGGCACATCTAAAGCGCAGCAGAATTGGCAGCGTCAGTCCTGGCGTGGGGAGGGGGGCTCAGACGCCGCTTTTGATTAAAGGGGAGCGTGTGCTGACAGCGAGGCGTCAGCGTCGGGGCCCCAGCTTGTTCAGGGTCTGCGGTTATTGTCCCCAGGCTGGCCCAGAGGGACCTTCCGTGCCCAGGAGCAAGCTTCAACATCAGGTTTCTGCTTTCTGTCTTTCCTGAAGGAAGAACAAAGCCAGGACAGTGGTTTTACAGGGTGATTCCACCATCACCCAGACATGGGTATCTTGTTTGTGTTCAGTGTTTCTTGAGGTGGGAGGGTTTGGCTTTTAGCAGCGTCACCCACATCCTCTGCCTTCACCTAGGCAGTGCCTTTGGATCGCTAGGAACGTGTACTGAGGTCTGGGTGACCTGGACGTGTCCAGAGAGAAAACAGGCTGCAGACCCAGCCGTGTGTCTGCTCACTGCCCTGCCTCTGCCCTGTGCCTCTCTGGCCATGCAGGAGTACCCTGATATCATGTCTGGACATTAAGGGTCAAGGTGAGTGCCATGCACCCAAGCTGTGAGTGTCCTCCAGGGCATGAAGAGCTGGAGAGCCATGACAACCACTTGATGGTCCATGCCATGTTGTTTGGGGTGGCCACCTCATTATTCACAACCTCATCAAGATTAATGGGACTAGTAAAGCTTTTAGGATGACTTAACTAACAACTTAAGCAGTTTATCTCTGGGGAAAACTGACCATAGCCCTGGGCACAGGCCTCCTGTGCCTGACAACAAGCCAGGCTGCTTTTGGCTTTACACCTTTCATCTTTGGAGTCAAGTAAACTGGAGATGACTGTCCCTTGCTTGGTGCAGCTCTGAACTGCTGGGTTTGAGCCTGATGCTGTATCCCTGCTATCCTCCTTGTTCCCTGCTCACAATGTGCTTCTAAATCAGTGGACTTATTTCCCAGTATACCCAGGACTATACACTCGGGCCCAGTTAGACAGGTGAATGGTGCCGTTTGTGTGCTGCTGTGCTGTAATTGTCATTGCTCTGCCAGGAGCTTCCGACGTATCTCAAGGGGAAGCAATAAGCCTCTGTTTATAGGAATGTAGAAATATACACTCAGGCCTCATCCCATACAAGGGCAGAGCTGCCTCCCCACTTCATCTGTGATGGTTGTTTCCAGCTCCAAGGGAGCTTTCCTTACAGCTCCCATTGCAGATTCCCATTACCACACAATGGGCTTCAGGGAAAAGGCAAAAGAAAGAGCCAGGTTTATCAGGAGTCATCAGCAAAGCCTCTCTAGGAGAAATCTCTCCACGCTTTGTGTGTCTTCATGTGCCTGGTGTTGGGTATCCAGAGCCACAGAATCACAGATTGTGAGGTGTTGGAAGGGACCTCAAAAGATCATCTAGTCGAAACACCCTACCAGAGCAGGATCCCTGGATGAGATCACCCAGGCTGGTTTTGAATGTCCCCAGAGAAAGAGGTGTCTCAACAATATAAAATGTGTTGGACTGGAAGGGATCTCAAGTGTCGTCAAGCCCAACCTCCCTGCAGTGAGCAGGGACATCCTCAGTCAGGTCAGGTTGCCCAGAGCCTTGTCCAGCCTTCCCTTTGAAAATCTCCAGGGATGGAGACTCAACTGCCTCTCTGAGCAGTGTATTCTAGTGTTCTGGCAACTGATGATCATCTTGTCCTTGACCACCAACTCCTTCCACTCTTCCACTGTGCCTCCAAGGGAGAAATATGCCACCCTCCTTGGTGTCACAGAATCACAGAATGATTGAAGCTGGAAAAGCCCTCTGAGCTCATCCAGCCCAGCCCATGAACTAACATCATTTCATTGTCCAAACCAGGGAATTAAGGGCCACAGCCAGTCTGTCCTTAAAGAGTTGCTTCCCTGATGGGATCAGTGGTTAAACCATGTTTTGGATCCATGGAAGTGCCAGGGGGGAGGTTTCTCCTGGAGACCCTGTCCCGTTCCTTGGCATTAGCTTTCTCCTCTCCATCCAGTTTCTCCCAGCCATTGTCTCTTCCATGTCTCACAAAGTCCCCAATCACTGTCTGTCGCCTTCGTGATTCATGGACCATTCCATACCTCCAGCAAAAGCAGAGGATGGTGGTAACTGGGGTTTCCTTCTTTGATTGCTGATGGATGTAAAAATAAAAACCAAAGGACCCTCATGATGTGGGCAAGGAAATAAAACGTTGGAGGGAAAGAGAAAAAGTATTTCTCACCATAATGAAAACACAAATGGACAAGATAATTATCTTCATAAGGGCCTGGCTCCATGACAATACATCTCGGTTTATAAAGCCATTAGAGCTGGAGTTTTATGCAAAACGCTAAAAGAAATCTAAAAATATAAGGCAATAGAGTGAAAGCAATGGGGATTATTAAAGGGGGGGGTGATGTATTGGTGGCAATAAACCCTGGAAGAACCAGGAAAACAATGTTCTAGTAAAACCATAATAAATCACTGTGGTTTAATCACTTGGTAAATAACTAAGATATTTCTGCAGGTTTTATAGTGTCACTAAAAAAAATACAAATCCCAAACCCTTGTACATTAAGGATTCAGCCAAGATGATTTTTCAGGAGACAGAATCGCAGAAGAGAGCCATTTTAGCAATTTTTTTTAAATAATAGTATATTATTTTCTACATGGATCTACTTTTCCAACCTCTCCCGTGCTTTTAAGATACCATTTACCATTAGTTGGGGGTTTTTTTGCCCCTGTTCCCCACTCAGCAGACTCTGGAGCCTTTGAACACACAAAATTACATTATTCCGAGCAATCTTCCCCACCACAGCAAAAAGCAAACACTCAGGGAGACTCCTGGAGGGTCTCAATTTTAATAATGATCTTTCATGTGCTTGGGCCCTAATTGCGAGATATTATATGGGTGGTTGAGGAAATACAAGCACATTTTGCATCACTTTCTCTTTACCTATTAAATAGCTGCAATCGATAGAGCGGCTGTTCTTTCTCCTCTCTCCCTCCCCAGACACGGTGCATTGTATTAAAATGAAGAGCTTTGATTTCATATCTTCCCTTTCTTCTGAAGCTCTCCTGTGCAGCTGAATGAAACTCAGCTCTTGATTTAAGTTCGAAGTCGTCGGGTTAGGTGCAGGGAGGAGGTGCTTGAATCACACACCCACCCTTGTCAGCCCAGAGTCCCAGCTCCAGTCTGCCTTTGTCAGGCAGCAGATGCCTCACTGATGAGCTCAAAAGGCTTATTCAGCCCTTCTTCATGGGACTGTAGAATAGTTTGGGTTGGAAGGGGCCTTAAAGCTCATCCAGTGCCAACCCCCTGCATTGGGTGGTGACACCTCTGACCGGACCAGGTTTCCCATAGCTCCATCCAACCAGGCCTTGAACACTTCCAGGGATGGAGCAGCCACAACCTCTCTGGGCAACCTGCTCCCGGGCCTCAGCCCCTTCACAGAGAAGAATTTCCCCCTTACATCTTATCTCAATCTACTCTGTTTCAGTTTGAACTCGTCCCCCTTGTCCTATCACTAGAGTCCTTCATGAAAGGTTCCTCTCCAGCTTTGCTGTAGCCCCTTCAGATACTGGAAGGCTGGTGTAATGTCTCCCTGGAGTCTTCTCTTCTCCAAGCTGCACAACAGTTTGGTTTCTCTTTAACCACTCATTCCAGTGGGGGCAACTGTTAACTTTCCTGGGTGGTAGATGGGAGCAGACACAGAGGTGGCACTGGGGCAGGGACTTGCTGGGCTTCTCCAAGTGACCCCATTTCTGCCACATCCCATCTGTAAAACAAGGCATTTGGCACCATGTTTTGCTGTCCCCAAAGCTCACACCCTAGGAGATGGGATCAACCTTCATCTTACCCCCCGGTGAAAAGCTCCATCACCCATGCCTGCCCTTGTCTGGGAATCCCTGGAGCTGCGTAAATAAGAGGGATAAACAGCATCTTTAATGTTCCCCTCTCTTGGAGTTGCAGAGAGAAGGCTTTAAAATACAACCCCTTAAAAGCTCAAGGCTCAGAAGGGAAATAGAAAGAAAACACTAAAATTTAGTTGTTTTAAAAGTGCCTGTGATTTTTATGATTTTTATTTTGAGCTGGTCCCATGAGGTGGAGGCATAAATCATGGTTTTAGTTGAGCGCTTGCATTGGGAAATGCATCTTTTTCCTTCCTCCTTGGAGTCAGTGAGCTAATGGATCCTTAAAGCTTTTAAAGTCACTTTAAAATGTGCTTTTCTGTCTCACACAGCATTGCTCACAGAGTCCAGACCCAAGCAGCCCTTGCAGGAGTCCGGCCGTTGCCCAAATTCCCTTTGTTTTTCCTTTCATCCGAGCAGCTCGGCCCCCTCGGTACCAGCCCCTCCGTTCCCAGCAGCAGGACATGCTCTGTTTCCTGCTTGGATCTTATTCTGCAGAACCAAATAAAAAGATATCAGCCGTAAATCAAAAGCCAGAAGCAGTTCTTAAACCCAAATTTAAAGCCCTGAACATGAGGCTTTTGAAAAAGCGAAAAGCTCAAACCCGCTAGGTTTAGTTCCTAGCCGGCAGGGGAGGGAAATAAATATATAAAGGCTTGAATTAAAATTCCAGGGAAGCCATCCAAAATAAATAGGTAATATTTTTCCTGCGAAAGGCCATAATACTATTTTTATTTTTCATTCCCAATATGATCAGACTACTTTACATTTTAATAAATGCACAGTTTTGTGGGGAGAAGTAGCGTCACTTCGACACAGCAGAGATTATTCGATCAAATAGCGTATTAGAGCTTCTCAAAGCTGCGTTACGGAGGAGAACGTCTGTCTCTTCGCAGCAGTCATCGATCTAATAGGCAGCGATTGCAAACAAACAATTATGTGCTGCAACAAACGGGGAAGAACTAAGGTTACCTGGCACGGAACAGCACAGAAAGGAACCCAGCAGAGACACCAGTAAAGGGCTAGTGTGTCTCTGGGTGCTTGCAAGATAATTGTGCATCAATTGGCTGATTGCCAAGAGGCTCGAGACGAGGCGATGGCTGATGGGGTGGCAGGGGAGGTCACCGTCCTGCTGGGCACCTTCTCCACCAAAGCTGCTTGTGATGGCAGTCGTGGCCAAACCATTGCCGCGATCCCAGTCTCTCTCACCAACCGGGGTGCAGCAGAGCGGAGAGGATGGGTATTTTGTGGCTTCTGTGTCATCCTGTGGCCAGTGAGTTCCTGGGAATGCTCAGCCAGGGAGCACATCGATTTATCTTGTCAAGTAAATGGAGCAAGAAGATAGGCAAAGCCGTGGTGAGCAGCCCCCGGAGAGACCTTGGCTGAACTCTCTGGCCACAGCCGAGGGTCCTGGGCAGGTACAGGCTGCAGGGTCTTAACGAATGTTGTGTGTAGTGAATCTCTGCTGCTTTAGAGAGGGGGAAGAGGACAAAAATAATCCCTGTGATTGCTCGGTCCCTGCTTCTCCAAAGCGCGCCCGGTTGATTACAAGTGCTGGGCTCGGCGTGAACTCGGCTCCTGTGAAGAGCTGATGAAACTGCCACGTTTACGGCTCCTCGAGGGCAGTCGGGGAATAGGAAATGGCTGGGATGGAGTCCCAGAGTCATTAAAATCACGCACGCTGCAATATACAGAGGTGAGATCCAGAGTAATAACAGGCAGGGAGCTGTGCAGCTCAGCGGGTGAGGAGGTCACAGCCCACCGCAACTAACGGCCACCACTGGGGTTGTGTTTTTGCCACTGCTCCATCTCCCTGAAGGCCTGAGGCCACAGCGCGGCCCCACATCCCTTTGCTGCCACCTTGATGTGTGCAGGGGATGAAAATGCATCAGGTGTCCTCAGACTGGAGAGGTGGACACAAGCCAACCTCATGGGGTTTGATAAGACCAAGTGTAAGGTCCTGCATCTGGGTCGAGGCAATCCTAAGCACAATCCTGAGGCTGGGCAGTAACTGGCTGGAGAGTAGCCCTGAGGAGAGGAACTTGCGGGTGCTTGTGGATGAAAAGCTCAACATGAGCCAGCAGTGTGCACTTGCGGCCCAGAAGGCAAACCGGATCCTGGGCTGCATCAGGAGAAGTGTGGCCAGCAGATGGAGAGAGGTGATTCTCCCCCTCTACTGGGCTCTGGTGAGACCCCACCTGGAGGAGTACTGCGTCCGGTTCTGGAGCCCTTATTACAAGAAGGATGTGGATGTGCTGGAGTGAGTGCAGAGGAGGGCCACGAGGATGATCAGAGGGCTGGAGCACCTCTCCTGTGAGGCCAGACTGAGAGAGTTGGGGCTGTNCAGTGATGTGAGACTGTCCCGAAAAACCTGGGGCAACCTCATGGACTTCCCTACCAGGCTGATATTCATCCCACCTCACATTTGGTGCCCATCTGTCATAGGTAGGATGGCTGCAACACGTGAAAGACATTAAGGGGTTGGAGTGGATTCAGAGAAGGGCAACAAGGTTGGGGAAGGGTCTGGAGAAAGAACCTTGCGAGGAACAGCTGAGGGAGCTGAGACTACGTCTGGACAAAAAGAGGCTGAGAGGAGGTGTTACTGCTGTCTGCAACTGCCTTACAGGAGAGGGGGTCGTTGGTCTAAAGGAACAAGCGACAAGAGGACAAGGACAAGAGGAAATGGCCTCAGACTGCCCTGGGGGAAGGTTAGGTTGGCCACGGGAGGAAACTTGTGCCTGGAAAGGGTCCTCAGGCCTTGGAACAGGCTGCCCTGGCTGTGTTTCGCAGTCAGGGAGATCTGGGGCTCAGGCACAGGATTTGGGGTGGGTTAGGACAGTTGGGTTGTTGGCTGGACTCGCTGACCTTGAGGTCTTTCCCTGTCTAAATGATTCCATGGCTCTATGATGCATCACCTGGCAGCGGTCTGTGCTGATGATCAAGAGCCTGGACAAATCCATGAGACACAGGCAGCCACCTCCTCAATACCGACAGTTCTGTGGAGCGAAGCACATCCAGGACAGGCTTATTGTGCCACTGAACCTCATCTTTCCTACTGCTGGCCCCCCTCTCACCCATGGTGTGCGAGCAGCCGTTTCCTGCGCGGCACAGAGCAGTTCTCGCTTTCCCTTTGCAGCAGCCTCCATAATCCACTTAGAATTTGCCACTTTTTTCTTTCCTGTGAGCATCCCTTCAAACCCTTGATGTAGCTCCTTTTCCATCTGTTTCTGCCTGTGCATCGTCTCCACGCTCTGCTTAATGACTGGCTCTCGCCAGCAAGAGACTGTATGTTAATACTACCATTCTAATTCTTCTTTCTGCCGCTTCAGATCTTGCGAGGAACATAATTGCTAAAGCAGATTTTAAGTTACTTCGTGATAACCGAGCGAGTTACGGGGGAGGTTAGGCTATCACTTCGCTCAGTAGTTTCAATTTCCCTTCAGTGCTGCTTTCTAAAGGAGCCCGACTGCACAGCGAAGGCAAATCCCACACTGGCAAATTCATTATTAACGTTGTTGTTACTGACGTTATTAAGTTAGTGCCTGGCAGTCCCAATTATGGGCTGAGATGCTGTTAGGCTGGGGGGCTTGTTTCCCTCTGCTATCAGTTCCAGGTCCTTTATCTTCAGCTCATTCTGCACCCCAGAGTTTCTCTCTGGCTTCAGTCCACGTGATCCCAGGGAGAGCTTTTCCCTCTGCCTATTGCTCATTCTCCAGAGGACCAGCAGATGAGGTTCCCAGGCAGATAATGTACCCTGAGATCCTTATTCCACTCCATTGCAGTGGAGTTAATAGTCTCTATGGGTTTAATAGCTGCCTCAAATTCATCTTCATTTTGTGCCAGGGTGAGGAAACCCAGGGAAGAAGCTTCACTTTCACCCTCTGAGCAGGTTCCCACAGGTTGGAAATTAATGGTTCATGAATGAGGCAGGACACGTGGTGCAGGGCTTCTCACCATCCTACCCTTCAGCATCAGCTTCTCCATCACCAGCCATATCCTGCTGTCTCTGTGCCTGCCATAGCAGAGCTCCTGTCTTCCCAGTCACATGACTAATCCCACTGTGGTGGACTTGACGGTGTCTCTGCAGAGACTGAGGTGAGTTCGGAAGCAGCCAGAATCACAGAATCATTAGGGATTGGAAGGGACCTCGAAAGATCATCTAGTCAATCCCCCTGCAACAGCAGCATCACCTAGACCAAGTCACACAGAAACAAATCCAGACGGATCCAGAGAAGGAGACTCCACAACCTCCCTGGGCAGCCTGTTCCAGTGCTCCATCACCCTCACTGTGAAGAAGTTCCTTCTCATACTGATGTGGAGGGACACTCTGCTCTACCCTTCCGTGCTGTGTTTGTGGGCTGCTAATGCATCTGCCCTCTTTATACTGACCGGCTTCCCCACACTGATGGGGCCAGCTCTGTCTGAGAGCAAAGCCTGCCCCACAGCCCACGCTGGGCAGACTGATGGCTGTGGAGCGTGTGGCCCTTACAGAGTGGGACAGACAGTTTTCATTAAGTGAGGCTGCATTGCTAAGAGCAGTGAAATGGCTCCTGGAGATGGTTTGCCCAGTGTGTGCTTGGCACAGCTTGTCCTCCAGTTTGGCTGGGACACCCAGAATTCATCCTCATCAGCTCTCAGCCCTTTTCTCTGCCCATTATCCCTCAGCTGCTGGGTTTCATTTGGACAGTTCTCTCCTGTTCCTCTAATGCTATTCCAGAGATTCAGGTGGATTGAGAGATGGGGACCCAGAGACTTTCGTTATTCACATTGTGTGCACCTGAAAACCGCACTGCCTGCTGACTCCCAAAGTGAGGACATTAAACACAATGTGTTGCACCCCCGAAACGTGGAGATACCCAGGGAGGGCCTCAGATTTAAGATTCCCCAGCACAGTTCCCATTTAGAGACTTGTTAGTTCGGTTACAAGACAGGTACAGAGACAGAGACAGAAGCTGCGGTGGGGTGGGGGGAGGCAGACAGAGTTGAAGGGGAGATGCTCCATGGGGTTCTGTCAGAGAAGAAGACTCAGGTTGGATTAAAATGCAGCAAATGCCAGTCTTGATCCCTTGCCCAACCATGTCTTCTGTTGGCTTTTGTGGTGGGCATCACTCCTGATGTTAGATGTTGCCGAGAGTGGGCTAGGGGGGTCTGAGCTGTGCAAAGTCCTCGGATAACTCTGTTCATCGGAACTGAGAGTGAGGTGCTGGACTGAGTGTGAGAAAGACCCACTTTCCCCTGCTCAGACACTGCCTTAAGTTCATATGTGGCTTATTCACCCCTCATGAAAAGTGGAGCTCGTTACTCTGCATGTAACGAGGTTTCTCTGGCCGAGAAGTCCACAGGGAGTGCTAAACACTGTCCCTTTGGCCCTTCTCGGTGCCTGTGAAAGGGCTTCACTGTCACTAAGCAATTAAATGTTGATAATAGGAGCTTGTTGCTGTTTTCTAAGCAGGAAAACTGAGGCAGAGCAGGGAAAATGACTCCTTGTCCAAGGTCAAGAGCAAATCCTGAGCACCTTGCGCTCCCTGTATGGAAATCAGGTTGGGCTTTATACCCACCACTCGCCTGACCCACTTATCTCAGCATTCTTCTCTCTGTTCCTTTGAATGACGTGCCACCATCTCCCCGAAACACATAATTTTTCATTAAAGACAGCAAAACCGAAGCAGGAGCACTGCCACTCAGGTGAGGTGTCCAAACTGCCTTTGGATTTGTGTAGCCCATCTCCCCGCTCACTCATGATGGGTCTGTCTGTGCTTCACAAGCCTCACAAGTAGATTTCACCACTACCACACACACTGACCCGCGATCAAGGAGGGTTTCCCTTGCAAAACACAAAGCATTGGAACAGGCTGCCCAGGGATGGGGTTGAATCACCATCCCTGGACAAGTTTCACAGTCGGGGAGATCTGGAGCTCAGGGACAGGGTTCAACAGTGGGTTGGGACAGTTGGGCTGATGGCTGGACTCAGTGATCTTGAGGTCTTTTCCTACCTAAAGGATTCTATTCTACGATCTTGCAAGGAGCATTGGATAACATCACAGCAAGAGGCTCCAGTGGCTCAACCAAGGACAGACGTTCTCAGCAGCACCAACAGATGCTCGGGTAGGGAAAGCAATGGGAAACATCGGCCTTGTTGGCCAAATGTGACTGTGTCTTGCCTGTCCTCCACCACAGGCCTCCTAAGCAAAGCAGAAAAATGCTTCTGTTTCTGAACTGACCCTTTTCACCAAGACAAAACCCTCCTGTCCAAACACTTCTGCTTTAGAGAGAAGGCAAATCTGAACCTGGATTTTCTCTTCATCTCCAGGTTGTTCCAGTCTTGAGTTTTGTCTGATCTCCTTCACTGGGCTGAGCTGCCCAGTCCCACCTCCATTGAAGCCAGTCCCAGTCAGCATGCTTCCCATCTCCCTACTGGAAGAGCATCCCACAGCACCATCTGGCAACCCCCTCTAACTGATGGCAAACTGGGAGTCTTACATAAAACAGAGACTGCAAACATCACTTTTTATGGATTAATATCAGCAATTAGAGGGGGATGCGGGTGTGTTTTGCAGCAAAGTTTCCCGCTTGCTCTCTCTGGAGGGTTTGCTCTATCCTCACAGCGTTGCTGGACACCTCCCTCCCCTCCCCGGGCAGTGTCATCCCCGCCTCGTCGCACCCCTGTTGCCGCCCCAGGGATGCCCAGGGCAGCGCAGGTGGCCCGGGCTTGATGCACCTGGCTGCAAGGGGGGGCTGGAGCCCCGCACGCTGCGGCTGCCGGGAGCTTGGCAGGAGGAGGCGAGTGGCAGCAGATGCAGGCTGTCAGCCGGAGCAGATGCCTCATTAGCCACAGCACCGTGCGGCAGCAGCCCAGCAACAGCCCAGCTGCGTGGAAGGGGCAGCCGGCAGCCCTCCTTCCAAATAAAGCTGTTGAGCACTTGTTCTTGCTCGCCTCTTTCTGCTTCTGAACATGTTATTCTTCTCCCTTTCCCACATAGCTTGTGCAGCAGCTCCTTGCTCCCTTCCTCCCCACTCACGTTGCGTTCTGTTGCAGCCATCCCAATAGGCGTCATGCCTTGTGGGAAGAGAGGGAGACATGAGGAGAAAAGGGCTGAGGACCAAACAGCAATAAATAGTGCCAGCACCCAGCAAAGCAGGACCTTACAGGAGTAGGAGCAGCTATTTGGGGGCAGTGGGATTGACACTGAGCATGTCATCTCCAACCTTATTTCACCGCAAGCTGGGTGCTCCAGTGAGAGCCATCGCTAACCACCTTAAACAAAGTGTAGGACAAGACAATTCAATTAGCATCAAGCAGAAGTCAATAATGCAGCGGGGTTTGAACAGCCCTGCCCAAGCCAGGAGCAGCAACCCACAGTGCAGGCGCCTCCAGGCCAAAGGCCGCCATCCTGCTGTGGGACACAGGGGTGCTGCAGAGAAAATGGGCTCTGGAGCATCCCCTGCAGCGGAGAGGCAGATTTGGCTGCAGAGTGGGGCTGGAGCCAGGATTTCTCCACATGCTGGGGTAAAACAGACGGAAAGGGAAGCTCTAGGTTACTAATGAAAGAGAGTCAGGGCGAGGGTCAAAGCTGCATTTGTGATCTAGGGGTGATGGCAGTGGGATTTTCTGGAGAAGCAGCTTCTCTTTTCTGTCCTGGGAGAGATCCCTGCCGAGTTGATGCTGTCTACCAGCAGCCTTGGACCGTTTGTGCTCTTGCCAGGCAGTGCTTGGGCTGCAGCTCTCCACCTTCCTTTGGAGAACAGTCCACCTTCTCCCTTTACAGACCCCCTTCTCAAACCACTAGAAGTGTGCAAAACTCCTCCACTTTCACGTCTCCATCCTCTGCCCATCCATGTATTCTCCTGCGTCATCTCCCCTGAGCTCTGCTAACGATGCCCCCTTGCTGTACTTGTAATGCTATTCCCGTGTTTCCTGGGGTTTGCTTGTGTTTGACGAAAAGACCTCATCATTCCAGATTTGTCTTGCGTGAGCTATCACAGGATTAGCGGGCTGGAAATCTTTCCGAGTTTCGTTTCAGAAGCCGCTCCCTCGGGAGTATCGCTTTAGTAAGTGATTTTTCTGTTCTAGCCCAAGGAATTGGATCCGCATCCGGTAGCCAAATTGAATTCATTCGGGCAGGGTTAAGAACCATTTGATACAGTTTTAGATTAGGTAGAGGCAGCCCTATATATTTCATATTCTGCACTATAGTGCCGCACAGTTACCGGGGATGGGCCGGTGTGGAGCTTACTGACTGCTCCCCGGTGATCCCGCTGTTACAAATGGATGTCGCTAAACACTGGAATGGACCCTAAATCTTCCCCTGCTGAAAGGTAATAGGAGCAATAGGCAAAGGGAACAGCTCAGCACTTAATAAAACCTTGGTGTGGCTGTCGGGGTGGCTGTGGGCAGCTTGGCGAGAGCTTTCCCCTCGGGTGAGGGAGGTCTGTTTGCAGTTCTCCTGTTGGCTTGAGCTCTGTCATTTGCAGAACTATGTGGGACCTCGATGGAAAAAGGTTGCTGTAGTCACCAGTGTGGGACCGAGCACCTCTGCTGTGTTACCGTAGTAACACGGTGGTGGTTTGGGATCCTTCATGCCAGTGCGCACACCTTCGTGCAAGCTGGAGTGACTGGCTGTAGGTTTGTATGTGCCGGGGAGGGACGGCTGCTGGGTGTCAGCTGAGCAGGCAGACACGGCTTCGAATAGTAGGACAAATGAGTTTCTCTGTTTTCTTAAGGTGAGCTCATCCATAATTGTAGCGATGCCTGAAATGCTCATGTGCCATCACCATCTGCTCCCTGCTGGAACAATCTCAAGAGCGATGTCCCCTCAGGCTGGAGCCCTTCTCCTGTGTGCTTGGCCCATTGCAGGAAAAAAGGGAAAAATAATCACTGTGAGGTCTGAGGAGAGCGTGTCTGAAGGGGCAGGGGTCTGCGTGACTCTGGGGGAGCCCTCAATGCACCCATTTGTGGGACGGGAGGAGAAATCAGTGCAGGAGGCTTCTCACACAGCAGTGCCCTGGGCACAGCCTTCAACACAAACCCCACTGAGCCTGGCTGATGAAAAAGCTCTTTGAAAAAGAGTGAGTTATATTTAGGATAACCGCAAGTCCCCTCTGAAGGATCCTAAGGCAAACGACAGTCGAGGCCCATCAAACTCTGTACTTACTCACAGATCTTGCCAATCCTCAGGAGCATCAGTCCCGTGATGTTTATTGCTTTTCTAAAGGCCTCCCAGCTCCTGGCATCGTGACGTGAAGCAAGGAGCCCAGCTTTTTGTGCCTTTTGACTGTTTGGTCTTTACTGTAGCAGAGGAAATTTGGAAAACATAACCTTTACGTTCCACAGAGCCAGGGAGCAAATAACAAGGACAACGCAGTAGTTTGCTATTTATTTCTCATTTCTGGAAAATCTCACCATCGGAGTGGGAGCACCTCGCCCCCTCCCGCCTCTTCGAACTGCTCAGGGATGTGTAAGTAATGGCACAGTTTAGACATCGAGCTGCTCCTTAAACTCCTGGGAAGGAGGCAAACAAGAACCAGGGGAAGAAAAAGCTTCCCAGAGATGTGGTGGAGCAGGAGATGAGCAGAAGTCCTCTCCTAGGAGGGAGGGGAAACAGCACGATGTGAGGCTGCTTGAACCAAAGCCTCGTGTCACAACAAGAGGGCTCTTCAAAGCCGGAGGTGGCGGAGGAGAGCTCTTGGGCTTTGTGGCAGCAGAAGTGGCTCTAGAAGTGGTGGTTGGTGTCAATCCCCACTTCATGTATCCATATGATGTTTGCCAAGGCTCTTCTGGGTGGTTTTGTTAGTCAAGAGACAAAGCAGGGGCTGGGCAGGTTGTCAGAGCAGGAGGATGCAAAGTACTGCCACAGGGGATGATGTGAACACTTAAGCAGCCCTTTTCCTGTCTTTTGTCAGTAGAAGCCTTCCTCCTCCTCCTCCTGGTCTACCCGTGTTCATCACCCAAACCATCACTGTGACATTCTGGGTTTCTTTCATGAGTGCCATCACTCGATGGGTTCTGAGCAAAAGGGACCTCTTGGGAGCTCTTGCTGCTGTCTACAACTCCCTGACAGGAGGGTGCAGCGAGGTGAAGGCTGGTCTCTTCTCACAAGGAACAAGCGATAGGACAAGAGGAAATGGCCTCAAGCTGCACCAGGGGAAGCTTAGGTCTGACGTTAGGAAAAATTCTTCTTGAAAAGGATCCTCAGGCCTTGGAACAGGCTGCCCAAGGGCAGGGTTGAATCTGCCCATGTTTCACAGCCGTGGAGATCTGGAGCTCAGAGACAGGGTTTAGCAGTGGGTTGAGACAGTTGGGTTCATGGTTGAACTTGATGATCCTAAAGGTCTTTTCCAGCCTAAATGATCCTGTGATTGTCCTTCCTCTTGCTAAGGCCATGAAGCCTCCTCCTGTGGGGCTTTTGCATCTTGTTTTCCTGGCCATAGATCCCTTTTGCCCCACTCTCCCCATGTATTTACCCTCCTGTTAAAACAACCACGGGGCTGGTGAGGAAAACAAGTGGTCGTATTCTTGTCTGAACCAGGGAAAAAGTGTTGTGGCACTCCGTCCTCTAAAGACTCCTCCATGGCTGTTGTTGGGTTCGGAGGTTTTATTGAAAAAACAGTTCAAAACAACAAGGTTTCTTATTTTCTGTTGGTTAGAAATGAGTGCAACCCAGGTAGAAATGTTTTAGCTTGAGGGATTTTCCAACCTAAAAAGAAAAAGCCGAGGAGGAAATAAAGCTGAAATTACCCAGCACTGTGGATCCCACTGAACTGGGAATTAAACACTGCTCCTCTGCCCCCGTTTCCTCGGAGCAGACCAGCTACTGTGAACAGCTCTGACAAATGTGTTTATATTGTCTGATGGAAATCTTCGAGTCAGGACTAAAGTACAATAGTGCTGGGCAAGGATGAGGAGGGGAAGCTGCACATTCATCTGTCCTGAAAGCAAATGGCACACGCTAGGATTTACATGGATCTGGGCACATCCAGTCTTGTTGGACAGTAGCCGCAGGTCTTTCATTTAGGATATTTGATGGCTGCGCATCCAGTAGTGTAAATGCAAGGGAGAACATTTCCCTGTTGGCATCTGCATGGACCACAGCGATAAATTCAAGATGAAACATCTCACCCATCACGGTGATACCCTGCAGGGACAGCTGGGCACCGAGATGGAGAGTGATGTTTCAGCAGGCAGGGCTGAGGAGCTGATCCTGGCAGCAGCTTTGCTGCTTTCCACAGCTGACCTGGGCTCAGAAAAAAAAATCCACAACATTTTTCTTCTCTTCAGAATTCATCGTTTATTCCAGGGTCCCAGCTCCACATCATTCGGAGGAGGAGGCAGCCTTTGGTGCTGACTCCGAGTGTCTCCCTAGGCCAGCTTCAGAGGAGGCTGTGTCATCTCCAACCTTTCAAGGAACCCACAAGGGCTTAATTAAAACCTAAACTCGAGCACCGTTATTCAGATGAGACCGACGGCTCCTCTGCTGACAGCAGCTCACACTTGTCACTTGGCTCGTGCCGCAGATCTGTGCCGTGAGGTGGGAGATTTCAGCTGAGAGACAAGCCCTGGGGCTGGTGTGGGCTGAACCCTTCTGCAGCAATCCCTGGGCTGGCAGGAGCGGGCTGGGGTGACGGCAGCATCCCTGTCAGGGCAGGGAGCAATCAATCAATGAGGCTTCATTAAAAGAAGCGTTGAAGGCAGCTGCTTGACAGAGCCAGTCTGCGGAGGTGACACAGACCTGACTCCAGTCACCGGGGCTTGAGGGAGAAGAAGAATCTGCATTTCCTAATCATGTTGCTTTGGTCAGAAGTCTCTCGTTCTCGGCTCGTCCTGGGCATTTGCAGGCTTGGAAGGAAAAATGTGTGACATTGCCTCCATCACTGAGGAGTCAGCAGTGACAGAACAAGGAGCGACCACAGGGAGAGGGGTTGGGGCAGGTGTGAGACACCCAGAGGAGCATGAAGTCGCAGAGTGGCCTAACAGCAGCACCTGGCCATGAGGGTTTGTGATCCCCAGCAAAACCTGAAGCCAGGCACTGAAAAAGGGGTGTTTGTGAAACATGCCTGCAGGGCTATAGGATCTGCACCTGTGTCTGCATCTGGGGGCAGTTCATGGAGGTTCCGCAACTGCGCAAGACAGGCAGTGTCACGTAGAGATGTCATTCTCTGCCTGTCCTGGGCACTGGGAAGACCTCCCCTCCAGTACTGGGAGCAGTGCTGGGCCCCTCACTTCAAGAAAAGATTGAGGGGCCAGAGCGGGTGCAGAGGACCAATGAGGCTGGGGAAGGGACTGGAGGGAAAGGCTGATGAGGAGAGGCTGAGGGAGATGGGGATGTTGAGCCTGGATAAGAGAAGACTTGGGGGGACCTTCTCCCTGTCTACAGCTTCCTGAAGGGAGATTGTAGACAGGTGAGGGTTAGGCTCTTCTCCTAGGCATCCAGCGCCAGGACGAGAGGGCAGGGCCTGAAACTGCCAAGGAAGGGTTAAGTTGGATATTAGGAAGCCCTTCCCCATGGAAAGGGGGACCAGAGCCTGGAATGGACTGCCCAGGGCAGCAGTGGAGTCCCCATCCCTGGAGATGTTGAAGGACAGCCTGGCTGTGGTCCTTAGTGCCCTGATGTGGCTGCTGTGATGATGTTAGGTCCTGGGCTGGTCTGGCTGAGCTCAGAGGGCTTTTCCAGCCTCAATCATTCTGTGGTTCTATGTGTGCACCAAGAGCAGTGTAGGACATGCCCTATGGGTGTGTGCACACCCATCCTGATGGCAGCAGTGCCTGTATGTGGTAGGGGTGACATAGTGTGGTCCTCCTGCAAGAGTGTGTCATGTGGGCATGGGGACAGCCGTGTGGCATACACCCGTGCTCTGCTGCATGCTGGTGGCATGGCTGTTTGCACAGCAGGAGAAGCTACCCCGTGGGCAAGGCTGTTAACTGTCTCTTGATAGATGGAGAGCAGTTTTTGATCCACAGTCTCAACAATAGCCACTGTGCTAGAGACCATGGTGAGGTTGTAGGGAATGTAGAGAGGTTGTAGAGACTGTGGTAAGGTTGTAGGGAATGTGGAGAGGTTGTAAGAAATATAGGTTGTAGGGAACATTATGAGGTTGTAGAGACTGGCAAGGCTGTAGAGAATGGGGAGAGGTTGTAGAGACCGTGATGAGGTTGGTCTGTCTCTTGGCCCCATAAAACCACCGGTTCTTTGCTTTGCAGAAGAGTCCTTGATCCCAGGAGCATGTGAACAGCGCTGTCCACACTGGCAAAGCTTTAATCTGCAAATGTTGGAACCCAGAGAGCAATGGGCAAAAGACCCTGAGCTAAGGGTAAAGCGATGGTCACAGTAAGACTGTCCAGGGGAGTAAACAGGAAAAAAACCAACAAAGACACCAGAAATGAGGGAAAAGCCTGTGTGAAAAAGTTGCCACCTTTAAAAAATGAAAGTGAGTGAGAGAAAAAACACCGAGGGAGAGATGAAACAGCTAAGGCAGGGAAGATAGAGTGAGAGTTTTGGTTACTCCCTCAAAGAGCTGAGACCTGCTGGAGGAGCTTTGGGATTTCACTTTTTGTATTTTGTGGCTCCCAAGCCCTTGCTCCCAGCCAGAGCTGTCCTGAGGCACCCACAGGTGATGCTGGCATAGCCCTGCCATACTAACCCCAACATGATGTTAGCCACAAGCATAGGCCTTTGTGAGCCTGGACTCAGCCACAGAGACACCCACGTGCCCAAACCTTTTCCAGATTCTGGATGCAATTTGGACCAGGAAGATGGATGCTGTGGCAGCTTGCAGAGCTGCCAGCAGGAATCTCCCATGAATGCAGAACAGAGGATGGTGGGGGTGCACTGCTTGTGCTTGGGGTCCTCAGGAGATGCTGCAGGAGCTGGTCCCATCAAGAGGCCCCCAGTAGTTCCTGCTTCCCTCTGGTTTTCACAGTCCCTGTGCTAAGCAAATCCCACAACCACTTACACAGGAGAACAGCTAGGGAAGGATTTCCTACATTATTTCTTGCTTGAAGGGTAGAAACCAGGTTGGGTCTTGCTATGGGGTTTCCTGGACACCCAGTACCACCATCCTGCTGAATGTGATGTACGAGATGGACACCCAGAGTAGGAAAATCAGCAGATCCTGTCCAGGCTGATGCTGTGTACAGACACCATTGCCCTCCAGCCTGCTGTTACTGCATCTCTCTCCAAGGAGATCCCAGCTGCTCTAGATGCTCCATCTGCAGCCTCCAAAGGGGCACTGTGAGAGGATAAATGAAAAATTGTTTGAAGGGGGAAGGAAAAAGGAAAAAAAATAGCAAAAAAATCAGCCTTCCTAGCATCCCCTAAATCCCAGTCTGTTTGTCCCTTTCTTCTTACGGAAACATGAAGGGAGGTGATGGGGTAGAGATGCCTCCTTGGGCTGTTCCAGCCAAGGGAGAAGGGGCTTTATGGGTTTTCATTCCACTGGTCCAGGTAAATGACAGCAGTTGCCTACCCCTCATCCATTAATGTTGTGACCTGTTCATAGAAGGCCACCAGGTTTGTCAGGCAGGATTTGCCCTTGGTGAAGCCATTCTGACTGTGCCAAATCACTCTTCACTAGTCTCCTGTCTCAGTAGTGCCTCCAGGAGGATCTGCTCCATGATCTTACCGGGCACAGAGGTGAGACTGACTGGCCTGTAGTTCCCTGGCTCCTCCTTCCTACCCTTTTTGAAAATAGGAGTTATGTTTCCCCTTTTCCAGTCGGTGGGGACTTCACCAGACTGCCATGACTTTTGGAATATAATAGAGAGGGGTTTAGCAACCTCATCTGCCAGCTGTCTCGGTACCCATGGGTGTATCCCGTTGGGTCCCATGGACTTGAACACTTTCAGGTTCTTCAAGTGATCACGAGCCTGATCTTCACTTATGATGGGCAGTTCTTCCTTGCAGTCCCTGCCGTTGTTTTCCATGACTCCAGGAGTGTGGCTGGAGGCCTTTGCAGTGAAGACTGAGGTAAAGAAGTCATTGAGAACTTCAGTCTTTTCCATGTCACTTGTAACCACATCACCTGTTTCCTTTCTGAGGGGGCCAACACCTTCTCTAGACTTCTTTTTACCCCAGGAAATGGCCTCAAGTTCCACCAGGGGAAGTTTAGGTTGGCCATGAGGAAAAGCTTCTTCCTGGAACAGCTTGCCCAGGGAGGGGTTCAATCACCATCCCTGACTGTGTTTCATAGTCATGGAGATCTGGAGCTCAGGGACAGGGTTTGGGAGTGGGTTGGGACACTTGGGTTCAGGGTTGGACTTTTCCAGCCTGAAAAATTCTCTGATTATGTGGTTGTTCTTGCCTCTGTGCTTTGCTCAGTGGCTTAGGGAGCAGGAAGGTATTTGGTTCCCTTGGGATCAGACATTTGAAGCTCATCAGACCAGTTCGGTGGCCCTTGAAAGCTGTGCCTGTTTGTCCCTGGGATGTTCACCTTCCCCCGGTGGGGATGGACAGACACCTTCCCAAAATTTTTCATAGAATCATGGAGTCATTAGGGATTGGAAGGGACCTCGAAAGATCATCCAGTCCAATATCCCTGCCACAGCAGGATCACCTAGACCAAGTCGCACAAGAACACATCCAGGCGGGTTTTAAACATCTCCAGTGAAAGAGACTCCACAACCCCCCTGGGCAGCCTGTTCCAGTGCTCCGTCACCCTCACCGTGAAGAAGTTCCTTCTCATATTGGTGTGGAACCTTCTATGTTCCAGCTTACAACCATTGCCCCTCGTCCTACCACCAGATGACATTGAGCAGAGCCTGGCTCCATCCTCCTGACACCCACCCTCACATATTTATAGACATTAATGAGGTCACACCTCAGTCTCCTCCAAGCTAAAGAGACCCAGCTCCCTCAGCCTCTCCTCATAAGACAGATGTCCTACTTCCTTCATCATCCTTGTTGCTCTGCGCTGGACACCATCCAGTAGCTCCGTGTCCGTGTTGAACTGAGGAGCCCAGAACTGGACACAATATCAGTATCACAGTATCACAGTAATGATAAGGTTGGAAAAGACCTTAAAGATCATCCAGTCCAACCTAAAATATTCCAGATGTGGTCTCACCAGGGAAGAGTACAGGGGAAGAAGAACCTCTCTCGATCTGCTAACCACCCCCCTTCTGATCCACCCCAGGATATGTTTGCCCTCTTGGCCACAAGATCACACTGCTGGCTCATGGTCATCCAGGTGTCCACCGGGACGCCCAGCTCACTTTCTCCTACACTGCTCTTCAATAGGGCAGTCTCCAACCTATACTGGTACCTGGGGTTGTTCTTGCCCAGATGCAAGACTCTGAACTTACCCTTGTTATACTTCATTACATTTCTCTCTGCCCAACTCTCCAGCCTGTCCAGGTCCCCACCCTCCGCTGAGCGGCCACAGTTCGCCACTTCCTGCTTACTGCGGGGCCAGGCTCTGGCCCCTGACACAGTCTGAGGACAGGGAACCGGCCCCATGTTTAAAAAGTTTGAGGACCCCTGCCCTAGAGCATTTACAGCTAACTGGGAATAGCTGGTTTTAAAGGTTTCAAACCTCAGCGTGCCACAGTGCAGTGTCCTGTAGCCCAGGGTGATCTTTCTCCATCTCTAGTCTCTGTGATACTATGATGGGGGATAGTCCAGTGTTTCTGAACATCCCTTACTGAAACTACCAGCCCTCCTACTATGGGGCATCTCCATCTCCTCCCTTGCAGTGCTTTATTCTTCCTCTCCACTTGCTCAAAGCCTCCCACTCACTGTCTCACATTCAAAAGGGGGGGGGGTGTGAAAAATAGATGGCAGTAAGAATTGTGTTCAGCTATTTTATTTCAGTCCATAATAATTCCTAATCTAAATGTGCAGGAGCTGTATTGCGTGGCCTCATCAGTCACTCGTATTGTAGTGAGTTTTCAGTTTAGTGAAAAGCAAAAGCCATCAAGAAGGCAGAAATACGTTAATGGAGCGGCTCTGAGGTTGTGCTCCTCTTTTAATGGTGCTTTGGCTTCGGTGAGTTATGCAAACCAGTCCTGCAGGGCTGGGATCCACCCCAGGGACACCACTGCTGGAGGGAATGATGTGGTTGTGGAGGAGCAACCCACATGGGCAGCCTTCTAGCCTTGCTGCAAGTGATGGCACCAACCCTCATGGGTACCACACAGCCAGAGGAGCTTCCTCAGGCAGCAAGTGTGTTTTGAACAACTTTATCTGGCCTGGAAAGCTGCTCTGCTCCTCTGCTGTGAGCCCCACGGCAGTCCGGGGTGCAGCAGCAGCAGTGGGATCCATCCCTCAGCCTGTAGAGCAGGGCTGAGGAAACCAGAGCAGTGGGTTTTCCACTGGTGCCCTTAATCCTCTACGTGACTGTCAGGCTTTAGTAGATATTGTTGTCTCACTTCCCACCCCAGGAAGGCTGAGTAACCATAGTGAGTGGCCTGATGTGCTGCAGGACTCTCCTGTGGGAAGTCCCTGAGCTGGCGAAAGGGACAAACGCGATTAGGGAAACTGGAATCCCTCCAGCTTCTCTGATCAGGTCGTGTTTGTTCTCCTCATGTTTGCCAAGAGCACCCTTATTTATTTCATCAGCTAAATGCTGAAAACCAGATGCCTGACTTCCATCAAGGCACTTAATGATGATGATCATTGCTTCCTCTAATGCAGCATCTCCAAGCAAGGGACGATGCCAAAGCTCTGCACAGCTGTTGGCCAGTGGGTGCCTCTCTGTTTCCCCAGGTACTTCTCTATTTGTGTGCAAGGGCTCCTTGTTTTGTTGTTGTAGTTGTTAGGGGTTGGTTTCTTTTGCTGAGTTCCAGGAGGTTCTGAGGTGGAATGTGGCAGCTGTTGAATAGCGTGCAGGAGCCTGGTGAGGCAGCTGAGCTTGGGGAGCAAGGAGAACCTGCTCCTCTGTGGTGCTTCATAGTGCCTTGTGCATGCTAAAAGCACGGCTGCTGCATCCTCTCGGGAGGAGAAGGATAATGCTGCTGCTCTTTCCCAGCTAAGCTGTGAGTAAATAACACAGCTGAGGCTGCACTAGGAGTTTTGGCAGAGCCAGGAGGAAAGATGTTTGCCTTTGAGGTTTGTTTATGGTACTGGGAGACAATGTTCCTTTTCTTAGAATCATAGAATAGTAGGGTGGAGAGAGATCTCCAAAGGCCATCCAGTCCAACACCCCCTACACAAAGTAGAACCACCTTCAACTAGCCCAGATTGTCCAGAGCCCCGTCTAGCCTGACCTTGAATGGCTCCAGTGATGGGGCCTTCACTAACGTTCTTGGCAGCCTGTTCCAGGGGTCCCCCACCCTCAGAGTCAAGAACTTTCTCTCCTGTCCAGCCTCAATCTGCCCTTTTGCAGCTTCAAACCATGACCCCTCATCCTATCATTCTCTGCCCTTAGGAACAGTCTTCCCCAGCCTTCTGATGGGCCCCTTTCTTGAGAAGGGTACTGGATAGGGCACACATACTGGGACAGGCAGTGGGCACGCGGGGATAACGTCATGCGGGGTAGCTGCTCCAACCTTGTGTTTGCACAAGGTTCATCTGACCTGCCCCGCTGATTAAGAATGTGGCTCAAGAACTTGGCTTGAACAAGCAAAATGATTTATTTTGTCTGGTGGTTTCATCTGAAAGATCGGAACAGGGTCGTATCACAGAATGACTGGGGCTGGAGAAGCCCTCTGAGCTAGTCCAGCCCAGACCAAGACCTAACATCACCACGTCAGCCTGACCAGGGCACTAAGGGCCACAGCCAGGCTGTCCTGCAAACCTCCAGGGATGCAGACTCCACCACTGCCCTGGGCAGTCCATTCCAGGGTCTGATCACACTTTCCATGAGAAAGGGCTTCCTAACAGTCAACCTGAGCCTCTCCTGGCAGCTTCAAGTCCTGCCTTATTCTCCCATCCCAAGGTATTTTGGGGTGAAAACTCCACAGGCTGCTGTCGAGCCAGGCAAAGGCACCTCCTTGAGATTCGGAAAGGTATCAGGAGACCTCGAGGGTGTCACCATCAGATAGAAAACAACACGTGGCTGCTGGATTTCACGGTGGTGTCGCTTCCCTTCTGGGAAGGGCTTTGTGTCTTCTGGAGGCACCTGAAGATCTTTGAAGAGACAATTAACAGTCACAGTCTTGCTTTGATATTTGTTGAACAAAATGTTGACACAACACACCAGGTTACTCAGATTTGTTTTAACTTGCAGCTCAGACATTAAAAAATAATTTTAAAAAGCCAGTATGAATAGAATTAGCAAATTATTTTGATTGCTTTGTTCATTTTTCCAGCAAGAAAGCTCCCACCTGCAAAGTACTGACTGGCTGCAGGCAGGAGCACGTTTTATTACCTGAGATAAATGAATCTGGGATAAAAGCCCTCTTTATTTTTTCATTTTAGCTGCAAAGGCTGATCGGCTTCTGTTCTGCTCTTTGTGCTGAAGATCAAATAAGAAGGAACTTTGCATAGGTGTGCCAGTGCCTTTCAAGGAAAAGTTTCTTCCCCCACCCCAACCTTTTCCTCCTAGAAGCAGCACCTTGGACTGGAGATGAGAGCGATGCTTAACGCTCCTTTCGCAGTAATGCCGGCGTGACTCTGGATCCCAGTGCTGGCACTCGTATTCCGTTTTCCTTTTCATGTGCACAGTCTCTGATCTCTCCACCTTGGCCTTGTTTTATTCCTTTTTTTCTTCCTTTCTTCCTTTCTTTCCTCGTTTCTCTCATGATGTTGGCTCTGTGGCAGACGCGTTGTTTCATGTTCCTGAAGGTCCTGAGTGGGCGGCTGGCAGCTCTTGTGTGCGGGGTGTCAGCACATTAAGCGAGTGCACTCAGACCCCTGTAAATCCCTATTTACACACAATAAACACAAGGATAGAAAACAGAGGAAATAATGCATTATTGATGACAGCAACAGCATGGGATGGCCTTTGAAAGGCGGTGGTGTGTGCCCATCCCTCAGCACTCCCGACTCCTGCCTTGCAGTGATGGGGAAGGTTTAACAGCATCTCTTTGGTTGGGAGAGACCTTTAAGATCATCATGTCCAGCCACTGACCCAGTGCTGCTGGGTCACCACTAATGCCAGTCCCTCAGCACCACGTCTTCGTCGTTTAAGTGCCTGCAGACTCGGGGGCTGCACCACTGCCCTGGGCAGCCTGGCAAAAAAACCTTTTGGTGAAGGAATTCATCCTAATGTCCAACCTCACCCTCCCCTGGTGCAACCTGAGGCACTTTCCTCTCATCCTGTCCCTGGTTCCTGGGGCAAAGAGATGAACCCCCACCTGGCTCCAACCTTCTGAAGTTCAGGGAGCTGTCAAGAGCAAGAAGGTCTCCCCTGAGTCTCCTTTTCTCCATTTCAACCCCCCCAGTTTGGAGCACTGGTGCTCCAAATCCTTCATGAGCTTCGATGGCTGCTGAACTTGGAACTGGTGGGGACTATAATCACAACTGATGGGGACATAGCAGTAGTGACAGGACAAGGGGCAGAGGGTGTGAGCTGGAACATAAGGAGGTTCCATATAAATATCAGAAGGAACTTCTTCACAGTGAGGGTGACAGAGCCCTGGAATGGGCTGCCCAGGGAGGTTGTGGAGTCTCCTTCTCTGGAGACGTTTAAAACCCGCAAGGATGTGTTCCTGTGTGACTTGGTCTAGGTGATCCTGCTGTGGCAGGGGGATTGGACTAGACAATCCTTTGAGGTCCCTTCCAATCCCTAATGTTCTGTGATTCTGTGAATCTTCTGTGCAATTGCATGGAATTCACTCCCTTCTTTTATCTCTGGTTCACGGAAGCGACATCCTTGAGGTCTGACAGGCAGCAGGAGCAGGGCTTGTTCGTTTTAAGTGTGTTGAGAGTTCAAACCCAGGCAGGTAACGGAGTGGTTCTCCTCCCTGTGTTCGCTTTTAGGGCACTGCAGACCTTGCTGCCCCTTGCAGTGTCAGCCGAAGGGCAGCAGCTTGGGCCAGAAGAATCTCAGGGTACACCAAGAGCATCTTGATGAAAATGGATAACAGTGAATTGGCACATGGGGAGAGCTCTGCCCTGGCATGAGCCACCCCAACCTCAGATCTGAGCTGCTTGCTCACTCGTGTGAACTCTGCAGTGAAAACATATTAAAGTTCCCTTTTCCTGCGGCTTTTTTCCTCCAGGTATTTAATCTTAGTTTACAGATGAAATGTGCAGTGGAGAAAAAGATGCTAATCACACAGTTACTGCGCTCAGGCTCCAGCCACTGAAAAATTTATTACCATCTGTCCTGGATTGGACAGAGCCGTGAGCATTCGGGTGGCAACAACTCTGGAGCAGCAGCAGGTAGACTCAGCATCGTGACAGGGCACAGCATCGAGTCCACAGAGGCCACACGAGGGGCTCACGGAGGTTTGCACTGTGCCATTGTCCCTTGCTAAGGTCAGAGGCAAGGAACGTCTGCGCTCAAAACTCCTGGTGCTTGGCTGTTAGTGTCACCTCGGGGACTTTCTGGGGTTTTGTCAACCATTGTAGCGGTCAGCAATTGCCACCCCTTTCTTCTTGGCCAGGTGCTGAGGTGGCTCTTGTTATTGCAGCATCCTGGGTGTGCCGGTATCTCCATCCCTAATGGGTCCCTATCTGTGAGGAGGGGACTGTGGCTTTGTGTGGCCCTGGTCTGACAGGTTTTTATGAAGCAGAGCAGAAGGAGAGGTCAGAAGCAGGACCAGGAATGTGACTTCTCAACCTCTTGGCAGCACAGCTGTGTCAGAACATCAAACTGCCTTGGAAGCAGAGTTGTGTGGTGTTTTTTGCCTGTCTCTGCCCTCCGTGTGTTAGTGATATAGAGCTCAGGAGTTCTCGAAACACAGCTCCCATGGTGCCTCTTAAACACGGGACTGGCACTGGGCTTGCCAGGGCTCCTTGCTCCCCTGCTCACTCTTCCTGCAACTGAACCTGCCCGTCAGTACCAGTGAGACCATCCAGCACCCTCCTCAGGCTGGGTTTGTGCAAGAAGTCTTGCGAAACCTCACGCCTGGAGCACTAGAAGCTGCTGAGCAAGGCAGCAACAGTCAGCAGTGCAAGGGGCACTGGTGTTCCCCCTGCAGCAAACCACAGCGTGGGCCTGGCTGTCTGTGCAGTTCAGCTCTGGCACAGGAGGTGAAACTGAAGCAGGACGAGCTTTGGAGCGGCTCTGCTGGCTGTGTTGAGGATGTGGGAGCTTGAGGCTCTCCGGCTGAAATGAAGCCATTAGAGGTAACAGGTTGGACAATCTCACCCCATTGCTTTTAATGGGATTGAGAGAGTGACACCGGGAAAAGCTGGGGAGCTGTGACCACGGGTCATTCTGGTTACGGCCAATGCTGGGAAAGTGGCCTTCTGTCAGCAGGAGCCCAGCTGTTTGCAGTGAATTGCAGGGTTTGGCAGCAGGTAGGAGGTATAAAGGTGCATAACAGCATGGACCGGCATCAGCCATGAGCTGGGGCGTAGCTTGGCTGAGGCGCAGTGTCCCGCTTGGAGGACACGCTGACATGGTACGGCGTGGAGTCTGTAAGATCCCAGCTGTTTGCAGGTGCGTGAGCAGCCTGCTGAGTCTTTCCCTTACACCCATCCTCCCTGCTTGCCCTTCCTGCCTGAGACAGCATCATCTGCAGGGGTGCAGGGAGGGTTTAACATTGTGTGCCAAAGCTGCTGAACTAGCAGAGGGTTTGCAGGGAGAAGATTCAGCCAGCAGGACCCATGGCAGAATTTGTGAGTTTTCAGGTCAATCGGAAACAGCTACCACTGTAAAACGGAAGAGGGGGTGGCCATGAGGGATTCAAGATGCTGCAACCTGCAGGTGGTTTGGTACCACACTGGTGAGACCGCACATTGAGTTCCGGGTCCAGTTTTGGGGGCCACAGGATCAGATGGACATTGAGGGGCTGGAGCGGGGCCAGAGAAGGGCAGCAAGGCTGGGAAGAGGGCTGGAGAACATGGCCTGCAGAGACCGACTGAGGGAACTGGGGTTAATGAGGCTAGAAAAGAGGAGGCTAAGAGGAGACCTTCTTGCTCTCTACAGCTGCCTCAAAGGAGGTTGTAGTGAGGCTGGTGCTGGTCTCTTCTCCCAAATTACTCGTGACAGGACAAGGGCAAATGGCCTCAAGTTGCATCAGTGGAGGTTTAGATTGGATCTTGGGAAGAAGTTCTTTCCTGAGAGAGTGGTTGGGCACTTGAACAGTCTGCCCAGGGAGGTGGTGGAGTCACTGTACCCAGAGGTGTTTAAAATTCATGTAGCTAGAGTCCTTGAGGCCATCATGTAGGGGTTAGGGGGCTGTTGGGATGAGGAGTGGACTTGCTGATCCTGGAGGTCCTTTGCAGCCAGGATGACTGTATGAAGTGAGATTGCACTAGATATTGAGGTGCCTTAGCTCCTCTTCAAGCAGCAGTGGAGTTTAAATATTGAAAGAGGAGACTAGCCTGCACGCACGGGTCAGACCCAGGGTGACTTGTTCACGTCACTGGTCTCCTGCAGCTTGGGACTGGGATGGCCCAAGAGGGGATTGGACTGGTGCTGCACAGCAGGTTTCCTCACTTCACAGGCAGGGAAGCAGCGTAAAGGATTTTCTGAAATTGCTGAGAGGTGGCAAGGAGGGGAAAAAATAAAATAGAAGTTGAAGATCAGAAATATTTTTAAAAGCCTGAGATGCGCAGGAATTGCAGCCATGCTGTGCGGTAACCGGCAAATACAATTTAATTATAAGAGAAAAAGTAGTGATGGTGTTCGCCAGGCTGGAGCGTGATTTCCCAGTAATAGAAGGACTGCGGGGTTCCCTGCCTCTGACTGTCATGTCATCCTCAAATGAGAGTGTGACAGTGCTTCAGCACTTTCCCTGCCTTCAGAGGGGATTAGAGGGCTGCAGCTACTCGGGCAGTTGTCATGGGTGTCCAGCCCCTGGGTTTGGAGCAGCTGGGCAGTGGGGCCCGAGGCAGGAGGATCTGAGGGACTTGGGGCTGATGGGGGTGGTGTCCCAGGTCAGTCAGAGCTGTGTTCACTGGGTATTTCCAGGGATGTAAGGGGTTTGTGCTTCCCATTACCATCTGTCTAGGCTTGTGAAATGGATGGTTGAGGCAGAAATATGCTCAAGCCAGGAGGTGTGAGGAGCTGTTATTGCCCTGTGATGCTGCAGCGGATGTGACCTCTGCAGGGCTGTGGGGCTACTCATTTCTTTCATGTCTGTTTCTCCAGCAGAGTCTCTCAGAGCTGTGTGGGGACTTGCAGGGCTCATTGCAAAGTGTGTCTATTGCCATGTTCTCCCCACAGCTGAGGTTGTGGGGTAGTCTGCCTGGGGTATGAGGCTAGTCCACCTCCCCTTTTACACGGTCTCCAGACCAGTGGGTACCCATGGCTCTGCGTGTGCCAGGGAAGCACAAACCATGTTAGTTATTCCAAGAGGAGATGCTTCCACCAGGCCTCAGGGTAATGTTGTGCTGTTGTTGTGGCTAATGTTGCTTGGATTGCAATGGGACACATGGGGGTCCTGCAGCAGGAGCAGCACTGTGGTTTGATGAGATGAGAAACCAGAGTGTTTGGTGATGAAACTGAGTCTTTAGAGAAAACTCTGTGTTCTTCTGGCCTCAAAATTCATTCCAATTTTAGACCATCTTGGAGACTCACAAGCCCTGCTGGTGTGCAGGAGCACATCCCGAAGGCAGTGTGATCACTGAAGATAAAGCAGCTTGGACTGGCCCAAACCATCTTCCAAATGTCCCTTCCCTTGCAGAGCCCTCCCCGTCTCAACAGCTCCTGTCGGCTGCGGTGTCATGCTTCTCCAGTCTTTGTGGCATGTCCTCGTAATGGTGTTCTAACTCCCTTGGAGAGCTTGTTTGACCAAGTGCAGTGGAAGAGGTGCTGAAGAAGGTGTGACTGGTTTCATAGAAGCTATGGTGGGTCTCATAGGTGGGAGCTTTCCTCTCTGGTGGGATGGAGTTTCTCACCTGTGTTGTTGAATGTGCAGTTCCTGGTTTCTGGAGGGGTAGAAAAGGAAGATAGGGGAGGGAGGAACAAGTGATGCTGCACAAGTACCACCACAGAATTCATCAGGCAGCTCCTTAACTGACTGCAGGTTCATGTCTGAGCTGCCAAGCAGAACATGGGGTGACAGACAGCCCAGGGCCATCTGAGCCCTCAGCTTGAAAGAGGAGATGCCTAGAGCAGGCAGAGCAGACAGCCAGGATAAGGGACAAGGCTCCAGCTCTCTGTTGGCCTCTCCTGCCCTTGCTACTCATGCCCCAGTGAACACGAGGATCTGCATGAGGTACGCACTGGCTGTGTCGGCTGGTTCAATGCAGCTGCTGGAGTATGACCAAGACATCTGTGCCCATTACCTGGCTGTCCTCCCATGGCCTTGCTGACTGACTCCTTCGAGCCAGCCGATGTGTTTTCCTCAGGGCCCATCTCCTGGTGCCACTGTGCAGGTGGTGCTGTGTTGTGGTTTCATGGCTTGGCCTGGGCAAGCCTCAGGGGCTCACCTGGGGAAGTGTTGAGGAGAGACTGGGAGGGATGCATGGGGACATAATCCTGTGTTGTTTAAATTCCTCCAAGCCTTGCTGCTGGCCTCCCTGCAGCAGCTGCCTGGGAACAGGAGATGTGTTCTGCGTGGCGAGTGGAGCAGCACGTGCGATGGGCTGTAGGCAGAAGCAATTACATCGCTGGGAAGCCCTCAAAACGCAGGTCAAATCCACCAGCAAGGTGAACCGGTCATGACCCCACTGAGCAAGGTGGGCATTGCCCCACGGAGAGTCTGAACGCTTCACCAAACGGAGTGGCAGTGTCGATCTGCTGGAAGGCAGGGAAGCCCTGTAGTGGGATCTGGCCAGGCTGGATCTCTGGGCCAAGGCCAAGTCCCTGAATTTTAATAGGGTCAAATGTCAGGTCCTGCATTTCAGCCACAACAACCCCCAGCAGCTACAGGCTTGGGGAGGACTGGCTGGAACCTACCCAGCAGAGAGGGACCTGGAGGTGCTCGTAGAAGGGTGGCTGAACGTGAGCCTAGGTGTCCAAGAAGGCCAGTGTCATCCTGGCCTGGATCAACCGTCCTGTTGCCAGCAGGAGCAGGGAGGTGATTACTCCTCTCTACTCAGCTTCGCTGAGGCTACACCTCAAGTCCTGTGTCCAGTGTTTGGCCACTCACTACAAGAGGGTCATTGAAGGGCTAGAGAGGGGACAGAGGCGGCTGCCAAGCTGGTAAAGGGTTTGGAACAGATGCCACGTGAGGAACGGCTGAGGGAGCTGGGGCTGTTTTAGACTGGAGAAGAGAAGATTGAGGGGAGACCTTACTGCTCTCTAGAGCTACTTGGAAGGAGCTTGCAGAGAGGTGGAGGTAGGTCTGCTCTCCCTAGTGGCCAGTGATAGGAGGAGGGGAAATGGCCTTATGCTACGCCAGGGGAGGGTCAGGTTGGATGTCAGGAGGAATTTCCTTGCTGAAAGGGCTGTCAGGCACTGAAATAGCTGCCCAGGGAGGGGGTTGAGTCCCCATCCCTTGAGATGTTGAAGAGAAGGGTACATGTTGCATTGGGAGACAGGGTTCAGTGGTGCTGGTAGTGCTAGGAAAAGGTTGGACACAATGATCTTGAAGGTCTCTTCCAGCTGAAACCGTTCTATGGGTCTGTGAACCACAAGGCTGTAGCAAGCCAGGGAGCTTCAGAGTCTGAGCTAGGCTAGCAGCAGTGGGACAGCAGCTCTCACGAAACGCTTTAGAAATCACAGTAATGGAGGAGAAATGTTGGAGCTCCTCCTGTGTGCTGTGACTGTGAAATGAATTGTTGACCCCATGGTACTGGAGAGGACCTGGAGGTGTTGCTGTGGATGGTTCACTGGACAGCAAAGCCTTCAGAAGCGGAGTGTGAGGAGAACAAGTGGGAGCCTGAAGGTGCAGGTGACTTTTTCTTGCCAGTGCTTCCCAAGGGTTTGGGACGGTGGGCAGCCCAGCCAGCCCTTTCCAAATCCCATGTGTGTTCCTGGCAAGATTGTGAGGAATCGTCTGGCTGTGCTGGTTGTCTAGCCAGCAGAGTTCTGATTAGTGCAAACAGGAGTTGGTCTGTTGTTGTCAGCAGTGAGGAAAACAGGCTCCTTCTCCATAACGTTTTATTTTTTCCTATCAAGCAAAGCCGAGCTCTGTGTGAGAGTTTCGACGTCTCCAACAAGGAAAATGACATTTTCCTGACTGTGAGTTGCAGTTCAGCTGTGGAACCTGCTGCCCCCAGACTTTAGCAAAGCATTTCAGATGTTTTGACCACTGTAAACACCTACCTGCTGTTGCAAGGACATCTTGAAGCACCTTACTCTGGGTTATTCCTGCAGCAGCCCCTTCAGAGGAAGGACAAATAAAACCCTAAGAATGACTGGCTCTGGAGTTTGTGAGGATTCTCCTTCACTTGCTGGATGCTCCCCAAGCAGGATAGGTCTGTAAGAGGTTTGGAACAAGGACACCAGCCATGGGGGAGGGCTGGGGAGCAGAGATGGGGATACAGACAGACCAAAGGCTCTGTGGTGCCACCAGAGGGGACAAGAAACCTCTTCAAAACACTTCAGCACCAAGTTACAGCTTGGAGGAGCCTCTCTTCTCATTGTTAGCCGAGGGTCTAGGTGATCCTACTGTGGCAGGGGGATTGGACTAAATAATCTTTTGAGGGCCCTTCCAATCCCTAATGTTCTGTGATTCTGTGGGACACAGGAGGAACATTTTCTTTACTCAGCATCATGAAACCACCTTTCGTCCCAGTTGTGTTTCCTGCTAAGAAGCACCTTCCAATTGTCTAATCCCAGGGCATGGCTCGTTCCTGGGGAGAGCTGGTTACTGTGTGCCTTCTCTAGTCTTCCCCTTAGGATACTGATGAGTGACCCCATTAATGTTGATAAATATGGAAAGGGCGGGTGTCAGGAAGATGGAGCCAGGCTCTGCTTGGTGGCACCCAATGATAGGACAAGGGGCAACAGATGTGAGCTGGAACACAAGAAGTTCCATATCAATCTGAGAAGAAACTTCTTCCCAGTGAGGCTGCCAGAGCCCTGGAAGGGGCTGCCCAGGGGGGTTGTGGAGTCTCCTTCTCCGGAGACATTTAAAACCCACCTGTCCATGTTCCTGTGTGACTGGATCTAGGGGATCCTGCTGTGTCCTGGGCATTGGACTGAATGAACTTTCAAGGTCCCTTCCAATCCCTAATGGTCTGTGATTCTGTGATGCCTCTCGCAGTATTCTGAAGAGCTGAATGTCAATACCCTGTCATATTTTGAGGGATGTACCTGTCTAAAGCCACTTATCCTGGAGAAACCTCCTCCTGGATCAGGGATTTCTCAGGTTTTTCACTGAGCTGAAGCGGTGAAAATAACCACACAGGAGCTTCCTTGCCATTTTGTGTTGTGGTTTTGAATCCAAAGGAAGGTAGAAAAACTTCTTAATTGAAAGAATCATCAAGCATTGGCTAAGCTGTCCAGGGAGGGGCTTGAATCACCATCTCAGGCTGTGTTTCACAGTCATGGAGAACTAGAGCTCGAGGACAGGGTTTAGCGGTGGATTGGGACAGTTGGGTTCAGGGTTGGGCTTGATGATCTTGAAGGTCTTTTCCAACCTAAACCATTCTATGACTCTAGGTTTTAAGGGCCCTCCAGACCTTCACCCTTCAGCATTCCCCGTAGGAAAAAGAGCTCTGGGGCTGGCTGGGTTTTGAGCTGCAGATAGGTACCTCTCCAGCATCATTTTACACAGGTGTGTAGGGAGAGGACAGGGGGAAAGGGTTACAGGCTTGAAGAGAGATTGAGGCTGGACATGAGGAAAAAAGTCTTTCCTGTGAGGGTGGGGAGATGCTCAAACAGGTTGCCCAAGGAAGTTGTGGCTGGCCCATCTCTGAAAGTGTTGAAGACCAGGTTGGCTGGGGCCCTGAGCAACCTGATCTAGTGAAGGTGTCCCTGGATGATCTTTAAGGTCCCTTTCAACCCTGGCCATTCTATGATTCTATGATTTCAGGCAAATTTAGCTCTTGACAAGGTTTTGACTCCAGAGAAGTTTCCTTTGCTGTGCAAAGCCAAGCCATCATCCCCAGTTTTCTTGAAGACTTTGCTGCTCAGATGTCTTCAGCCCGAACTGGCTCTTGAAGGGAGGGCTGATTTCTGCAAGCTCTGCCATCTGTGCCTTTTCTCTTTAATACAAACAGGACCTTCAGGTCCGTGGACAATCAGAGAGTAGCCCTTCTGCACAGTTGCACTTTGCATCTCAGAGCAATGAGCTGGCAAACACCTCTGCTCCATCTGTTTTCCTCCGCTGATGGATTCTTTAAAGTCAGATAGTGGTCCCACAGGGACACACTCGACTAATCCTCGCTTTTAAGATTTTATTTGTGCAATAAACGGATGACAAGGTGGTTTGCAAGTACATAACACAATAAATGGGTTTATAAATGCAACTTTTCTGCAGAGCACTGTAGAGTAAAATGCACTATCACTGCAGCGCTTAACACTGATCTCTGGCTCGTTCATATTTCAAACAGCAATGCGCCCGTTTTCTCATCTGGGAAGCCTCTTAGGCTTTTCTAATACATTTTTATAAATTAAGCAGGCGCAGATTTAATAATAACTTACATTTGTATAGCCTTTTCTTCATCTCTGAGGATCTGGGATCGCTCTGCAGCCTTTCAGCGCAATACAGAAATGACGCGCCAGAGGACTGGTTTGCTCAGCCTCCGGAACTCATCAGGCATCTGGGTTTGCTCTGGGTGCCAACGCCGAGGGAGGAAACTGGAATCCAGGAAACTTCTTGGGGCAGAAGGAGAGCTTGGAGGGGAAGAGTGTGGCTTGCAGAGTCCTCTGAGGAAGTTGTCACAGTGGTGTGTAGGCAATCATTGAGAAAAGCAAGCCTGAGCCTGGAAAGCAGGGTGCTAGGAAATGCTCCTTTGTGTGTTTCTTCTCATATTTGGGTGCATCGTCACTGAACATGGTGAAGCCAAGCGGGCTAAATGCGAGCCTGCAGGGTGCCCAGGTGGCCAAAAAGGCCAACAGCATCCTGGCTTGGATCAGGAATGGGGTAACTAGCAGGAGTAGGGAGGCGATGGTGCCACTGTGCTCTGCACTTGTGAGACCACACCTTGAGTTCTGGGTCCAGTTTTGGGTGTCACAGAATCAGAAGGACGTTGAGGGGCTGGAGCGGGGCCAGAGAAGGGCAGTGAGGCTGGGGAGAGGGCTGGAGAAAAGGCCTTGTGGAGAGCGGCTGAGGGAACTGAGGTTATTGAGTCTAGAGAAGAGGAGGCTGAGAGGAGACCTTATTGCTCTCTACAGCTGCCTCAAAGGAGGTTGTAGCGAGGCTGGTGCTGATAGGACGAGGGGAAATGGCCTCAAGTTGTGTCAAGGAAGGTTTAGATTGGATCTTGGGAAGAAGTTTTCTGAGAGAGTGGTTGGGCACTTGAACAGTCTGCCCAGGGAGGTGGTGGAGTCACCGTACCCAGAGGGGTTTAAAATTCATGTAGCTAGAGCACTTGAGGTTAGGGGGCTGTTGGGATGAGGGCTGGGCTTGATGATCCTGGAGGTTCTTTACAGTCATAATGATTCTGATTGTATGGGAAGATATGAAAGTTGGGCTGTTCTGTCTGCAGTGTGGTTCTTTAGCAGCAGCAGACAACTTTGTCCATCAAGCTGGGCAAACTCACAAGGAGGAGCATAAGGTTTCTCAGTCAGAGTGTTTCAATGATCCAGATCTCTTGGATTTCGTTATGCAGCATCCTCTCCTACTCTTGCTGACCAGCTTAGAAACAGAGCAGATGTTGAGCTGCTTTCTTTTAAGACCTTCATGCTCTTTCAAGAGTTCTTGCCCAAGTTGTTTGCCTCTGAGATCCCTAGGTGAGGTGGGGCTTATCCAACCCTCTGTTTTCCCCAGTCACCATGTTTTGGTGTTGCTGGGGTATCTGACATGGAGGTTGCTCCTTCTCCATCCATGAAAGAGAAAGTTTAGGGTGGAGCTCATGCGTACAACGTGCGGCTGGAGGAAATACTTACAGAGAGCAAATTGGCAACTCTGTGGAAGGAAAGCACGAGAAAACCGAGACGTGATGTTTATGTTAATATAAAGTTTTTAAAATATCATTGAAGAGACCAGCTGTTTGTGCTTCTCTTGTAAGAGCTTAATTGGTATATAATAGCAGAGTTAATTAAATACAAATCAATAGTTTAAAGCAGCTAATTGATATTTAATATGTATGGGAAAATGTAACTTAGTTGTAATATAATTAACTCAATATTAAATAAGCAGTGGAGTTGCAATTATGCCTGTACATCGATTATAAAGTTTATCGTTCTTTAATAAACTTGCAATTAGGCAGGACGAGCTGAAAAATTATTAAGCAGGTATTACTGGACTATTAAACATTTATTGTCATTCCTGGTGGAATAGAGCTACACAATAGTCCGCGTTATGGTGGTGTTAATAAACCTTTATTACTGCTTTACAGCTTCAGCCTTTACTGCACTGGCTGATCAAAAACTTAGGTCCCTCCTTGAGTTGTGGGGGGTGGAGTTGCCTTGGCACCGAGTAAGGAAATTGCCAAATGATGGGAAAAGTGTTTGGACCAGCAGAGAGACGTTTATGCACAGACTGGGCTAGTTGCTTACACAGACAGAGCCCCCTAAAATCTTGTTTCTTTTCGTTGCCTTTAGCTTTGTTGTCACTGGCTGCCCCGCTGTGGGCAGCGTGTAGTTTGGACTTGCTTGAGCTCTGAGCAGCTCTTCTGCAGGCTTTGAGGTGCGGTGATGCAGGTCCTTCTGAGAGAGTCAAAACACGCTGCTACCCTGCGCTTTCCCAACACAGTACTTGAGCTCACACTTCTTCAATCCTCAGCTGCCCCCAGTTCTGCTGGGGACAGTCAATTTGCCATTGCAGGGAAATGGATGTGGATGGTTTTGGAGGGGAGGGATGTGCATGGGTTAAAACGTTCTCTTTCAGTGGTGTCTGAGCAGCCTCCCTAAAGCCAGAACGTTTAACGTGCTGCATATCTGCTTAACTATTTCAGCTTTAGGTCACCACTAAAAGCCATGAAGTGGTGAGACCTCCTTAGGCATCGGAGTCATTTTGAAGTATTTTACCTTTTAAAGGCTCTCTCAAGTATTTAAAGGTGCCTTTAGCTATAAAGATTTTTTTTCATGTTCTCACAAATTTATGGTATGAATTATTATAATGTGGTGCTCTTGTGTAGCTCCTTTCATCATGGGATATCAAAGTCTTTTATAGGCATTAATTATGGCACCCCTCGAGGAAGCGCATGGAAGACTGGCACCCGTACCGGGGTGCACTGGTCCAAGCTCCGGACTGGTAATAACCTGGATTTCCACTGCATCCAGCCCTGGCTCAGCCCTAACCATCCACTGCTTTGATTCACAACGTTCTCGGTGGTGGTTGAGGCCCATGGAGAGCACAGCAGCGCCTGGTACAGCAGGTCTGTCTTGTACGACACTAATTTAATTGTGTTGTTTTAATTACGCTTTGATACCTCGGTGCTCGGTGGAGGCTCAATAGGGATCGAAGCTGTTTTGTTTTCCTATCAATAAAGACATAAGGCCTCTCGTCTACTTCACAGGCTCAGTAGAAACGGCCCCAGAGGCTGTCGATGGGCTCACAGTGTCCAGCCACGTTCACTGTGTCCGCGTTCCCAGGTGTCGTGGAAACTCTGCTCCAAGTTGAGTAAAGTCTTATTGATTCTGGTTATCGGGCAGTGCCAAGAGGGGGGCAACCTGTGCTCAACGTCCTTCAGCTCAAACCACAGACTTTATGGCAGGTTATTAGAGACATCTGATGCTCTGCAAGTCATCACCTCCTGCAGAATGTTTGTGGCCGTGCTTTGTGCAGGTGGTGGTAGATGTCACCTCTGTACCGTGGAGCGAATGGGATCCTTTTGCATTCAGGGGTGGCAGTTGGTGTTCACCTCTTCCTCCTCATTAGGGCTTCAGTTCCAGAAATAGGGTAGTTGATCCATCTGCTCTGATTTGCCTGATCTTTAGGCATCTTCATCTGAGTGTCACCACCTTTTACAGCCCATGAGAGAGGTACAAGCACCCCCAAAGCTCTCCTGGGCTGGAGGAGTGAGTTGCTTTCTGGAGACACCCATTTCTCTCCTGGGCACTGCCTTAGGTGGCAACGTGGATTTAGCAGGAGGCAATTACATCCCAGCTGGCTCTAAGCGTCTCAAGAGACTTTCCTTTGGCTGAACGTTGACTTCAGTGGGATTATACGTGTGCTTTGTTTTGGTTCGATGCTAATGTCCTCCCTGGTAGGAGCCTTAAGACCAGGAGCCCTGGGTATTGTTGCAGGAAGAGAGCTTTAGGTCATGTTGCATCTACCTGGACTGTCCTGGCTCTGAAGAGGTCTGGTTTAGGCTCTGATTCCCCCTCATACTGTGCACAGCACAGTGCTGTCCCCTCTGCTGGGATGTGGAGGGCTACTGTACGTCTGAGTGTATATATCTGGGTGTCTTCTCTGCACATCACACTCTGGTGAGAGCTTTCATCTTCCTCTGGATGCAGGCCAAATCTACTTCTCAAACCCAAGTTGGCATTGTGGCACGAAAAGTCAAGGCTGCCAGGCAGCGCTTGCTCTGCTCCAAAGCTGTCACCGTGCTCTCAAACCTCCTGCTTCGCTGCCTTCCCCTCTTGAGTGCAGCACAACTTTGCGACGATGCCGAACGCTCCTTCCTCAGCAGAGAGGGGCTCCAAAGAGTCCACAGCCACATTAAGTAAACATCAAAGGGGCTTTGATCAGCAGGGCTCTGCAGAGCACAGAAGCCCCCAAGGAGCTCTGTAGGTCCTCAGGCAGCACTGGGGACATGGTACCTTAATTTTCTCTGCCGTGACATGGGAGAATTTGTTTGAAGAACCAGAGCTCTCTGCAGCTCTGAGATGGTGCGGGGAGAGCGTGCCTGCACATGGCAACCCGCTTCTGGAAGCAGCCACACTCATCGCTTGCTGGCAGTCACACAGCCCCATTAAGAAACTGAGGCATCAAAGGCACGTGCCTGCTCCGACCCCAGGCACTTTGCTGCTCATAGGGTCACCTCTTTCTTCAAACGGTGCCTCAAGCCAGACTTATCCTCCCTTTTGGGGGCTGTTTCACATTTTACTTTGCTGAGGGAGGAAGAGATAAAGGAACCCAGATCATCGCAACACGCTGATTGGAGGAAGACACAGCCCATTCCCTCTGTCTGGTTTCAAGGAGCCTTCAGGAACAAGCACAGGAGGGACCATGGCCCTCGTGTCTCTAGATCCATGTGGAATAGGGCAGCAGTTGTTGCTTGGGCATCCTCAGCAAAGCTCAGCTCTGCGAGGCTGCACCTCAGCAGTTGTAACCGGCAGGATTTGCTCCCCGCAGCAGCCCCCTGCACTCGTTCCTGTCCCCAGCCCCATCTTCTAATGCCACTCTCTCTTCTCTTGCAGAACTGGGGCTCCCAGGACGAGGATGCTGCCTAGTGCTGGGGTTCATGTACAAGGAGAAGTACCGCAGGATGACTGAAGGTGAGCAGCTCCCTCACCTTCCATTCTTCCCTACCCTTTAGCAAGGGATGTGGATGCCCTGTGGTTAGGAACGTGTTCATAGGAGAAAATCCTCCTTCTGCTTTGACTTCTTTGTGGCCATAGATTTGGGAAGCCTTGAAGCTGCAAGAGAAGAGCAGGAGCTCATTAGTTCCATACAAACCAAATCCATTGTCTTTTCCTATGGAAAGGATTTGTGACATGGAAGCTCTTCCAGCTATTGCTGCATCTGCTCCTTTAACTCTGTTTGGAAGGCAGGACCTCACCTTTACACCTTTTCCATTGAAAACATTCATTTTCAGAGCTTTTGAACCTCTCAGAGGCACTGTTCCATTGCTTATCAAATTCTGGCAGAGGCCTCGTGACGATGTCCCTGTTTTATATTCTAGTCATCCCCCAAGTAACTCCTGAGCATTGATTTATCCATCGAAATATCATAAATAATTATGGCACCTACTAGCTAAACAGAAGCCGTTTACATGGAGGAGAACTGCCATCCTCCCGCCTGGTACCTTCGTTGCTGGCTGTGTTTTCTGGAGCAAATCCCGCGCAGCAGCATCTCAGATCAATGCCGGGTAGGTGAAGGATGAAAGGACCCAGAGCTCTGCAAGATGGCAGGGTCCTGGTGCATGGAGAGAAGATTTGCTGTCATGAAGTGCAAACTTGATCCAAGCAGGAGTTTAATGTTTTTGTGGGGCTTTGATTTGAAATCACAGAATCACAGAACATTAGGGATTCCTCGAAAGATCATCTAGTCCAATCCCCCTGCCACAGCAGGATCACCTAGACCAAGTCACACAGGAACATATCCAGGCAGGTTTAAACGTCTCCAGAGAAGGAGACTCCACAACCTCCCTGGGCAGCCTGTTCCAGGGCTCTGTCACTCTCACTGTGAAGAAGTTCCTTCTGATATTTATATGGAACCTCCTATGTTCCAGCTCACACCGGTTTCCCCTTGTCCTATCATTAGATGCCACTGAGCAGCACCTGGCTCCATCCTCCTGACACCCACCCTTCACATATTTATCAACATTCATGGGGTCACCCCTCAGGCTCCTTTTTTCCAAGCTCCAGAGACACAGGTCCCCTCAGCCTTTCCTCATGAGGGAGATGAAATGATCTAGATGAAGGGTGTGATTGCGTGTCCTTCAGCACTGCCTCTTGCCTGGGTGGGATGTTAGCAGCAGTGAGCTGGGAGCTGGCTGCTCTTGCAGGAAACATCTTCTATTCAGTAAAATGTACTGTAGCTCTTATGGGCTGGTAGTCTTACGAGGCAAGTTTATGGCTCAAGTGTCAGTTAGAAGATCAAAGGTTCCTTCGTTTTCCCAGGAGCCCTGATACTGAGCTGGAACGTGGGGAAGTGCTTTGCAAGACTTCGCCTCCTGCTCGTTAATTACCAAGTGCTTCTTCAACCTTGTTGAGGGGATGTGTGTAACGGGAAGGGGCTGTGTAATCCCATCCTGAACACCTTCCTTCCCATTCCTCAGGGGTCAGGAGCGCCCTGGGGATGCCAAACCATGGCACCCTTGGGATCATTGGGAAGCGCCTGTCTGTCCCTGCTCCACCCTGATGAATTCAAAACCTGCATCTGCTGACAAAGCAAAGCCCCATTCCAGGCCTTGTGATGGGGAGAACACAGGAAGATGAAAGGCTCAAAGCAAGGGAACAGAGTGTCCCTGCCTGTCACCCTGCCACCAGCGACCTGCTGGCCCCCGCAGGCTGTGGGACCATTATGTTTAAGATACAGTCAGCCAAAACCAAAGTCAGGGGGATTCCCATGGCTACAAAGACCTCCTAGGATTTGTGTTTTCACCACAGGTGGTTCTGCATGACAGTAGCAGCCTCCTGGTTTCTTGCTGGGTTTCGGTGCTGAGCTGCACCCTACAGTGTGTGAGCCAAGGACGGGGTTCAGGTGTCTGGGCATCAACGGGTGTTTCCTGCCCAAAGTCCCTGAGCCAGACTCTTTGGGCCAGTTACCTCACAGGCATATGGAGAGAGGCAGCTTCCCTTTTGTACTGGTGCCAAGGAAGAGCTTCTCCTCTCTTTATGGCAGGGTGGTGCCAATGAATAGCCCTGTTATTAATTACAGGATAGCTGAAGGAGCTGAAAGCAGCAGCAGGCAGTGAGGTCTCTGCAGTGGTGGGAATGGGTAGTTACTGGGATAATCAGAACCATGCTGTCACTTATCGGGGACATCTACAAAATGGGCTTGCAGGGATGTCGATGTGGGGTGTTGGTGTGGTGTGTTGGTGTCAGTGTGGGGTGTTGGTGTGGGTTGTTGGTGTTGGTGTGGGGTGTTGGTGTTGGTCTCAGCTGTACAGCAACAGAGTAGCCGGGGCTGCTGGTGGCACCACTGGTGATGTGAAACCCTCTCAGCAGGAAAGGTGCTGGGTTTGGGGCCAGGGCTGGGCTGGGGATGGGAAGCGGCTGCTCCAGTTTGGCAGATCTAGGCTCATCCCAGTCGTCTGGCTGACGATTGCTCGTCCACATGCTGGGATGGTTGTTTGATGGACAGTCATGAGTTGTAGGACAAAATTAAGCTGGTGACAGTTGTAGGCAGAGAGAGAGAGAGAGAGAGAGAAGCAGAGCTGTCTGTACTGACGGCCTTGCAATAAAGACGCTTTAGAGTTAATCCTCCACCATCTGTCTTCATTCTGCTAATAACCCACTCAATCAGATGCTGCGGAGTGTTTGTTAACATTCAGGAACAGATACATAATCAGTAGGAGCACTGCTTGCTCACCAGGGGCTGGAGTCCTCTCCAGGAAAAACTCTCCCCTGGCCACAGCAGGCTCTGTGGACACAAGCAGGGCTTCTGCTGCCCTGGCTCAAGGTGACTGGAGTAGAAAGGTGGTTTCCATGAGGTGAGTCACCTTCGTCCCTCAAGAACAAGGATCTTGAACGAACCTGAATGTTTGGGCTTGGTTTTCTATTGCTCTTCCTTCTCATGTTCAGTTTCCTGAACTACCTTCCCTACCCAAGGAAGGCAAGGGCTGGGCTGTAATATCTCTCCATGTTCACCCATCGTGCTTGGACCCTGCCTGGCTGCAGCTGCCGATCCCAGGCCAGGCTGCCTCTGTTCTCCTCCACCATGGTCAAAGGCAGGTGCTCAGATACCAGTCCTGCTCTTGCTATTTGCCTTCTCCTCTCCTGCCTTTGACTTGTTGCCAGCTCTGACTCGAGTCATTAGCAAACGTCGCTGCAGCAATTATGGCACTTTCTGGCTGCCATTCATAAAGCTACTAACGGGAACGATTAAGCGCTGAGAGGTGTCAGCCTTCTCCTCCACCACCTGTTCTCGACAGCCGTTGGCTGCTGGAAGTTGCCTACAAACCGCCTCCCCATGCACAGGGTAGTGGGGCTGTGCAGCTCGTCTTCCTCTCCGGGCACTTCCCTGCCTCTCATGTCCTCACGTGCAGCAGGCAGGTGGACCAAGCAGAGGGGAAGGGTGAGCTTCATCCTTGTGTCCGAGGTTGGGTGGTGAAAACAGATGTGGCTGGGCAAAGGGACAGAAGGAGGACTCAGTGCATCGTCCTCCTCCCAGACAGCTAATGGTTAATGATCTGTGCTCAAGGAAGGACAAACTCTCTTCTTCGGCTCCCTGCTTGACTTGAAGCCCCGCTTGGCTTCTAGCCCCTCTTCCTGCTTTGCTCCATGCCATCAGTGAGGGACAGGCGCAAGGCTGAAATGCACAGCTCAGGCTGCAGGCAGGCTCCTCCATACTGGCCAGTGCCAATGCAAGGGCTAGCAGGGGTGCCAGGAGAGAAGCTCGTGCCAGGGTTATCTCTGGAAGCAGAGCCTGGTCTCTGTGGTTTCCAGCATTTGAGGTGTTTCCATTTGTCACACAAAGCACAGCAGTACCAGCAGCCATTACTGCAGAGCTGCAGCTCCACGTAGCAACGAGCGCTGCTCTCTGCCTAATTGTTGCTTAGCAAATCGTGTTCGCTGGGTAATGACTGTAGAAACCTGCTCGGGGCTGCCCAGCTCCAGCGCAGGAGATTTCTCTCTAAAGGCCACAAGACAGACCTTGAGTTTTGGGGAAAATGAAAGCTGAGGACTTGAGTGGTTTGTGATCTGAGCGGCAAATCTCACCTTGACTATCTTGTCTGGAAGATTTGGGATCTTATTTATAGGTGCTGGGACATGCAAAGCCCTGATGACTCTAGCTGGGGGAAGATGAGGATCCCAAATGCAGACCACCTGCAGACCTCATGTAGGCAGTTCAGCCAACTGCCTCAAACGTGGGACTTGGGTCCGGCCACACGGCAATGGACTAAGGGTGAGCCACCAGCCTGCTCTCCTCTTGTTGGCTCCTGCATCCTCACAGCCCTCAGGGGGCTGGTTTGGGTCATCTCCTGCCTGTCCTGCAGAGGCAGGCAGCCTCCAGCTTCTGGCCCTTGTTCTCTGCCAGCAGCAAAGCTCTGGCTGGGGGGGTTGTGCCTTTGGCTGGTCTCTAGGCAGCAGAAAGTTTTGGTTCTGCGAGATGTGGGGAGAGAATTGCATGTGCATACGAAAGCTGGTTTTATGGCTTATAATTATCTCATACCCATCCTTAGAATAATTATAGCTCCTCCATTATTAATAGTAGGAATTCCAGGCCTTGTCATAGATCACAACGTTGAGTGGAATCTCGAGCCTGGGTTTGCATAATGCACCTGGGTCAGAATTGAGTAATTGGAGAAATGGTGGAAATCATTAGTGTTTCCCCCCATTCCTTGGTGCTAGAATTAGTGAGGTATCAGTGCAATTAGCCAGCGCTTCCATTTGAGGCTGCAATCATTTGGTTTGTAATTTAGAATAAACGGAAAAGCCCACTTGTGCTTCTGAGCAGATTATTTGTCCTGTTTAAAAGTCTCTAACGGGGCGGTCATCATCTCAGCAAGATCTGTTTGACCCTCTCCAATTTGTTTCCTTTTTAATCCTCTCTCCTTTTCCTTGGATCTTTTTTAAATAAACACATAAAGAATAAGCGGCCGAGGGAGACCAAAGAGGCAGCGAATGGACACGTTATAGATCTGGAGTTTATCATGAGCCAAAGTAACCTGAAATCAAGGTTGTTAAACTGCAGAAAGCAATAAAACTGAGACCAGTATTTGGAGATCGTTTAAAGGGCCGAGCAGCCTGTCGATGAAAGGTTGCTCTGTTCGACTGCTGCCTAATAGCTTCTCAAAGGGAATCTGCAGCTCTTGCAAGAACGAAGGCTGCGGGCGCAGCCGCTCTCTGCTGTGGGAGGGAGTGCTGAGCTTGGCAGTGATGCCCAGAAGGGTGAAATCCAACCTAGGAAGACAAAGAGCAAAGGAGTAGAAGGTTTTAACCCAAAACTGGGTTTAAGCTTCACAACAAGTCTGAAATATTGAAGGGCTGGGTGTGCTGATGAACACAGAAGCTGGATGCGTCACTGTTCTTTGCGGTGTAGACAGATCTGCACCCAGTTTAAACACATTCAGGAGTGGTGCCTCAGCCTCCACTCTGGGAAGCCCATTCCAGCCCACTGTTAAAAATTGCTCAGTTTGGAAAAGACCTTCAAGACCGTCAGTCCAACCTCAACCTAACCCTACTACCCTGTCTCTAACAACCCACCACTAAACCCTGTCCCTGAGCACCACATCCAAATGCTCTTTACTCCTACTCCCACCTCACCTGCTTCTTCAGAGAAAGCCAGAAGCAGTGGGTGCTTTTCCCTCCCAAAGGCTGAGCGTCCTTTCTCCAACTTCATTCAAGGCTGTGCCCTCCATCAGGCGCCTTCTTACTGCCTGCAGAGAAACCAGCTGGGCTGCTGGGATGGAGCGGCTGCTGTTCTGGGGAAAACTGGCGTATTCAGAGGAGCTGGCTGTGTCTCTGCTCCGAACACCTATCTGCTTGAGCGCATCTCCCGCTGCCTGCTGTAGTTCAAAGCTGGTTCAGTGAATGTTTCCTGCCAGGAAAATGTCCTGTTAGAGCATGGCCCTGGGACACGGTGACGTGTTCATGCTACCCGCTAGCAGCCCACTTGCTGCCTCAGAGTTGCCTGGATTTATGGGGACACTTAGTCTGGATCTTGCAAGTGACTTTTACATCCGCAGCAGCTCAGGCTGAGCATGAATCTTCCTTGATCTCAAGGATAAATCAGGATCAGCCCCTGTTAGCCCTGTAAAAAAAATGACCTTTCTCCTCTAACAGGTGCTGCTGGGTGCAGCCTGCGCTGCTGAAGAAGCTCGAACTTCATTCGGTTCTCTGGCCTGGCAGTGGAAAGGGTTTCTCCTTTAGGACCAGACCTGTAATGTGTTGTTTGCTCCAGCTCGAGCACAACAGCTCAGCACAGCCTGCTTTTACACATAAATAACCTGAGCATCTTCTTGAGCATCCCATCATCTTCTTACGGTTCTCTCTCTGAGGCTTCCCAGCCTGGGAATGGGATTTCTGCAAAGCATTGCTTTAAGCTACAGGACCTCTGGCACTGGATCTCCTGCGATCTGAGGCAGCACTGTTTGGTTAGTAGCAAACTTCTCCAGAGCAGGTCCAGCTTTGAGTCCATAACTGCTGCCATCACCACAAAAGCTGCTGTCTCCTCCAGAGTTTGGCAGCTGAGCAATAGGGAAGCTCCGCTCACGCTCACCCTGTGTGTTGCCACTCTCCTCTCCCCACCAAGACACAGTCACCATTGCTTAGGGGCCAAGACACAATCACCGTTGATTAGGGAAGGCGTCTCCCCTCTGAGCCGCATTGAGCCTTTTGTTCTTTATCTGACACTCTGCAAGTGAGTGGAGGGGCTGTTGGAGCTGCTGTTATCGGCAGCAGCAGCGCTCTCATTGATGTCTCTGGGATGCTTTTTGTGTCTGTTAGCAGGGGCTGAGCGAGACCCAAGGAAAACCAGCAAACGAGCTGAGCTGCTGTCTCCTGCAAAGTGAAGGCTTTGCCTGGGTTGGGTCAGCTGCAAATCTGGGCGAAGCTGAAGCACCTTCTCAACTCGGTGCCGCCCCTGCTCTGTGGGAGAGGGGAGCCGAGTTGCATCCTTGATGCTCTGGTTGTCTGTGGTGGTTGCAGCGCAACTGGGCAACTCTGCCAGCCATAAATCTGATCCGAGTTTTATGGTAACAGTGTTGTTGTAGCAGTTAATGGTCTGAGGGTATAATTTTATCTATTGATTTGAGTAGCAGTCCCCTGTGGGAAAAGCTATTGGCTGCATGGCCTTAAATAAATGAACACAACACGTCCTGGCTCCCCCGGCACTGGCTTCAGATAATTCAGGAGCTGCTTCTCCTGCTGTTCAGCTTGCGGGAGCGGGTGGGAGAACCTAGGACCACATAGAATCTCTGTGCCGTCCCTTTGCAGCATCCTAAAGACCCTTTAGGAATCTCAGGGTGGGGTTTAGAGGCTCTTGGTTCCTTGAATTCCATTGCTGCCATCCCCTTGAGGTCCATAATGACATTTGAAGTGGGCTGTGGGGACAACCTTGTCCTGTAAAATGCACCGGAAAAAGGGCAGAGATAAGGTGATGGACTTGACCTTAACCCATCTGACCCATTGTCTTCTGGTGTTGCTGTCTCTGTTGGGTCTGGGCTGGTTTAATTTTCAAGTGTACCAGACAGTGAGGGGATCAGGGATTAAAGGAATGGAAGATGGTGACTGGCTTTCTCATCTCTGTGCCGCCTCCAAGCTACCCTCAGAGTCCTTTGAGTGCATCTGTAGATGATTTTCCCCTCCCTCCCTGCAGAGCTGTAATTTCACTGTCCTCCCTCGGTGTCCATGCCAGAGGGGATGCTGGCAGCAGCATTTCATCAGCAGTGCAGGTCACAGCGCTGACATGGTGGCCAGCGGACCAGAACCTGCACACGCGGTTCTGCCTGTACCATTAAGTCACGTTCTGATGGTGCCATAAATCCTCTTGGCATGGACATGATGGCCTGATTGTGTGGAAACTTCCAGCTTTTCCAAGTATCTAGAAGTCTACTTCCAAGAAAATGAGCTTGACCCTGATTGCAGAAGTGGATGGGAGGAGCTGCCTGGTCAAGATCTTTATTTCTGCCTTGTCCAGGTCTATAACTTCCCTCTCCTGGAGCAGACAGACATGGATGCTTCCTGCAGGCATAACTGGGGCTGGAGCTTCATGGATTGGAGTGATGAAGCAGTACCAAGGTCCCATTGCTTAGAATATCAAAACCACTGCAGCGTCCTAAGTCCCACTCTGGAACACACACTCTATGTTGATACCCAGCCTGGCTGGCCAGTACAATGGCTCTGGCAGGGGGATTGGACTAGCTGATCTTTCGAGGTCCCTTCCAATCCCTAATGTTCTGTGTGGTTCAGAAGTGAGCCTGCTGTGTAACGGTGAGCAGAAACTTGCTGTGAAACGAGGTCCTTCCAATTCCTCAGTGAGGTGGGTCTTTGCTGGATTTGATGAGAAGACACTGCTAAACACCCAGCAGTGCCTCTTGCTTTGTTTGGGCTGACTTTTTTTGTTAAAACCTACTGCAAATCCATTCTTGTCCTGAGGGAACATTCTGTACAGTATCAGGTGGAGTGCTGCAAATCCTGCTTCTTTCCTTCCCGAGCTCTTTGCTGCGTCTGGCCAAACCCAGCCATCAGTATTCGCTAAGTACAACCAGAGACTGTTAGCAGCCTTCAGGCCGAAGTTGATGAAGACAGAAGGAACAGACATGGTCTAAAACCTGAAGGGTAGATAGGGAGCCTGTGTAAGTGAAATTCCCCAGCGCCAGGCAGCCAGCACGATAGTTAGGTAGTACCTGGGGCTGCTGCTGTGATCCCTCACTTCAACCCCAAACCCTAACAGTCACCTCCAGCTCTGCGGCAGTCCCAGGACCTGGTTACACCTGTCGGTTCATGCCTGGCATTGGCTTCCATTGGTATTTACTCAGCATATGAATGTATTAATGGGGTTAATCTTACAACACATCCAGCGATAAAACTTGAGATGGGGGGTTTTTTCCCTTTAACAAAGATGAAGGTTTTCTGTAGATGGGAGAAAGAGAAGGGAAGTGAAATGTTCAGTGACTAATGATCCTCATCAATATTCATGAGCGACGGTATGCATTTCGAGATTTAAAATAAAGGAAGGAAGAAAGAGAGAAAGGAATTGACTTCTTTAGAAGCTAAATGAAATATTTAGGTTGACCTGAAGATAAGTATGCCAGGTCTTTGTTGCCATCAGCTTAGACCATGTTCAATGGAGGAGCTCTCAAAGGGAAGCAGAGGGAGGTGAGTTGCTGATGGAGGCTTCTAGAGATGGCCTTGGCAGTGGGGTACGAGTTGTTGGCTCACACGGCAGCAGGACTCTTCAGCTGATGCAAGGGAGCTGAAGGATGAAGCTGAGAACTGGCCCTTGCATGAACAAATGGTTCTGCCTAGAAACATCCGCTCATAGTGGGAACTGATCTATTTTTGTGGAAGGCACCTCTTTATCGCTGCTCAGTTCGTACTGGTGTGTTTTCCTTCTTTCATTCCTGTCCTGCTGTTTCCCTCCCTGTCTGTCTTTACTATAGCACAAGGGGCCCCCAGGCATTCCCAGCCTGAAGGGGAAATTTTGACACCCCCCCAGACACTTGAAAGTAGATGGGAGAACCATGAACGTGTTGAGGAGAATGAAAATACAGAGACCACACCAGCAAATGCAGACATGCAGCTTTCTCAGAATTAAGCCCAGGGAGGGGGCTGAATCACCACCCCGGCCGTGTTTCACAGTTGTGCAGATCTGGAGCTCAGGGACAGGGTTTAGCAGTGGGTTGGGACAGTTGGGTTCGGAGCTGGATTGGATGAGCTTGAAGGTCTTTTCCAACCTGAACCATTCTGTGATTCAGTGTTGCTCCAAGCCTGCGATGGTGATAGTGGAGGATGGGAAGAACAGACCAGGACCTTAGTGACCAGATTTGATTGTGAAAGGGCGCAAAGAGAGGCTTCCCCCGGCCTTCTGCATTTCTCCTTCTCTGAATCTTTTTCCTTTCATCTTCTCCAAGTTGCCCTTGTCTCTATCAGCTTCCACAGCTACTCCTTTTCATTCCCATGTCATCCCTTCCCTCCTCTGAGTGACAGCTGTCCCACCCCTACCAAGGGCCATTTGCCCTTGAGGCGGTGTTTGATCTGTGCCCTGATAGAGGGGCCACTATTGACTTTGGCTTCATTAAGAGGCAGCCTCATTTGTCAACTTGTTTGCTTCGATAGCTGCTGGGGAGGCAGCCAGGCCCACAACCCCTCCTCACTGAGCCGCAGCATCGTTCCAGGATTAACTCCCCTTTCCCAGGGTTCGCAGGCAAGGTCGTTGCCGGTGGCCCCGCACAGTCCTCACCTTCTCGTTAGTTGTTGTCTCGAGGGCTTTAAGCAAAGCTCGATCCAGTCAGTCTGGGAATGGGAGTTCCAGGTCCTGTAAGAGGCTGCATGGGGGTGCATGAATCCACACTGCTCCAGGCTGGAGACACGGAGGTCCTGTCTACTCACAGCTGGGGCTCCTATGAGCTCTCATGGTGAGATCCTTGCAGGAGGTTCTCCAGGGTTTGCAAGTAATGAAGATTAATTTCTCTTGTCGCTTGTCATCAGGTAACACGTCTGCCGATAAGAGCTTCTGGGTTTAATCCAGGTGGTCAGATGAGGTTAATCTAATAAGTTACGCAGGGTTTTTCCCTCTTCTGCTGGTTGGTGAATAATGCATGGAGAGGCCTTTGCTTGCAGGGTTTCTCCTCTTTAGGAATTCCTTCCATGGTCTGCACATCCCCAGAGAGATGCTCTCTGTGTCCTGGACAGTCTGTTGTGCCAGGGCTGGCACACCTGGGGTACTGGGGTCAGTGTTGGGCACCTCAGTACAAAACAGACATTTGAGTTCTGGAGTGGGTCCAGAGAGGGGCAATTTGGGGAAGGGTCTGGAGAACAAACGTCATGAGGAGAGGATGAGGGAGCTGGGGCTGGTTAGTCTGCAGAAAAGGATGCTGAAGGGAGACCTTCTTGCTGTCTGCAGTTGCCTGAAAGGAGGATGGAGAAAGGTGGGGGATGGCCTCTTCTCACAAGGAACAAGGGACAGGAAAAGAGGAAATGACTTCAGACTACCCCGGGGGAAGGTTAGGTTGGCCATGAGAAGCAACTTGTGCTTGGAAAGGGTCCTCAAGCCTTGGAACAGGCTGCCCAGGGAAGCGGTTGAGACACCATCCTGGGCCATGTTTCACAGTCGGGGAGATCTGGAGCTCAGGGACAGGGTTTAACAATGGGTTGAGACAGTTGGGTTCATGATTGGACTCAATGATCTTGAAGGTCTTCTCCATCCTAAATGATTCATTCTACTATCTCCAGACCTATTCAACCTTGTGCAGAAGACAAAAACAAATTTCCCTGAGCTGACAGCAAGGGTCCCATTTCCCAGAGACCTGACAGCCTCACTGCCCAAGTGGGGAAGGGGCTAGTGGTGCTAATTCTTTTCTCCTAGGAAATGCCATAGTGAGCACCGAGCCTGTGATGGCCAGGAGGTGTGGGAGCATCAGGAAATCCACATCAAGGGAAGCAACTGAGAAACCAGTGGTACTGGAGTTGGGTTGTGCTGCAGGGGGTTAAAGCTGCTCGTGGTGCTGGCTGTCCTGGGTACCTCCCCACAGCACAGAGGGAGCTTGGAGAAGATGTTCCTGGCTTTTGCCACAGGCAGTTTGCTGCAGCAGATCCCGAGGTAATTAGGCATCGGTAATTGTGCAGCTCAGTGATGTGACTGGTGCTGGAGCACTGCCTGTGGTGCTGGTCCCCACAGCCCAGGAAGTGGAGAGCAAAGCAGGGAGAATACGGGCTGTGGTGGCAGGAATGGCCATGGGATTAGAGAGCAGGTTGTAAGAGGAGACACTAGAGGAGGTCAATTTATGTAGTCTGGAGGAGGCTCAAGGGGAGACACGACCAGAGTCTATAAATACACTCAGCAAGAAAACCCAAGGAAAGGAATTACTCGGAAGAAGGGAAGACAAGGAGCAGTGCCTGAAGCAAAGGCAAGACAAGTTTGTTCTGGGTCTTGCATGGAAGGAGACTGGTCTTCCACATCAGGCATCTGCCTTCCATGGGGTACCATGACTATTGCACTTCAAAGCCTTGTGAAGCCTCTATCTCTTTCCTACTCAGCTCTGCTTTATTTTCCAGCAGCCCCTGCTCGTTGCTTCTCTGCCAGCCGTTTTGGGCAGGCGCCTTGCACCCAGCCGTCCCAACGTGCCCTAGAAGGTTTAATAAAACAGATTGAGACACGCTCGGGCTTCCGGCTGGACAACCTGATCCCCTCGGACGGCAGCATTTGCCTTCGCTGGGTGTCAGAGCTTTGAGCCCGTAGCCTCAGGCATGGTGGCTCATTGCTAGTCATCTCTCCAATGCATAATACAGGGGCCTGAGTATCTGCCCGCATACATCTTCCTTCCCTATCGGGTAATTTGATGTTGTCTTTGGGGCTCCTGCTTCCCAGATGAAGAGATTACTACCAACCTGCAGCCCCCAACCTCAGCCGCTGGTTTCAAACGTCATTAAGTTTCATTATAACAAATAAACACGGCAGTGACATTTATAAGTTACCAGAGAGCACAGAAACACAAATATGAGGCAGATAAACCGTGTTTGATCCAAATAATTACTGCAGGCAATATCGAGCTTAGGCTGAGCTGGCAGCCGGGTGCCGACTAATTTATAGGAGTCCGTAAGGTGCTGTGTTGCACAGTGCTTCCTCAAAATTATGTTGATGGTTACGTGTGTCTCTCTAAAGCCTTAAACGGGTTCTGTTCCTGCCTTGCTGAGGGCAGGAAGCTCTTCCTCAACTCAGAAAGCAAGGTGGCACAGCCTGGATGTGCAGCTGTTACTAGTTGGGGACTTTTCTTCCCTATTCCTCAGGATTTTATCTCAAGAATGGACCTGCGTTTGAGGTTTGCTGTGCTTGAGGCTGTAGAAGAGGCTTTATCTATCTATTTATTTATTTGTTTTTCCACTAGAGTTTTCTATCAAGAAGGAGGATGGAGAGAGATTTCATGGAATCGCAGAATGGTTAGAAGGGACTTTTAAAGCTCATTCAGTCCAGCCCCCTGCAGTGGGCAGGGACATCTACAGGTTGCTCACAGCTCCACCTGACCTGGGATGTTCCCAGGATAGAGTTCCTCCAACATCTCTGGGCAACCTGGACCAGTGTTACCACCCTCAGTGTCATAGAATCATAGAATCATAGAATTATTAGGGATTGGAAGGGACCTCGAAAGATCATCTAGTCCAATCCCCCTGCCACAGCAGGATCACCCAGACCAAGTCATACAGTCAGTCTGGTTTAGAAGGGACCACAGGATCATCCAGTTCCAAATCCCCTGCCATGGGCAGGGACACCCCATAATACACAGTCTAACTCTCCCTTCTTGTAATTTAAGACCATCACACCTTGCCATGTCACAACAGCCCCTTCTCAAGAGCCCATCCCCATCTTTCTTTCCCCAGTACGAGGGTGTAACACTAAAGTTCTTTTCATGTGGACCCCTAGCTTAGCTCTCGACCCTGGGCAAAGAGCCCTCCACCAGCAAACCTCATGGAGAAAGCATCTCCTCGAAAAGCCCTGAGTGAAGAGGGCAGTTGGGGCTTTGCTTCTCAGGCAAGCTCTCACAACGCTTCACGTCCTCCTTGGCTCTGGGCTGGGAGCTCATAGTCTCCTATGTGAGGCACAGGGATGGAAAACTTCCGCTGTCCCACAGGCATCAGAGGCTCCACCCAGGAGGGGGTTCAACTACAGCTGGGCTTATTGATGAGCATCGCTCATTACCTGCTAATTAACTCAGCAGGCTGGAATGTGTTAATCGGCTCTTGGACTGGGGCTTTGCGCTAGTGAGCCACTGCCTCTGCCATGAGCACCGCTCTCACGGAGCTTGTGTCAAACCAAACGGCACAGTCTTGTGTTTAAATACACCCTTCTGGGGTGGCCTCTTCTCTTCCAGCCATAAAGTGGAGACGCTGCTGGAGCTGTTGGCCACGGCCCAGTCCCCACCCCATGGCCTCTCCCAGGGGTGCACATGGGCTGGCAAAGCAGTTGCATAGCTCTAAATATTGACTGAATTTGTATTTCCTCTCGTGTTGACAGCTCCTGGCTTTGTCAGGTAAAGCCCAGGCAAAAAGCAGAGGCCAGTTGTTACAGATAGTGGTGGAGGTCAGTGGCCTCTTCCATGATGGCTGAGCAGTCACCCAGTTTCCCTGGGTCTGGATTCCACAGCAGCAATGGTTTTCAGGGGAGGAGAGTATTTGTTAGCCCTTCATGTAGAAATAGAAAAAGATGTCAGTTCTTAAGCCCCTTTCTTGGGTAACAAGGGCGGGCACCTATGCAAAACGTTTCCTGCTCAAGGACGATAACTACGGCGAAATCCTGCTAGTTCTCATTCCACTTCATCTTCACAGTTGAGAATTCACACAGCACAACCCAAAGCCACCTCGCCCTGCTTCTCAGCTGAGCAGCAGGGAGCAGGAGTGAGGCTCCTGTAGTACCACTTGAGCTAATCTGGCCTGGAGCTCCCCCAGCAGCGACATAGTTGATATTTCATGCAGATTGTGGCCTCTTGGCAGTTTGGAGCTCTAGTGAGGCTTGTTCCTGCCTTTTCCCACCTCGCTACATGCAGTGTGGTACCCACCGAGGAGTTTCTCATGCGAGCATCTCACGTGGTGGCCATTCAAGCACCTGCCGAGTTGGAAAACTCATGTAGAGAGACTTGTTCATAAGATCATAGAATCACAGAAGTTCAGGAGTTGGAAGGGACCTCTAGAGATCATCTAGTCCAACCCCCTGACAGAGCAGGATCCCCTAGGACAGGCTACACAGGGCTGCATCCAGGGGGAACTTGAATGTCTCCAGAGAAGGAGACTCTACAACCTCTCTGGGCAGCCTGTTCCAGGGCTGTCACCCTCACAGTAGTTTCTCCTCATGCTGAAGTGGAGCTTTCCATGTTCCAGCCTATCTCAATTATTCCTTGTCCTATCACTGGGCACCACCAAAAAAGACTGGTCCCTTCCTTTTGACACCCACCCCTCAGATATTTACAGACATTAATGAGATTCCTCTCAGCCTTCTCTTCTCCAGACTAAACAGCCCCAGCTCTCGCAGCCTTTCCTCATAGCAGGGATGTTTAAGTCCCTTCATCATCCTCATAGCCCTCTGTTTGACCTCTCCAGTAGATCCCTGTCTCTCTTGAACTTGGGAGCCCAAAGCTGGACCCAGTACTCCAGGTATGGTCTCACCAGAGCAGAGCAGAGAGAGAGAGAAGAACCTCCCTTCACCTGCTGGACACCCTTTTGTGGAACCACTCTTGGCATCTATTCCATGGGCACAATGTCTTAGCAGCCTGTAACGAGGCCATGGAAACTTAGGAAAAACTTCTTCCTGAAAGGTCCCTCAGCCCTTGGAACTGGCTGCCCAGGGGAAGGGTTAAATCCCTGGCCGTGTTTCACAGTTGTGCAGATCTGGAGCTCAGGGACAAGGTTTAGCGGTGGGTTGGGACAGTTGGGTTCATGGTTGGACCTGATGATCTTGAAGGTCTTCTCCAACCTGAATGATTCCATTGTACTGATTTTGAGGAGGAGCAGAATCTTTCAGTGGTTTTTGTGTTAAATATCTGCACTTTCTGTTCTGAACTGAAGTTTCACTTTGGCTGCTCTCTGAGCACGTGATAACACGGTTTGAAAAATGAGGGTGGAAGGGAAACACGGTGCAACCCAAGGTGAGCTCTTTGGTCTGATTTTCCACCCTGTAGACAGCACAACTTCCAGTTGCCTCTCTTCCTGGGAGCAGAGCCAGCCTTTGAAATCTCGCAATCGTTTGTGAAATGGATTATTCATCCTTCTCGTTTTCCTACGGCCGAGTGTCCTCTGTGCCCTCTAACTCATGGATGAGCTGAAATTTATAGGGCTGTATTTCAAATGAGCAGCCCCGATCAAGGGGACGCGCCCCGACTGAACGCAGTCCAGGGCGGTGGGGCATTGCAAGAGAGATTTCAGAAGGTCACAAGGGATAAAAATCCCTCTGGATTGTATTTGGCAGGCAGACTGCTGCCCACCAGTTTGAGCATCAGCTGTTATTTTAAACAGAAAATGTTCTTTTCCTCCTTTGTGGATTAAACTGGTGGGTCCCAAGAATGTCTGGGCAGGACTTGTGCAGCTGAGGACCCACCGACCCCTTCCCAAGAGGTTTGTCAGCTACAAACAGTTCGCATCAGAGTAGCATCTGCTGCTGCTGTGGCAAAAGCTGGCTGGGCTGGAGGTAGCCAAGCATCCCCTTCTCTGCTCCCTGACAAGCCTGTCAGCCTGGCCACTGTGGAGCTGTGCCAGGACAGCTGCGCCTTGACGAAGCAGCTAAAGGGCCATTTGTTATCCTGCTACAGGTTCCTCAGGAGCACTGATAATGAAATACTTCTTAGAGTCACCGGTGTTTTTCAGTGGGAACTGGATCAATGTGGGGAAATCTCCTCTGTGCTGCTCATGAGAGTGAAACGTCCCCTCTCTCAAGCGAGGGATGTGGTCTCCAGAGCCTTTGCTGCACTTACGGTGCAGTTGCCCCTGTTTCTAGCAAGAACAGGCATCACCTGTTCCCCAATGTGCCTTGGCAAGGCAGGTTCAGAGCTTAGAGTTCACCTTGGCCCTGACTGTGGGGCAACAGCAGCAACCCAGACTTTGGGATGAGACTGTGGTCATCACCTCTGACAGCTTAACTGCATCCTACAAGCCCAGCTTTATCCAGGCAGCAGGTACAAGGGAGGCTGTTGAAGCACAACAGCCAGTAGCCACCCATCCCAAGTCTGAACATCCAGTCCAGTCTCCGAGGTCACTCGGATGCTGCTTTTTGGACACAGCTTATTTTTGACTTTGTGCTGCAGGCCATCAGTTTGTTTTCTGCGAGAGCAGCCACCCAGAGCTGGTGTTTAATCTCACAAGAGGTAATTCTTGAAACTTGGGAGGAGGTTGCTAATAAATATCCCACGGTAAGTGTACTCTTACACCTTTCCCAATTGGTAGCTAATAAGGGAGCAGACGATGACATTTAAGCCCTTTCTGCATGGCTGATCAAACTACTCACGGTGACTTTGAAAGCAGTGCTGGGATTTCATGTGGTATCAAAGCAAGTAGAGCACTCGATAGTTCAGATCTCTCGCCTGTGTGACTAATAGACAAAGAGATTTCTAAAAGGTTTAGTATCTTACTCAACATTTCCCCATCTCCCTTTTGAAGCTGCTTAGTGGACACAGTGGGAAGCTGATGTTTCTTCTCTAAGGAGCATGAGGAAAACATCTGACATCACTATGGGATGAGCTCAGGCGTGCGCAGGAGCTGCTGCGGGGCCAGAGGGAGAGGGTTAAGCAGAACCCAAACGTTAACCCAGCTCTGGCTGTAGGGTGGCATTTCTTGGGATGCTCTCTGCACCCAGGATCATTTTGGCTGCAATTCCACTGTAGTGCAGCCCTCTTCTTCCCCTCACAGCCATGCAGCTGGCTGGGGGTCATGGGGACTGCCAGGCTCTACGTGTCGGCATGCACCAAGATGGGTTCCAACACCAGGTCACACAGATAAGCCAGTGAGCGAGGAGTTGGCTGCTGCTCACCTCTCCATGGGGCTGATTCATTCCTCGACTGAAGGGTGTCACTCTTCCTTTGCTTTTTCCTTTCAAATTGAGTAACTCAGCAGCATGAAGCACACAGAAGCCATGTGAGCTGGGCTTGCTTAGTGAAACTAAAAAAGGCCAGGCTGACATTTCTGTTCAAACAGATTTATTATTTTTATTCCCCCTTAAGGAAACAAAACAAAGTAATGGAAATGCTTATGCAAAGGATGACCTCAAGCTACCTTCTTTTTTTCTTCCATCTAGCTGTAAAGAAGTGCACACCAGGGCTGGGGCCGTCACCTGCAAGCAGCCCTCCCTTGGGGAGGCTGCTCCACATCTCCTTGCTGTGGACAGCACTGCCAGTGCAGCTCAGATGCTTCGGGCTAGCACAGAGATTTTTTAACTTCTCTGAAGGTGCAAGAAAAGCTTGACCTTGCCCTTGCCTGGGGAAATCCCCAGGGACACTTGGCTGTCCCTTTCTGCATCATGGGTGTTGGGCTCAGCCATGACCTTTAGGTCTGGGTGGCCTCTCACTGGGAGGTAAGTGTGAGGCCGCTCACATGGCTCTCCCTTGCTCTCCTTGCCTGTGCTGAGCTTCCCCACGACTGGCAATTCCTGAGAGGTTTGTAAATAATGCAGGACGTTTGTCTGCTGGCTTCTCCCAGTCGCCTGAGAATCAAGGTGGGTGGGCAGGCGGCTCCGAGAGCCATGGGCCTTGTGCAGGGAGCTCATTTTCCTTGACTGGGAGGAGTGGAGCCATGTGAATGAGCACTGGGAACCAGCCCATTGATCATGGGTCCTGGTGGACAGTGGGATGACTATGAGCCAGCAGTGTGCTCTTGTGGCCAAGAGGGCCAACAGCATCCTGGGGTGGATCAGAATGGGGGTGGTTAGAAGATCAAGAGAGGTTCTTCTCCCCCTCTACTCTGCCCTGGTGAGACCACATCTGGAGTATTGTGTCCAGTTCTGGGCTCCTCAGTTTAAGAGGGATGTGGAGCTGCTGGAGGGGGTCCAGCGTAGGGCAACGAAGATGATGAAGGAGGTGGAGCACCTCCCTTATGAGGAGGGTCTCTTTAGCTTGGAGAAGAGGAGACTGAGGGGTGACCTCATTAATGTCTACAAATATTTGGGGGTTGGGTTCAGGAGGATGGAGCTGGGCTATTCTCGGTGTCATGTACTGATAGGACGAGGGGCAATGGTTGTAAGTTGGAACATAGGAGATTCCACATCAATCTGAAAAAGACCTTCTTCACAGTGAGGGTGACGGAGCACTGGAACAGGCTGCCCGGGGTGGTTGTGGAGTCTCCTTCACTGGGGCTGTTCAAGACCCACCTGGATGTGTTTCTACGTGACTTGGTCTAGGTGATCCTGCTGTGTCAGGGGGATTGGACTAGATGATCCCTTCCAATCCGTAATGATTCTATGATTCTATGGTTCTATGATAACAGAAACTGTGCAGGTGGTGCCTTCATCTGTTAGGAAAGTGTGGGCAAGCAGCCACCTCTACCCTTTTCTCCTCGTCCCCTCTGTGGTCAAGAGATGGCTCCATGTCTAGTTGTCACATCATGAGAAACCAACCCTGAGGTGGACTGAACTACCGTGACTTTGCACCAGGGCACTTGGGCTGAAGAGGGGTGCTGACAGGCTGCAGTTATCATGCAGCATCTGGTCATCCATCCTCCTTGCAGTCTGGCCCAGAGTCGAGGGAAGGATTAGCTCTCTCTGCATTGAGGGACAAGGAGACTGTCCCACCACCCTTAATCATGGGGCCTTTCATTTCTGATTTCTGAGCTGTAATATTTTTATGAGGAGTTTCATAGTCCTCCTTCACCACTTCTCTCCTTCACAGAAAGGACTAATTCTTTTCAGCACACAATGGAAATTCAAAGCTCCACTTACATAAAAGGAGCCACAGTGTCTCCATTTCTAATGAGTCATTGTTCCCTCCTAAGTCCCTTGCTTTTCACTACAATACTCACTTCTCCTGGGTAATGAAAATTTAACTGTCTGCTGCTCCCGGTTGCCTCTTCTCTCCTTGCAGCAGTTGTCTGCAGGCAGGCTGGTTTGTACACAGGAGGCTGCAAGCTGGAATCATTCAGACAAGAGCCGGTGCAAATGAGTTTGAGTCTTCAGAGAGCTTACAAAGACAGTTGTCAATCCAGCCTTTGGCCATGGAAGGACCTTCAAGGTCCCGTCATGTTGCAGATGTCCCGCTTGACCTTGGCAGCATCACTGTGGGGGTGTCTCCCTCCAGTTTTTGGGTTGTAAAGTGGGATTTGGGGTCCTCCTCACCGCAGATTTGTCAGGGCTTCGATGAAAAGGAATGCTGCGCCATGATTTCCCCTGGAAGTCACAAACGTGGCAGAGCTGAGACTCTTTGTTTGGAGGGAAGGCACAGAGAATCGCAGAAAAGCAGGAGCCACAGGTGCAGATCCCATTAAGGAAACACAAAGGCTTCCAAAGTGGTCCTCTCGCTTTTCTCGCCGTTTTTTGCTTTGCGCTTTGATGACATGGTTATGACTTCAGACGGATCCCGGCTGTGATCTCTGACAGCAGGGCGAGCATTATTGCCTGCTCGCCATTCGCCGGGGCTCCTTTATTCTCCCACTTTTGTTCCTGCCGTTTAGGATTTCAATAGCTGCCAGCAGTGGCCCCCACTTTTCTTTCAGAGAGGTTTCCTTCAGGAAGGCAGGAGATCGTGAGGCCAGAAACCAGGTTGGGCAGCAGAAATGTCTCCTCAGGGAGCGAAGCAAAGCCAGCGACCAGGAGAATCTGAGATCAAGAGCTTCTCACACCTTCCCTGACACCAAAGCTCCCACCTACAACAGCCGATCAGCTTGAGAGCACTGACAGGGCTCGGCCACAGCGCTGGGGCACAGTTAGCATCATTTACATTTAGCAATCATCAGCAATGAATTCAGACTCCTGATACTTGCTTCTGCCTGGCGCTTCTCCTTTCTGCAGAAGACTGCTCATATGGATGACAGAATCCCAGACGGGTGGGTTGGAGGAGACCTCTGGAGATCATCTAGTCCAACACCCTGCCAGAGCAGGACCCTCTGGAAAAGATCCCACAGAAGCACATCCAGGATCATAGAATGATAGAAAGATTTAGGTTGGAAAGGACCTTAGAGATCACATAGTTCCAACCCCTCTGCCATGGACAAGGACACCTCCCCATGCAGGTGGTCTTGGGGAGACACGACTGGGGCCAAGTGGATCCCAGCAGTATTTGAAGATGTGTTGCTACATCTCCTCACTGTAGAAGGGAAGACTGATAGTGGATGGCTGATGGGTGGGGTGGGTACCTCAGCTGGGTTCATGTGGGCTGGACTCGGATCTCTGCAAGGATTTGGGAATTCAATGTATAGTTAAAACAGGGTGAGGAGGGGGCAGCTTTTTAGCAGCAGAGGAGAGAATGAGAGACTTTGGGCTGACTGACAGCATCTTGTGCTATCACTGAAGTGCTTTGCTTGGGTTTGTTCATGGAATCAAATCGCTCTGCCTGCAAACCAAAGCACCAGTTTGTGATGATGTTGTAAAAGTTTGTGGGGAAGGCACCCAACTGATGTTTCAGCCCATCCTCCCGTAGCTGGAGCAGCTCAGCTTGCATTTGTAAATGCAATCTCCTCATCTCCCAGTCTCCCCATTTCTAGTTATTTTCTGTCAAGTGTCTTATCTCCCGTAAAACTTTTCTGCAAATTCCTTGTTCCTTTAACATGAAGACTTAAGACAGCTGAAAGCTGTAACGTGGACAGGCCTCTGATCTTCCAAACCCAGTTAAACCCAGTAATCAGACTTTAAGCTGATTTGAAAGCCAGTTGAGCTCTGCCTTCAGTGCTTTTCTTCTTCTTCTTCTTCTTCTTCTTTATCTGTGATTTAGAGAGAGATGATCCAGTCGCGGAGCAGGGACTGGGCCAGGTAATGCTCTTACCCTCGTCTCTCCCCCTCTGTGACTGTGTCTGAGCTGTGAGCAGCTGAGATGGAGCCTTGGACACAAAAAAAAAAAGCGGGTTCAAAGTGACGGTTTCTCACACCGAACAAACGGGGGGAAGGAAAAGGCAGGCGACATGCGCCATGCTCTGCTTGGATTCTCACAGCCATCAGCTGCTCTTTAAAACAAATCGAGAAACAACACCTAAAAACAATTGAAAGGAAAGAAAAGCTCCCTAGAAAAGGCTTCATTTCCAACAGCAATTACCAAATGAAGCCTCTGCCTAATGGACATTTGCAGAGGGCACGGACACCACTTTATGCTTCAGCTTTCTCATTACGACTCTTGCAGCTCCCAGCTGACAACCTGATAATTCGCGCCGATAAAACAATCTTTTTGGGTTATTGCTGCGTCCCAGCACTGTCCCTGTTGCCTTGAGAATTGTCAGGATTATGGAGCGAGCCGTGAAAACACTGTTAGCGGCTGAGAAAAATACCTTTATTGAAAAAAAGAAACCTCAAAGCAAACAGCAGAGCAAAATGCTCACTTTTTCCTGCTTCCTTTCCTGACTGTCTCTCTCAGTTCTGCTTTTCTCAAACATCTTAGTAGTGCTGGTCCGTGATGAGTCCAAGTCAGACACAGAGGTGGTTCATATTCCCTTTGAAACCAAATTTCTGCATCTTAATTCAGCACAGTTTTACTGCTGCGAAAGGCCACCATGACTTCCAGAGAGTCTCTTGTGGCCAAAGGGGCTGGACTCTGCTCTGGAATGAGCCCACCCTGGTCTGCACCCAGGATGATTGCCATGGCCTTTTGGAGCTCCTGAGATGGAAACTGGATTTCCGTTTGGAGAGCCAGGAGCTGTGAAATACCTGGAGACATGGGGCTCGAGGTCAGGCGTCTTCAGCTGGCTGAGAGCAAGTTGGAAGCTGAGCTGCAACAAACCCAGTTGAAATGCCAGCGCTCACGTGGGGATCTGAGCTGGTTTGCTGGCACAAGCCAGGAGTTGATGGAGCCACAGAGCTTTGCCCTGTAGGCAAAGCCCAGCAACTCATTTGGAAACAAGTTTAGCTGCAAGAAGTTGTGTCACGCTTAACCTTGGTTGAGGATTAATCGTCAGTCAATGATTACATTGAGTTAATGTAAATCAGGATTGAATTGATTTAGGGTGGCTCACAGAGGGACTGTCTTGGTTTAACAGATTGATTTGAAATAGAAACTTTTCCTTCAGGCCCACGTGTCAAGCCAATGGTCAGGGGAAGGCTGCAGGTCTTTTGCAAGGTAATAATTCACACCCAAGCTGTAAAGCCCTCAGGTAACAGAACCAGTGACAGTTCTGGCCTCCTGTCTTTCTTCCCCACTTCTGTTTTTCTAGTGTAAAAGCAAAACTTCCAGTGCTGGCAAAGCCAGAGAGCGTTCAGACTTGCTCAGGTGGTCGCAAAGGTCAGTGGCATCTGGGTTTGTGTCACCATCCGTGGACATGTTTGGAAGTCATGTAGATGTGGAGTCTAGAGACATGGTTTAGCTTGGGAGAGTCTGATGGATGGTTGGACTCAGTGATCTTCTCCAGCACAGATGGTTCTGTGACTCTAAAAAACAAGGACCATGTTCATGGGGTGTCCAGATACCAGCTCATCACCCTGAAGCGGCTTTGTGTGTTGAGGCTTCTTGCATTAGACTGTGGCACACACACCTATCCCTCCCTGCTATGGTACCCCAGAGGTTTAGGGGTGATTTGCAGTGCTTGTTCTTGCTTTTGCTGTTTTCTTTACGAGGGAGCCAAGCCACTTGCCCCAAGCTCTGTGGAACCAGGGGGATGTGCTGCCTGAGCACTACTGATTCCTGCTTTGCCTGACTGGAGACCAGAGCACTCATTTTGAAAAGGAAAAAAACCAAACCCAAAGGGTTTAACACTGTGAATGTTTTTCAGTCGTGGCAAAGCAGGAATGATGATGTATTTCAAAGGGTGAAAATAAAACACAAGGCCAGTGCTTAGCAAACCCTGATGTGAAAGAGGTGGTGCTGCCTCAGAGCAGTTCCTGTTGAAAATGAGAAGTTTGATCTCACACCTGAGGTGTGAGACATCTCACCGTGGCAGGAGGTGCTGCAGGGGCTGCTGAATTGTTCTTCCATCATCCAGGGTGGGGCAGGGAGAGAGGTGATGAACCACCATGTTTGGTCCACTTGCACCAGCCGAGGAGCAGCATCACATTGAAAGGATTTGATGGCTGGTGAGCTCGGTGGTGACACTGACTGACAACAGGGCTGTTGCCGCCCTTCATTCCCACATGAAGCTCCCAGCAAAGACCAGTAGGTTATGCTCGGAGAGAAGAAAGAGCAGCAGGCAGTTGTGTCCTGTGTTGTTTTAGAGAGCACATGGGTGACACTTGGAAGCAGAGGACCAACATCCCTCTACATTAGGACAATGCAAAATATTGCTGTTTCCTTAGAGCTTTTCTGCCTGTTGATTGTGACAGCTTGAAACAGCAGCACTGCAATTTGGAATCACACACTGCCTGGCACCTCTCTGCTCTATTGCTTCTTTGTTTTTTTCCCCCATGAGGAAAAGCACTGCAGAACCCTGTCCTGAGGAATAAGCAGTCGTGGAATTCAGCCTCAGGTCTGTGCTGTGGCAGGAGCATCTTGGGCAGTTGCACCCCAGGGTGATGCCGTGCTGAGAGCTGACAGCCTCCGCCTTCTCTCCCCCTCTGCAGGTCAAGCATCCTCCTTCACGCAGCAGCCCCAGGACCAGGTGGTGATTGCTGGGCAGCCCGTGACGCTGCTGTGTGCCATCCCCGAGTACAATGGCATCGTGCTGTGGATTAAAGACGGGCTTGCCCTCGGCGTCGGACGGGATCTCTCAAGTAAGTGGGGACAAACTGTAGCTCTAATGTCCAGCTGCAGCCACGGGATTTGTTTTGCTTGAAAAGCAGAAAGCTGGGAGGGCAGAGAGTCCTTCGAGAAGCTGCAGTCGCATCCCCTGAGCACAGCAGAGGGTGGATACGTGTGATGTTGCCGCTGCTCAGCTTCTTCAGAACACAGGAGACCCAAGAGGGATTTTCTCCAAGTCAAGCAGCAGTGTTGAGAAGACACGGCAGGATTCACGTTTCTTGCTCTCCAGGGACCCTGCTCTTCTCTAAAATGTTTTCTTTCTCTTCCCAATTCACATAATCACTTATTTCTCAGCCTTGCCTGAGTGAGCTGTCGCCTCTTCAACTGGTTTTCAGAGCTCTGTGCCACAACTTTTACAGCTATCAGAGCTGAGTTTCCCATACAAGACCTCACAACACCGACGCTAACAGCAGCTCGCTCAAGTATGTGGCTTACGTGGGCAGCTTCCACAATCAACTGCACTGGGGCTGCTGTAAGCAAGAGGAACTGCCAGCTTGTGTGATACCAGCTCAGCCAGTCATCTAATTAGCTAAATACAAACAAACCCATCATTTGTATTTCTCGCGGTTCAGGAGAGCAAATCCTGCTGTTGATAGCTTGTGAAACAACAAAAACACCCGAGCGTGCCAGGCTGCTGCCTTCTGCGCAGCATTAATCACCAGTGCAGGGAGGATGGGGTGACGGCAGCCTTCCTTCTGTGGGGCTTCACATGTCTTGGGCAGGCTGAGTCAGGGCTGCTGGCAACTCCACAGAGCCCTGCCCAAGCTTCACGCAGACCTCGTAGTAGAATTGTTGCTGGGCTTCACCACAAGATGATTTGAGAGTTAAGGAAATCTCATAGCAGGTCTTCAGGGAGCTGGAGGTGGTGGGTTTCCTAATGGAAGGCATCATCCCTTAGTGCTCCTTCACAAGCACTTCTTTTCCAAACTCTCAGGGCAAAACCTGGGGTCTTTTAATGGATTCATTGAACTACTTAGTTTGGGAAAGATTTTTAAGACCATCAAGTCCAAATATTGCCTCAGCACTGCTAGGTGACCCCTGTCCCTCACCCCACACCTCCACAGCTCTGCAACCCCTCCAGACACAGGGACTCCACCACTGCCCTGGGCAGCCTGAGCCAAGCCTGGGGAACCCTTCTGAGGAATAAATTGTTCCTTATGTTCTTCCTCAGATTTGTAAGGCTGCACAGGGAAGGAAGAAACTCCCATACTCCATCCTCTTTGTCTATAGTTTCACCAGTCCAGCTGCCTCCTGACTCGTGCTCTGTGTTGTGCAGGTTATCCGCGCTATCTGGTCGTAGGGGACCATCTGTCTGGAGAGCATCACTTGAAGATCCTGAGAGCCGATCTCCAAGATGACGCCGTCTACGAATGTCAGGCCATCCAGGCGGCCATCCGATCCAGACCTGCCCGGCTGACTGTTCTCGGTGAGTGCCATCTCCTCTGTATTTTGTCCTCACAGTTGCTCTGAGCAGCTCTTTGACCAGATGTTTTGTTGCTAAAGCAAGAGCGATGCCAAATACAGCAGCAAAGGGTTATAGTCACACCTCTTTCCCTTGCGCAACACAGAGGGATGTTGCATGGGACTGCAAAGAGAAGACTGGTCCCAGTATCTGGTGAAGACCCTTCACTATTCACACATTTCTGTTTGTTTAAGTTGAAGTTTGGGTTTCATTTGTTGTTGTTGGGGGCTTTTTTCCTGGTTAATTTTGAAAGGATGAAAGTCTTACTCAAAGATCCAAACCAGGTGCTTTTAGTCAGATTAGTGCTGACTGGTCTTGAGCAGCCCCCAAAAAGTGAATTAAGATACCAGTTTGGGTTGAAGTTGCACCTTAGCGTAGTCCACGCATCTCTGTGGAAATGAATCCTGGTGCCTGGTTTGTAGTTCATTTTTCTGTCTCTGCATCCCCATGAAGTGCCCTACCCGCCAGTGCCAACAACCTCTTGTTGCTGACCGTGATGATTTCCTTTTGATCCATCCTTCTGCTCAGTCAGTCCTCCAGAGCAGCTCAGAGCTCTGACACACGCCTGTCCATGAAAGCAGCCTGCGGAGGACTCAGAAAGCCGAGCATGGCTGTCACAGGGGCTTCCTCACTCACCCACCACCTCTGCAAACTCCTTCTGTTGTGAAGGCATTGCTGGAGCTAGACAAAAGAAATAATGTTATTTAATCAGAGCTAAAGATTTCAAAACTAATTTAGTCCCAGGGTGTGTGGGGCGAACATCAGAGCTCAGAGCTGCTGCGGAGCGTTGATTGAGCAGAGCGATGTTTTTATGGATCAAAAGGAAATCGTTATTATCTTTGGGGTTATGGAATGTGTTGAATAGATGATAGTTAATGTTTATGTGAATATACATGGTAGTTGCTAATTGGTACATTTACCTAAGATGTTCAGCAGCTGATATTTGCAGTGTTTTCCTTTTAAGAAAATTAAAGTTGTAGCACTTTCACCTTCATCTCGGTCGATAAAATGGGGCTCTGCAACCTGTCCATTGCAGATCTTTCACTTTAGATGCTTTTACACAGATGCTGTGGGGAAGTTGAGACTGGTTTAGGAGGTTCAAGTGAAAATAGAGTAATGGGTTTGGAGGTCACATGATGCTGGTGGGACGTTCCTCCAACCCAGTCTGCCCAGCCTCACCCGTGGAGGACCCCCATCCGTGGCCAGCTGTGCATCCTGGAGGCAGCTCTGGGAGCCCCTTCCCACTCTGTCACAGCACAGACAATACCTTGCCTGGGCTTTTTTTCCTGTGGGTCGGTGCTGCCTTGTCTGTTCTTGCCAGATTTTCCACTTCCTTGGTGTCAAGAAATCCCCTAATGCCTCCCAATTCAGTTTCCAACTGCTGTCATTCATGTCTGACAACAGCTCTATGGGGCCGATGCCTCCTACTTCCCTGCTCAGATGCAGAGCTACACCATATTCTAATTAAATATTTAAGGTTTTGTCACATTGTTTTCGAATCTACACTGTTAAATGTAGTGGAACAGATCATTCCACAGCCTTGGAAGTCCAAACAGTCAAACAGAGGAGCCTATTAGCATCACCAGCATCAGGGAAAATCTTGTATCTGTGGAGTCTCAGGGACAACGTCGCTCAGGAGCCCAGCTCACCCATCCCAAAGCTCAAGAACTGCCCTTCTCCAGGTCTCCCTCACCTTCCCTCCTACCACAGCTAAGACTCTTTGGGGAAGGAGCCACTTTTCTCTCTCCACATTGCTGGAGGAGATGAGATTTGGGTAATATGGAGACATCCAAGTTTTCTGCAAGCACATGGGTTTGGAGCAGCAGTTTGCAGAGAAGCCCGGGCCGGGCTGCCTTTGGGAATCTACCAGAGGAGTTCGCTACCTGGTGCATCTTTAATGGCAGAAGCCTCTTAATTTATGATCTATTTAACTAAGCCGGAGTATTAATTAAATAAAGTAAGAGCCTGATTAGGACTTGGCGGAATTTAAAACTAAAGTCAGACAGCAATCGAGCGGAATTGCAAAGCAAACACTTTGGCTGTAACCACCGGAGAGTTCCCTCCGGTCTTCCATCAAAGCTTGGAGCAGGGAGGGCAAATACAAGAGATTATATAGCCAGCAGATGTGTGTTGTTAAAATATGCATCTGCCAGCCGTGTTGTTTAAGGAGCCAGAGGGCCAGCTCGTGGATCCTTCTGCACTCGAGGGACCGTGAATGAATTCCAACCCCGCCAGCCAAGCTGGGATTTGCAGACGCGTTAATTAGTGTTGAGTTGCCACATCTCGAAGGCAGCCAGGCGAGGAGAAACTTTGAAGAGAACGTAGGCTTCCCCACAAGGGATGAAAGGGAGGGAAGAGGGGAGCCCCAGCTTGCTGGGCCATCGCTGGCATCTTGTCACAAGCATCCAAAGCCCATCCTGGGTCCATTGTCCTCTCCAGTGCAAGACACAAAGCTCCCAGCTCTGCCTTATGCCACAGGCTGCCCCACCAAACCATCACCAGCTCTGCAGCAGAGTGAGAGTAATGTCCTAGAATCATAGAATCATTTAGATTGGAAAAGACTTTTCGGATCGAGTCCAATCATGACTCCAGCTGTCCCAACCCACCACTAAACCCTGTTTCTGAGCTCCAGATCTCCACAACTGTGAAACATGATCAGGGATGGTGATTCAACCCCCTCCCTGGGCAGCCTGTGCCAAGGCCTGAGGACCCTTTATATGAAGAAGATTTTCCTAAGGCCATAGATTTGTAGATTCACAGAATCCCAGGTTGGAAGGAGCCTCAAGGATCATCCAGTCCAACCCAGCGGCTAAAAATACAGTTCACTTTCCCATCAGCCTGTCCAGCTGGGTCTGAAAAGAGCCCAATTTAGGGCAGTTGACCCTTTCCCTTGGAAGATGATTCCAGGAGTTATTTGTTCTCATGGGGAAGGATTTTCTTCTGGACTCCAATCAGGATTTCCCCAGAAGTAACTGACTCCCATCCCTCCTTGGCTTTTCCTAGTAAAAAGGAAGTCACCATCTTCTTGGCAGCCCCCTTTACGTGCTGAGACGTGGGAATAAGGACCCTCTAAGCTGAACAAACCAAGCTTTCTCAGCCTTTCCTCATACAGCAGGGCTTCTAGTCCTTTGATCATCCCTGTGGCCCTTCTCTGGACCCTTTCCAGCCTGTCCACAGCTTTTTTTATAGTGGGGACCAAAACTGAACCCAGGTGTGGTCTGACCAGTCCTGAATAGAGTGGGACAGTGACTTCTTTATCTCTGCTAGCTTTGCCCTTGCTAATGCAGCTCAGCACCTTGCTGTCTTCCCTTGCTGCTGCAGCTCACTGATCACTCGTGTTGCGTGAACCCCAGGTCCCTCTCCAAGGGCTGCTCTCCAGCCAGATGGCTCCCAGGTTGAGCTGCATTCCTGGCTTCTGTATTCCCCGCTGCAAGACCTTATATTTATTGTGGTTGAACTTCATCCTGTCTCTGCCTGCTCACTCGTTTAGCCTGTCTAGGCCCTCCTGGAGGGTTGCTCTTCCTTCCTTCTGGAATGTTGACTTCCCCGCTGATTTTTGCCTTGTCCACAAACTTCATGAGGCTGCTTTTAACACCAACATCCAAATCACTAGTGAAGATATTAAACAGCAGTGGGCCCAATATCTATCCCTGCAGGACCCCACTTGCCACAGGTTTGAGGAAGAACTGTAGACGTTCTGGCAGGGGGATTGGAGAAGATGATCTTTCGAGGTCCCTTCCAGTCCCTAATGATTCCATGATTCTATGATTCTATGACTGTCACCCTCTGGGAGCGGCCATGGCCAACCTGACCTTCCCCTAGGGCAGTTTGAGGCAGCTTCCTCTTGTCTTGTCCCTTGTTTCTTGTGAGAGGAGACGGACTCCCACCTCTCTGCACCCTCCTTTCAGGTAGCTGTAAACAGCAATGAGGTCTCCCGTCAGCCTCCCAGAGAGATGCTGGTGGGAACTGGGTGACAGTGAGGACAAGGGGGCTCTGGGAGTGTGAAGAGGGAGGCAGAATTGCTACTCCCAGAGCCTTGAGGTGAATAATTGATAGGCAATTAACTCGTACATTCACCTTCTGAGAGTGCAAATCCCTCTCTTCTCCCCCTCCACAGCCTCTTCTAATATTAACTCTGCCTGCACGGGTGTCCCATTAGAAAGGAAGCTTTCTTAAATCAACATCAATTATTTAACGCTACAGATTAAGTTAATTTGAAGCGAGAGCTCCTGTCTTTTAAGGTGGCAGCGCCAGGGACAGGAGGAGTGGGGGTCACCTCTGTTCCAAGTGCATTCGGCTCAGCCGTGACCCTTCTTTTCTGTTTATTTTAGTTGTTGTTACGGCCTCTCTCTCCCTCCAGCATCATCTTTCCAGCCCTCCCCTGCAGAGCACAGTAAGCTGCTTTCATTACCAGACTGATGGCTGGCAGCTTGAGACATCTGTGTTTCCCAACCTTCCTGCTCCTTAGCAGAGTTTGAGCTGAAAATGAAGAGGCTGTGGTCTGGGAGGAGCCATTTCTCAGTATTTGAGGAAACATAGACCTGGTGGTGCTCCCCTCCAGAAAGGCTCCAGCTTGGAACCACCTCCAGTGTTTTTCTATGCCTTTTAAACAGAATTAGGTTCTCCAAATGCAAAACTCAGAGTGCAGAGTCAGGGTGTGAATCCAGAACAGAACCTGATACGGATCGGATCATTTCCTTCCCACCAGTCCCTTTCTCCTTGAAAAAGTTTGGGGCTGCACAAGGCTGTGTTTTCTGCTGGGAGTGTTTTCAGAAGCAAAATAGCAACTGGGTCTACTGAGATTGAAAGAGAAACATCAAACAATCGAGCACAAATCCCAAATAGCCTAAATATTTGATGCCATGTCTGAGCAGCTTAAGTTTACAGCTCTCCAAGCAGGCTCCTTCTGACAGCAGAGGGTGGATGGGTTTCCTCGCTTACATCCCTGCGTGGTCTGTGTGGTGGGAAGGTATCTCCAGGGGCTGACCTTGTCCAGACAGGGTCCCAGAGGTGCTTGGTGTGATACAGATTCAGGGTGAAAGGTGACATCTGCCTCCTGTACCGCAGAGCTGGAAAAACAGGTTGAAGAGAGGCACCATATGTGAGAAGCTCAGCTCTAGGGATAGGTCTCCCCAGGCTGCATTTGGGCTCCTGTTCCCCCATTTCAGGGGCTCAGGGCTTGGCTGCCGGACTTGATCACATAAGTGTGGGGAGAGGGGAGCTGCAAAAGGGTTTTGGTTTGTGTTTGCTTTCAACCTGCCATTCTGTTGCTTGTGCCTGGTGGTTGCAGAGCTGCGGGGAGCAGCTCGGTGTGCCCAGCCACCGTGAACACACGAAAAGCTCCTTCGGTAAAGGACCCCGGAGGGGTTCTCCCAGCCACCACTGGCAAACCTAGAGCGTTTTGCAAAGACAGCCCAGCAGCAAGCCTGCCCCAGTCCGACAGGCACAGTAATACACGGCTGTGTGACCAGAAAACACAGCAATAAGTGTGTGTATTCACCGAAGGCACGAAAAGTGATCGATCCACCCCTTCGCAGCAGGATGGGGATGTACCTGGGCAGTGGCTCCGGTTTCATCTTAGGGAGGGATTTCACCTGGGCCAGGCCAGCCCCAAGCAGATGCTGCCAACACTTCTTACCTGCCATGTCCTCACACCCTCTTATAGGCAGTTTTGCAAAACTCGTGTTTTCTTAAAGCTCAGCAACCAGGGAGTTTCCTTGTTCTGAACAACTTCAGTGACGCAGAGCCAGGCTCAAATCCTGGAGGAGGACTTGTGTGCTGGAGGCTTTGAACTTGGTCAGCCAGCAGGTACCTCCCTGCCTATCAGACTCCCCCTCGGTTGTATCCCAAGGGCCTCCTGCCCGGATGCTGCAGAGCGAAGGACCAAACAGGGAGAGACAGAGCTAGAAATGATTAATGAGTGGATTCTCATGCCGATCTGTGATTTCTTGTCTTGATGCGGGAAGGGCCTGACCCTTGTTGTTACTGAACACAGAGTATTTGGCTTCTCCATGCGCAGCGTGATGGATGCAGAGCACACAGGGCTGATAAAAACCCTTCCTGAGCCTCACTCTCCCCTTTGACCCCTCGTTGGCTCTGCCCAGCTCTTTCCCATCTCTTCAGACAGCTCCTGCTCCATGCAGTGCCCATGGATGAGGGAGGTCATTCTGCTTTGTGCCCTCTGGGATTGCTGACACTGTGCCTTCTCTGTGGCCCAGACCAACCCCGACATGTGCCTGTCTGACGCTGCTTTGCACAGTTCTCCCTCTTGCCGGCCTCGCCATGGGGTCTGTATCCTGCCCTGCTCCTCCTCGGTGTCTGTGGGTCTCTCTCTGTGCCTGGCACCAACTGCAGTCGGGGGATCAGTCACTGCCGGGACCTGGGTGTGTTGTTAGTGACCTGACAAAAGCATTGACTCCCTCCCTCCTTGGCAGCTGGCAGAGAAGAAAGAGGCCCTCAAAGCGTGACATCAGCTGAGCTACAGCCCTGCTTTCCTATTGATCTCCCGCTAATGAAAAATGAACCCGAGGCCAGGCAGGGGCAGGGCCAGCAGAGCAGATGCTTCGGGATAGGATGCGTTAGGCGGCGGTCATGGGGGTTCTTGTCCACCCACCCCAGCTCTCTGCTCCTGGCCATTCCCGAGGGATGTACTTCATAGAATCATGGAATCTTAAGGTTGGAAGAGACCTCCAAAATCACCAAGTCCAACCATCAACCCAGCTCTACCCTGCCCACTAAATCCTGTTTTCAAGTGCCAGATCTACAGGTTTTTTTAACCCCTCCCTGGGCAGCCTGTTCCAACCCCTGACCACTCACTTGGCTCTGAGAGATTTGCCAGCCCTACCCTGTGTTGCTTTTTGCATGTCACGTCCTGTCATCCAGCCTTGCATCCACAGAGCCTATTTCTGAGCTCTGATAGATCTCAGGCTTCCTAGAACCTGGCAGTGAATCTCTTCTCGATACAAATCCATCGCAGTGCTCTCTGTTCCTGGCCTTTCCGAGCAGCATTTGCTTTTGAAGCATCTGCCAACATGCCTGACAGATGTTCGGCTGATGGCAGGATAAAGGATGGCTTTGGGGCTGGGACATCCCTCTTAGCTCTGCTTGGCCTTCAAAACTGAGTAGCTGAGTCTTAATGACTGACCTGTGGGTGTCCTCTGCAACTGATAGGCAAATAAACTCCCTTGCCACAGGGGATCCAGCTCCTGCTGAGGCAGAGGTTGGACAAATGGCCTCTGGAAGGGGCTATTGCTCTTCTTTGGCATTAAAAGGTGCCCAGCATGCTCAGATCAGGAGAGATGGAGCAGGTGTCCACGTGAAAGCAGCCACCCCACTGCCTCCAGATAGCTGGGCTGTGCAAAGGGTTCAGGCTATGGGCTCCACTCGGTTCTCTGTTAAGACTTGCTGGTAGAAGCTGCTGTGAGATGAGAACTTCCATAATATTCACGAGAAGGTGTCTTGGTTTTGCAGTACTGGATGCTGATGTGGGTACTGAGATACAGTGAACTGTAAGAGGCGGGACCCCAGACGCAGATTTAGTACTTCAGGCAGCAGATCATAAATGAAGGATCACCTCAGGTGGCAAAGAAAAGGGCCTAGCATGCACGTGGCGTGGGATGACCCATCCAGGACCCCTCTCTTTAGCTCCTGGGAAGGGGCTGAGGCTTTCCCCAGGGAGGCAGGTGTGATGCTGCACTGCACAGCAAGCTCAGCTCTGACCTCTGTGGGGAGAGAGACCAGGGATTCACAGCAAAGGATAGATTTAACACCTGTGATGACCCTCCATTCCGGCATGAAATAAGAAAGGAAAATGTAGCTAAATGGAAGATCTCTCCTGGGTAGCAAGGGAAGGCAACTTGTGAGAAACTGGGGAAAACGGGGAGGGGGGCGAAATGGGTGAAAAAAACCCAAGAACTAGGAAAAACCCTTGTTCTGTTAAATATTGCAAACCCTTTGCACTGGTGGGAAAAGCACTGAGGAGGGGGCACTCCGTGCCCTGCCTGCTTGGCGCTCCAGGGATTCTCTCCCTGTCCGTAGCTGGCGGTGAGGATGAGCACCCAGACAGCTCGTGATGGATTTGGATTATCCAGGGAGCGTCCGTGTACTCGAGGTGGCTGTTCCTCAGCCAGGCTGTTGCTAGGGAGGTCTGCAGAGATTTCTCCTAGCGGGTGAGAAGTGACTTTCAAATCAGTGACAGCATGAGGAATTGCAAGGGGAGAATAAAAGTCTTTCACGATATCACATTTAATTGCTAACAAAGAGAAAAATCACACCTCCCGCGTCTGGTTCACTGGCAAAAGCCCCGAAACCAGCCGCCCCGCATGTGCTTGATTCCAGCTGGTGGGTTTAAAAGATGCAGAACGTGTTCAGTGCTAATGCTAATGATTTACATCTACATAGTACCCTGTATCCTGGGATCGCAAAGGTTCTACTCGAATCTGAGGATAAAAATACCCCAGATCTCAAGCAACCCGCCCGTCACCACAGCACAGCCCCTTCACCAGTGAGGTCTCAAGCCATTCGGGAAAGGGTTCCTGCGTTCCCAGAACTGCTCGCCCGCCCCGCTGCTCGGGCACTTGGGGTGTCCTGCAGTCATTTGGTAATAAAGCCAGGTGATAAAACCACTCGAGAAACAACAACGCCATAAAAAGGAGAGTCCTCATGGCCGTAAAACTGCGCACAGCCGAGCGGGAGGGGAACCATGGAAGGGAGACGGTTATAAACAGGGACTGTCACCGTCGTGGAAATGAGCTCCGGAGCAGAGGTGGCTTTGGGCAGCTCTGGGTTTGAAGGTGAAGAGCTTGGCCAGCAGCAGCATCCCCAGAGGGCAGGTACCAGCAGGGTAGAGAGGGAAAACACCCATTATTTGAGGCTTAAAAGAGCCTCCCTGTCACCATCCTTCTCCCTGAGTGAGCTTTGCTGGTGCCTCTCCCAGGAGACAGAGCCTCGGAGCCCAGCATCCACCCCCTGAACAGAGCCGCTCAGCCGAGACCCCTTTGGAGGCAGTGGCTGGGTCTGGGAGGCAGGAGAGGGGAGGGGAGGAAGGAAGGGAGAGAAAGAATCGAGGCTCCTAGAGATCTTCATTCAAAATTCATAGGCACAAAATTGCAGTCTGCATGGATTTGTTTCCTTCTGGAAATTACAGGAAACTACAGGCACCAACAACTGTTATTCAAATAGCCACTTTAGATGATTAGGATGGCAGGAGGCTGTACTTACACATGCAGACCCAATATAATCAGACACCAGGCAGGGTGGGAAGGCAGGGCCACGCAAAGGGAAGCTGAAGGAGCATACAAGCGTAAGCACCAGTGGGGTGGCTCTGCAGGAAGAGTCCCGAGGCCAAATCCAGCCCCGCTGCCGTGGTCTGAAGCAGGAGCAGCCCATTAGGGATGACGAAGCATGCAGAGCAATTCCTGGAGGAGGCTTCTCACCCCTCGTGAGCCTCAGGTACAAGTGCCCTTCCCTCTGCCCCACACATCGCAGCCCAGAAACCCACCTGCCTCATCCCCTGCTCTCCCGCCTCCTTGCGCAGGCATGTGGGATCGCCCCCAGCCCCTTAGAAAGGGAGGAAGAGGGAAAGTTTTAACCTGCCTTGAATTTATTTTAAAAAATTGAGAAGCCACACAGGCACACAGAACCCTGAGCAAATATTGTTTTGAGGATTGCCCTGCGGGTCAGCAGTGAAATACGGGCAAACCGTCGGAGCCACTGAAGGGTGGAGATTGTGCAATAAAATACAAAAATAGACTCTGCACTGCAAGCCGAGAGAAGGAGGGAAGTCCCAGCTTTCCGTCCAGAGAGCTGTTTCTCTGCCTTTTACATCGCCTCTCCAGGGTGCCTGCGGTGCCGCGTGGCCAGGAGCAGCTCAGCCTGTCCCTCACGGCAGCTCCCGCTCCCAGCCGAACCCTCTCAGCTGCGGATGGCCGCCTTCCAGCAGCCCGCTGCGTCTTCACGCATCGCCCAAGGTGTTTGTCGCTGTTTGCACACAGGCGAGCGGCCCATCTGTGGGCGCCTGGGCGCGTTGGCAGCGTGAACATGTGCCTTGGCAAGGCTGGCACTGGGAACGCCAGCGGTGAGCGGCACATGGCATCCAGTGCCTCGTGGTGTCCAGTGCCTCGTAGCAGGGCTGGACCCGTAGCAAAGAATGATGATAGAATCATTGAGATTGGAATGGTAGAATCATTGAGATTGGAAAAGTCCAACCATCAACTCTGCTCTGCAAAGGTCACCCCTAAACCTCAGCACCACATCTAAACAACCCTTAAACACCTCCAGGGTTGGTGACTCAACCCCTTCCCTGAGCAGCCTGTTCCAAGCCCTGACGACTCTTTCTGTGAAAAAATTCTTCCCAATGGCTGGCCCAACCCTCCTGTGCTGCAGTTTGAAGCCCTTCCCTCTTGTTCTATCACCAAAAACCTCTGAGAAGAGACCAGCAGCCACCTCTCTACAACTACCTGAAAGGATGTTGTAGAGAAGGATGAGGTCTCCCCTCAGCCTTCTCCAAACTAAACAGACCCAGCTCCTTCAATCGCTCTTCACAAGATCTATTCTCCAGCTTTATTTCCCTTCTCTGGACCTGCTCAGCACCTCGAGATGTCAAGATGATATTGAGGTGCCCAGCACTGCCCCCAGTACTCCAGGGGAGGCCTTAGCAGTGCTCAGTACAGAGGGACAATCACTTCCCTACTCCTGCTGGCCACAGTATTTCTGATCCAAGCCAGGATGCCATTTGCTGCCTTGGCCACCTGGGCACCCTGCTGACTCCTGTTTAGCCAGCAGTTAGAAGCCCCAGGTCCCTCTTTGTCAGTCTTCCCCCAGGCTTGTTGTGGCCAAAGTGCAGGACCTGGCTCTTGTCCTTGTTGAAGTTCTTGTGTCAACCCTCCAGGGACCTTTGCTTGGTCAGACCCACATCCTCTGGGATTCAAGAACCCTTCTCCGTACCTAGCTTCTGCCTCCACCTACAAGGTCATGGAGGTCTTCATGGACTATCAAGCTCTTCTCTTTATTCTAAAGGACCTGGATGATGGACAAAGCTGCATGTTCTGGAAGGGAGGGACACCTAAAGAGTCAAAGCAGGGTGTCCAGAAGGGGTTAACTTTGGAGCCCAGCCAACTCAGAAGGAAGTTTGACACCCTCCATGGGTAAGGAGACCTTCCCAAACCTCTGCACAGAGAGCTGGACACATGCTCCTCCCTCCCTGCTGCCTCTGGGGTGATCTGCCGTGTGTTGGCCAGACACGGCTGCGCAGGGGCTGTTTCGCCCCCTCCAGCTTCCCTTTCTAGTCTTTACAAGAGCTTTTCTCTTATCCGGCAGCGTTTCACAGAACTTCACAAGCTTTTAGGCAGCAAGACTTCTGCTAAGAGGCTGCTGATAAATCTGGAGTAGACGGCAGGAAGGCTTTAGCGCCGTTCTCTTCCTTTCCATTGGAAAGAGCAGCTTATCTGTGTTGGAGGAGACAGGTTCTTCCTCCTTATCCACACCAAAATCTTATCTAAACCAGTTCAGGTGGCAGAGCCCAGGGAAGGAAATAATTAAGCAAGCAATGAGTGCAGTGCTGACATTATTAGTACTTAAATAGCCCAAACCTTTTACCTCCTGCCTTTCTTATATCATTATTATTTTACCTGGTTTCCTTACTGCTGGTGACACCTAACAAAGGAGAAATTGGATTTTCCAGGCTGTCTCACCCATCCACGCAGCCCCCCTCCTCTCCCCACCCAAACATAAACCTCGTTGAACTGGATCTGTTGGCAAGACAGAGGACTAATGAAGGCGAAGGTGGCTGCGGAGCTGATGTTGTTGCTGTGATGCAGCAGCCTGCTTAGCTTCTTTGCCGCTGAAATGCAACCGGGGGGAAATCAGTTTTAAAGATCACCTCCCCGAGATGCAAATGGGGGAGTGGAAACCACGTAGTCAGGAAGAAATGGTCTCAAACTAGGAAACATTTCAAAGTCTGTGACGGTCTCTCAGGGGCTTTTAAGACCACAATTTACCTTTTGACTGCATTCTATTTGCTCTGAAATCCTTTATTTCCCTCTTATTTATTGACTGGAGAGACAGCGCAGAAACGAGAAAGTGATTCTCCAGCCACTGGTCTTAAAAATCCATAGAAGAAAATTGTTCTCCAGGGGGTGGGGTTCATGGTGTTGGGCCTTTGTGTTTGCCTCCCCACTCCGCTCCTTTTTCCCTGGGAGTGAACCAGAGCTTTAATTGTATCACTTGGCCATAGAGGAGCCTCCAACTGGAAGATATCAAGGTCAGTGCCACCACAATCAGTGCTCGGGGTGGGCTTCAAAGGGTTCAGAAAATGTGTCGGTGTTGCTTGGATCAGCATCTCTGGGATTAGCATCTCTAGGATTAGCACCTCTGGGATCAGAGTATCTCAGCCTAGCCTCTTGGATCAGCATCTCTCAGATCAGTGTATCTCAGATTAGCATCTCAGATTGGGATCTTTTGGATTAGGATTTCTTGGATTAGCATCTCTCAGATCAACATCTTTTGTCTCAGAATCTCTCAGATTAGCATCCCTTGGATTAGCATCTCTCAGATCAACATCTCTTGTCTCAGAATCTCTCAGATTAGCATCTCTTGGATTAGCATCTCTATGATTCACATCTCTCAGATCAGTTCCTGGTCCCAGTCGGGTCCCAACATCACATCCCCTCGGCCACATCCCTGTCCTGGTGACACCCTGCACCCCCCTGTTCCTCTCAGAGTTGTTCCCCACCACCACATGCTGTACTGGTCTGTCTATGGGTGGTTCCCTCCCTGGGAATGATACTGAGACGGGCAAGGAAATAAAACATCCAGCTCTGGACTAGATTGTCCCCAGCTGGGAGCCAGTGCTGCAGCCCAGGAGAGCCCCTGGGCCAGCGCCGCTTGGGAGGAAATAACTAGATTAAAAAATAGTTCCTTGGCTTAGGCTAATATGGCTCAGGATTGGGGCAGCCCAGTAATTAGAGACAAGATTTCAGAGATTAGATCCTCACTCACTGTGTTTAATTACTCCTGGCTCCCCTCGTCCCTGACTTCACAGAAGGGAGCATGTTGGGACATCTCCCACTCATAGATGCTTTTCTGCTCCATTTCTGAGGTTGCTCCAGAAAGATCTGGGCAGATCCATGAAAAAGTCCTGCCTGTCCACACTGCAAAGTCTGAGCTGCTCATCTCCTCCTTCCTCCCTCTGATGTGCTTTGGGTAGTAGCAGGGCTCAGCCCTCGGCAGGCAGCACAAGTTTGTCCACAGCGGGGTGGCGGTGGGTGAGGAGAAGAGGCTGCTCAGGTGGTGCCTCTGGGGGGGAGCTGGAGGAGGGGTGACTGGCTCAGGGAGCGACCCATGAGCTCTGAGGCAGGGTTTCTGCATGTAGGCTACTCCGATTGTGCTGCTGCATCCTCTGGGGCCGTGGCTTTGTGTCGCAGCTCCCTGGGCAGGACTGGGAGGTACTTTGCTCTTCAAAGGTACCTCTGACAGGTGCGAAGGCAGCAAGAAGGATGGGAAAGGAAAATTGCAGCGGTTTGAAAAGTTTCCCTTTGGGAGTGAAGGATTCAGTTGGGCTGAAAGAAAGGAGTGATTTGGGCAAAACCTCCACTGGAGGCTTCTTTGAAGCCTGCTTGCCTTGAACATTGCCCTCCTGGGTGTGCATTGGCCTCCCTGGACTTAGACATCTCCCATGTGGCATCTCCTCTGAGGATCTGCAGCACACCTTGGTGGCTGGTAGCCCTGGGCTTGTCCCAGGGACAGGAGCTGCATCACTGGACACATTTTGGCGGGTCCGTGTCCATTAACACAACTGAAAAATTAAATCAGAGCCATCACCCCCCAGCTCTCTGTGCAGCCTGTCTCCTACTCCTCCCATCTCCTCTCCACCTTCTCCTTTTCTGCTACCACTGCAGCCTCCAGGAGGAAAAGCATCTCTGGGCATCTGTGTCAAGACAGCAGGACCCCCACTCCCGCCAGTCCCAGGGCACGCACCGGCCATTGCTGTGGCAAGAGCACCCTCTCCTGTCTTGGCTTTGCCTCTCTGCAGTTTCTCGCTGCTCCCTTCCCTCCTGCCACAGAGGTTCAAGGTTCTCCATCACATACCTGGGCAAGGATGTGGCTCTGGGAACCTGGTAGTTGGTGCCAGCTGGGCACACACCTCTCATCGCGGCACCAGGCTCCTGGCAGCGGCACCGAAGGCTGTTTAGGAGAACTGGGGGAATACTTCAGTCAAAAAACAATTTCTAGAAGCAGTCTGTTATAATTACTAATTAGACCTGGTTATAATTACGCCTCCTTGCAATCCCATACCTGCCGTGGAGTAGCTCCAGTTCCTCCTAACAATTAACAGAGAAACTCTTTGATGATGCACTGGGCGACTGCACCGCAGCCGCAGCCTCCATGGCGAGCGCCGGCTGATTAACGACAGGCCGATATTTACAGAAGAACATTGTGATCAAATTAAGCAAAAATTAACTGGAGTAAATTAAGAATATCAGGGGTTTCTTTTTCATCTGCTTTGCTGTCACAGAGTTGCCCCTGGGTGTGTTTGCAGGGCTCCGTGCTGGTCACAGTACTTGGCTGGGCAGGGAAACGCAGGGAAAGCAGCAACAAGCCTTTCCTCTGCTTCTTTGGACTTGATGATCTTAGAGGTCTTTTCCAGCCTTAATGATTCTATGATTCTCCTCTGCGTTCACATTTCCCTCCTCCTCATCCACCTCCTCCTGCCCTTCTGACACCAAGTCATGAAACCATGGAGCAAGACCTGAACCCCCAGCGCTCGCAGCCCCTGCTCCCAGCTTTCATAAACTGGCTGCAGCTCAGCTCAGAGCACTCATCGCTCACTTCCTCTTCAGCACCTGGCTCTTCTCAGAGCAATATCAGAGGTTGTGGAGTCTTCTGCTCTGGAGACATCTCAAACCTGCCTGGATGTTCCTGTGGGATCTGCTCTAGGGGATCCTGCTCTGGCAGGGGGATTGGACTGTGTCATCTCCAGAGGTGCCTTCCAACCCCACCAGTTTGTGATTCTGGGCTTCTGTTTCTAGAAAGCAGCCAACAGACGGACATTGGGCTCGTGTGGAGTCTCTGATAAGGTTTTAGGTCTCTTCTTTCTTCCACTTCTTCACTCCTGAGAGGAAGAAGATGAGGAGAGCTACCAAGCTTATGAGGGGTTTAGAGAACCAGTCATATGAGGAGAGGCTGAGGGAGCAGGGCAGGTTTAGTTTGAAGAAGAGGAGGCTGAGGTGGGACCTCATTGCCCTCCATAACTACCTGAAAGGAGGCTGTAGAGAGGTGGCTGTTGGTCTCTTCTCAATAACTAATGACAAAAACAGGGGCAATGGTCTGAAGTTGAGGCAGGGGAGGTTTGCATTGGATATGAAGAAGAAATTCTTGACCAAAAGAGTGGTTGAGCCCTGGAACAGCCTTCCCAGGGAAAGCAGTTGAGTCGCCATCCCTGAAGGTGTTTAAGAAAGGTGAGGCCATGGTGATTCATGCCCGGCTGTAGGGGCAGGCGTGGAGGGGGTTGGTTTGTGTTTGTCCATCAGTCAGGTATTTAGGCTTTTTGCTGCTGTGGGTCTGGCTGGACTTGGTGATCTGAGAGGTCCTTTCCAACCATGTGGTTCTGTGAATAAGTGAGTCAAAAAGAGGGGGGAAAACTTCCTTTTTCAGGTTTAATGGGAAATTTGAACAATTCCTTATGAAATGTTGGAGTTCACTGTCCTTTCTCTCATGGCATCATGGTCTCCACCAAGCTCTTCTACCTGCTGTGACTGCAAAGTTGGCAGCCTGTGGGAATTCCTGCCCACAGGACAGTGGAAGGTGCAGGTCCCGTTGTCCTGTGGAACCACACATGATCCCTCAGTAGGTACCAGTGTGGCAGGACTGGTACTGAGACAGAGATGTAGAAGGGGCAGAACCATCTTCAAAGGGTGTCTGTGCTGCTCCTGTCACTGTACCCCAAGGTGTTCCCTTCCTGCAACTCCAGCTCTCGGGAGATGGAGCTGGCGATGGTCTCGCTAGAGGATTTTCCTCCTGCAGGTACTACTCTGGGAACAAGAGAAGCAAAAGGAGTGTTTGCTGTTCACTTTACACCCGAATATTCACCAGAGCTGTGAGTGAGGCACCACGTCAGCCAGGCTGGGCTGTGGCAGTGCTTCTGGAGCCCTGCCTTGCTCCTCCAGCAGCCTGGTGGCAGCGAAGGAGAAAATTAAGAACTGCTTTGGCTTCGGGGAGAATTCCTTCATGCAAATCGCTTTGGAAATCTGCAAAGGGACTGAGGGGGTTTGTTTGCAGAAAGCACTCAGAGGGCTGTTGGGAAGAGGAAAGCATCTCAATCGTGGTTTCTAAACTGATTCACAATGAGATGTTAATTGGCTCGGTGAAGTAAATGAGCCCAGGGCAGAGGCAGCTTCATCCCTTTCTCCATTGCAATGAGTTGAATGTTTTCTTAACCTATTCCTGCTGTGGTTGGTGCCCCTCTGACCTCTCTGCACACCCTATCCCTGGCCAGGCTCTCCAGCCAGGCTCTGTCAGCCCTGCCTGCTGTGTGAGCCAGTCACACACAGCCTGACTGCAAGAACAGAGCATAGGGTGGTGGGATTGGAGGGTAGGTCCCCAGCTTTGCTGTGACATCTGTGGCACTGGGCATCCCCATGGAGTGGCCCAGCAGGGATGGGGTAGAGGTCAGGGTATGCCAGCCCTTTGCTCTTTGGGGTGCCTGACCATGATTTAGTCAGAAGAGAACGGATCACGGTGCTCGTTTCAGCCTTGGAGGGCTGGAGTTTAGCGACCAACACCTTGGAGCTGTCTACAGCTCCCTGACAGGAGGGTGTAGAAAGCTGGAGGTTGGTCCCTTCTCACAAGGAACAGAGAACAGGACAAGAGGAAATGGCCTCAGGCTGCACCAGGGGATGGTTAGGTTGGCCATGAGGAGAAGCTTGTGCCTGGAAAGGGTCCTCAGGCCTTGGAACAGGCTGCTCAGGACGGGGGTTGAATCGCCATCCCTGGCAGTGTTTCACAGTCCTGGAGATCTGGAGCTCAGTGACAGGGTTTAGTGCTGGGTTGGGACAGCTAGGGTAAATGCTGCACTCGATAATCTCAAAGGTCTTTTCCAACCTAAATGATTCTCTGAAGAGCAGGGACGAGATGTCTGTTGACACTTGCTGGAACCTCTCCAGCAGGTAACAGTGGGACCTGTTGCCTCAGCATCAGTGACTCAAGACTGGGGCCGTAAGTCCATCATTTTCCTGATCTCACAGGACAGCCCTACCTGTCTGAATGTGCCACAGCTTCTCCCAGAGCTCAGCCTCCCAGAGTCAGCAGCAGCACACAATTTCCCACGCTTGCACAGTGGCACATGGTGCTGCAGCCAGAGCTCTGGCTTCTGCCTACCAGGTTGGGATGTGCTGGGCACAGCTGCTAGAGCTGGGCAGCCCAACGTGAAATGCTCTTTGGAGTTTTCTCTTCACAGACTAGCCTCTGTCACACGGGACGAGGGAGTGTGTTGGTGTGGTTAACCCTTCTCTAGCTGAGGCTGGGGTTGTTAGTGCTTCACAGCCCTGGGATGAGTGCCAGCACCAGGAGGCTCAGAAGCAGCTGCGACGCACAAGACACACTCCAGAGACAGGGGTCAGGGCCCCAAAGCCTTGAGCCTGCATGGAGTATCAAGGGAATTTCCAGTGAAAAGAAAACTGCTTGGCCTCTGGTATTGGCAAAGCGTCCCAAGGTCACATTCTAAAGCTTCATGGTGCTGAGGACTAGAACTGTGTTGGTTTTTCTGTGATAAGAGGCTCCAGTTCTCCTCTCATCAGAGGGATTTAGGATCTGGGCTGCAAGAAAAGTGAGAACTGATGCAACGGGTGCTGTGGGTTTGGTGACGCTGGGTTAGCTGGCAGGCACTCACTGCCCATTCCTTCCACCCTGCAAGTCGCTGTCTTTCACAAAAGACATCCAGGCTGGGAGAAGTCTTGGCAGTGCCGCAGACCTCCTCTCTGGAAAGGGCATGACTTGCTGTACCCTGCGCTCACCAGCACCTCTCTGGGCTGGGCAATGGAACTCAAGATGGAGGGACCCCCACATCTGAGGTCATGCCCAGCACCTGCCAGGTACCACCAACCTGGGGCCAGCACCAGGCGCCTACCCAGAGGCAATTGAAGAGCTTGTAGCCAGTCAGACAACCTTCCTTGCCACAACCCCTGCCTTTCCATCTGCCCTTCCATGGTTCCCCTTCTCTGGTGCCAGCACAGCCCTGATCAAAAAGCAGCAGATGTGCCTTTGATATCCATTTACTCAAGATTTTCACCTAACGCAGCTGGTATTTTGCATCCAGCTGTCTGGGTAGGGTCTGGCATCGCTGCCTGCAGCTCTCCTGCCTGCCCCATCACGGTCTGACGACAGCAACTGACTTACAAAACCCTTCTCCAGGGATTTGCCCTGCTCTGATTCAAGATTTTCCGCAGCTCCCACGCAACAGCGGCCGGGCAGCAGCCGGACCTGTGAGGCAGCGTTGGTTTGGCCTGGGTGGCCGGTTTTGTGTGTGCTTTGGAGGTTCCTTGTGAAATGGAGCAGTAATTGACAAGGAGAACAGTCAATAGCGAGTAATTCATCTGCCAGGTTTAGCTTTGCTTTTCCCTCTAGGACTGCAGCAAAGCCAACTGTGATTGCCTGACCTTATCTCCTCTCCTGAGTGGGTAAACAACCAACAAACTCTTTGGTTGCTGCCTACAGTGGCTTGAAGATATTCACAGGCAGGGCTGGTTTGTGAGACTTTCTCCTCCCTATTGAGCTCTTGCCACCCAAATTCATCTTTGTGTGGCCACACGGGCTCTTACACATCTAGGTGTTGGGTCTGCGACAGGCATCTGCCGTCTGGATCGTGCAGTCCCGTCCTAGTCAGTGTTCCAAGCTCAGAAGGTTCTCCATGTGTGGAGAGCACCTGCAGCTCACTCACACCAGTAGCTTGGAGAAGTCTTACACCTCATTCCACAGCCTTGCATCTCCTGAAGGACTTGGTACCATTCACAGTCAAAGATCTTCAGCATAGGAGGTAGGACCCCAGGGAAAGAGGAAGCATCTCCCGCTGTTTCACTGCTTTCCACCTCCCCAGGCAAGGCAAGAAGAGACAGCCTTCTCTTTTTCTCCTGCCCAGTGTGACTGTGCTCTGCACAGCCAGAAGTGTCCTCGCCCAGGCTGCTTTTCAGACCATGATGGTGGTCTGCAGACTGGAAAAGCAATGGGACTGCAGCCTGCAAATGGTACTAGTCCACACATCTCCTGTTCATGGAGATCCCTGCTTCCCTCCCACTGGGGTTCTATAAACCCATAATGGAATGAGGGTGGCCAAGAGAAGGAGGAAAATCCTCACTCACTGGAGTAAAGCATGGGAGAAAGAAGCATGAACTGCATGAAGACCATCAGAAACCTCAGCCTTGCTGACACTGTGACACAGAGCACAATTTCCAGGCGCCATCAGTCTGCACCACAAGACACTGAGAAAACCTGCCGCTCCTGTGTGCCACAGCAGCTCCTGAAGGATAATAATGTCTGGAGGATGACTGGCGAGTACCAGGCTCTGGGAGTTCCCCCAATGCACCGGCCTCACCCCTAACCCTTCAAAAGTGAGGGGAAAACTGCTGAGAAAAGAGTTCTGAGCAGCAGGGTGCTGCCAGCTCCTCAAGAGCAGCAGAGTGGGCTCCATCCTTCCTGTGTCCTCCAGCCCGGCATCCACACAGAGCCCCTGCCCCTAAATCTGCAGCTGCTGGGTAGGGTGGTCTCATGGGAACAGTCAGGATTTGGGTCTCCTGATAGGACTTGGCCCTGAGCGTCTCTTCCCTCTCTCACCCATCTCTGAGCAGCCTCTCTGTTTTTGAATCTCGGGACTTTGTCAGTTCATTATTGGGTTGAATTGCCCTGTCAGGCTGAGATTAACAACAGAGATAACAGAGAGGGTTCAGGGACAGGGCTGGGAACTTTCTGCTTGGCAGCACAGAGCCAGATGAGGAGCTCAGGAAGGAGCTCAGTATCATTCCCAGCTGGTCTTCCACCCATTAATATTTGGGTCCCCCTTTTCCCAGCTTTCTGCTTCTTCTTATTCGCTCTCCGTCACCGCTGCCTGTCCCTGCTCAGTAAGGCACAGCCTGTCCCAAACCAGGAGCTCGATGGAGCCAGTGCTTCCCTTGGAGCCCAGGCCTGGGGGATGTTTTCCATTGCCAAAATGTTCACCAGGAGTTAGTTATTCATCAGGAGTCAGGGCTGACAAAGCATTTGGGCTGGGAAAGGGCAGCAGAAGGATTTGTGTTCCTGCAAGCAGCCACCTCTCTCACATCAGCCTCAGCCAAGTGGAGTCACTTCTACTCAGAACTGTGATAAACCCAGGAGCTGTGATGAGAAGACCCCTGGTCTGGTGGGGCTGAGATGTCCTTCTCAGGGGATAAGCAGTCATGCCTCTGCTCTGAAAAGGGGAGCTGCTGCCTGCAGCCAGCAGGATGTCTGAGGAAGACAGGATGGAGGAAGAATAGCTGGAACTGCAACAAAAGGAGAAAAAGAACCAGAAGGAAATGCAGCCTCTCTGCTGCAGTAATTCCTGGGAGTTGTCACTCCAACAACTTGCGATCACTCTCCTTCTCTTCCCTCTCCTCATCTCCCAGCTCACGCCAGACCTGCTCGGATGCATCATCACCCTCATCCTCCCAAGAGGAAAGAGAGTCCCTGCCCAAAGTGTTTCCCTTGTTGTTGCCTTTTTGGCTATTGATCGCTTAACTAAAAAAGAATCGAATCCCAGCACAGCAGACATTGCTCTGAAACTCTCCATCAGTCCAAAAAAAACCCAAAAAAAGAAAGAACAAGGAGAAGAAAAAAAAAATCAATAAACTTTTTTAGAAAAAAATCTGCAAACATGCTGGAGCAGCTTCAGGTTGCACCTCCCCAAGAGAGTAAGAACAGAGGAAGGAAACACCGTGTCCCTCTGTGAGCAGAGGGCTCTGGCACCTCCTGAGTTACAACTGCACCTCCCACATCTCACTGCCTTAAACTTCAGCAAAGCAGCTCTCAAATTCACTGTATCCAGGGGTGGTGAGAAGGCACAATGTGGAGAGTTTGCTTTCACAAGGGTCAGGGTCCAAGAGGCTGGGAGGAGACCACGTGCTGCTGGGGAGACGCAACGAGCTCAACTCAACCCCCTTCTCCACTTGTTTTAGCTCAGACTCCACTCATTAGCTCCTTCTTTTGCTTTTTCATCCTGTTATTTCACTTGATGTCTGCCTTTTGCTGCTTTGGAATTTGGTTCTTAAGCTTCACGTGCACCCGTCCCTAAGGGTGGAGTGACACCTGTATCTTGGTGCTCCTGTCCTGTGCAAACTCACAGATTCACAGCAAAACCGTAGAATCATAGAACCATAGAAATCATAGAAACCATAGAATCATAGAAAGTCATAGAATGGACTGGGTTGGAAGGAACCTCCAAAGGTCATCCAGTGTAACCCCCCTGCAGGGAGCAGGAACAGCCTGAACTAGATCAAGTTGCTCAGAGCCTTGGCTAGCCTCCCCTTGAGTATCCTCAGGGATGAGGCCTCAGCTCCCTCCCTGGGCAACCTGTTCCAGTGTCCATCTTCTCCCTCCATGGGCAACCTGTTCCAGACTCCATTCTTCTCTGCATCCTTCTGTCCTGGCTCTAAGCAGGGACTGGGGAGGATTTCAGACCTTGCAACCCAGTGCAGCCTCCTCCTGCAGTCTGCATCCCTGTCTCAGTGGTCTGGTTCCAGCAGATCCCTGCAAAGATTGCAAACACCACGTTAAACCTTAAAAGGGGGACCTGGTTTGTGCAAGGCTGTGTGACCTCAGGGAAGGCTGCAGGACGGGAGTGCAGACAAGGGCATCCCAAGTTTGCTCCTGCGAGGCTAAGCCTTTTCCAGGCAGCTCACGCTGGAGCTGTGCTGCTGCCTGATAACCAGCTCCCGAGCCGACCCAGACACGTGTCAGTGCCGGGAACATTGTGATTGATTGTGTTCCTTCCTGGCAAGGGTTGGGTTTGGTTTTCTTCGTGGAGCCTGGCCTCAGCAGGCATGGGAGATAAGGCAGCACAGAGTGTCGATCAAACCCCATCGGGTAGTGCTGCACATGGGGGTGGGTTTAGGACCTGCTCTGGCACTGGAATGGGAGGATTTGAGGGCTCAGGGGCTGCATAAGAGGCTCGGGATGGGCAAGGAGTGTTTCTGACTCACTGGACCCCCATGCCGGGTGAGTTTGAGTCCAGCTGCTGTGCACAGCCACAGTACCAAGGAGATAGGAGCAAAGCAGAGTGCTGACAGATCTGGGATGTGGTAGGGGATTAGCCTCTGTAAAGACCATCATTTATTGTTTCTGATGATGTCTGACACTCAGGAGGGTTCAGCTGGTCCCCAGATCAAAGCTGTCCTCTCCCAGCTTAGCCTCACAACCGCCATCCTTGTCTCGGTGCTGCCACAAGGCGGAACACTCTATTTCCATCTCCCTGTGGGTCTCCGGGTGTGAACTGCCCTGGATTCCTCTGCAGGGCAGGGAAGGGCTGGAGATGACACTCCACATCCTCATCTGGTCCTGTGCTACCCATTTCCAGCAGAGCCAGCCAAACTCTGAGGTCCTTTGAAGTTTTCCAATCCCTCCAAACTCACTCTGTGCTGAAGTTGGTGCTTTGGAGCCCAGATACAGACAGCTGGAGCTTCTCTCTATCTTCTTGTCACTGCTGTCAGGCTGCAAGGCTGAGATAGGAACTTTCCCAGCAGCTGCTGGGTCTGACCCAGTGTGGCCATCTCAGCACAGGCAGCAGCCTAACATCTTGCACCTCCCTCATCTCCCAAACTTAGCAGGTTGAACCCTGTTCATCCTTTGTGGGGTGGCTGTGGTGTAAAGGGGCGAAGGTGGTAGGGATGTGGCCTTCAAGGAACAAAGAGGCAAACAAAGAAAAAGCATCCTTCCACCTTTATAAAAGTTAAATAGAATCAATCCTCCCAGATCAAAAAAACAATTCACAGAGGTGTTGGCTAATGGAGATTAAGGCATTTGCAGCCTTGGGATGGATCCAGAGAATTAGGTTCCTAATCTTGAGTCCCAGTCTCACAGTTGCTTTTAGCTATGCTCAGCACCACACAGCTTTTGTGGTACCTCCTTGTTTCTACAGGACCAGCGGCTCCTGGGCGCTGGGGACGCACAGCAGGACCAGCACAGCATGGGCATTTGCTAATGATTTGTGCAGAGAAGTGGAGAGGGTGGGGGGACCTGGGGCTTTGAGCCTCACCAGAGCAGGGAAGATTCCTCCCATCCCATGCTACAGAAGAGGACATCTAAAAGCAGCTCCCAGCAGCAGCAGCTGGCTGAAGGAGGGAGGCAGCTTGCAGGGGTTTCCTCCTGAATACACTTTCTCTCTTTTTCACTTTTTTTTTAATGAACAGTAATAACCATCCTTCTTTTTTAAAAAATAACAATTGCAAACTGTCTGACATCCAGGGAAATAATGAATTCACCAGCCTTCTCTGATGTGTCAGTCTGCATCCAGGAGCTGCACGCAGCGGGAGGAGGAGGAGGAGGAAGCAGGAGGTGCTGCCCTACATTGGGCAGGTAAACTTTCCTGCCTTCCAGGCACATTCAGCAGCTGAGGTGAGGCAGGAGACAGGCCACCGCTTTTTGGAGTCACACCATTGTCCCAGAACCAGGGCACTGTAGGTTTCAGTGGGACTTGCACAGGAGTGTGGACAGGGGGCAGATCCAGCCTGGGACTGAGGGTGACTCCACTTCCAGTTAAGCAGCCCATGTCTGTCTGTGTCTCAGTTTCCCCTTGTGACATGTGTGCTGCTCCCTGCACAGGTGGGATTTTGGGGGCAGCAAGGCCAGGTGGGCAGATAATTTTTCCTTTCTTCATCCCTCTCCTGGACCTCCATCCATCCCTCTCCTGGGCCTCCCTCTTTCCCTGTCCTGGACCTCCCTCCATTCTTTGGCCAGTGGAATTAGAGCTGTTACTCACAACTGCCTCCAGTCACACATCCCTCTCTCCTTAATCACCAGCAATACCCTCCGGTTTGCAGAAGAGACCAAAGCAAAGCAGTTCCCTCCAAAGGCTCCAGGACCCAAATCAAGGCTTGGCAGTAGCTGTTGACGTCATCCATCCCAACACTGACTTGACTGGGAGAAGCAGATGAGGCACTGGTAGATGCGATGGGTTTGCTGGGGCTGCGTTTCCCTTACAACTGGAAAGGGAAATTTTAAGTTTCTTACTCTTTGCAGAGAGGATATTTCAAATAAACAGTCGATGCCCAGCCAGCTACCTGCCGCCTGTGCAGCATCTGCCTGGTGACTGGAGCTCTGAGGGCTTCGCCAAAACTTTTTTCCCCCTCATCTGAAAGGTTTTTCAATCAAATAGAAACACAAACACAAGTGCTCACAGGGCTGTTCCTGCTTTCTCCAAAGAGAAAGGATGATGCCCAGAGCTGGGTCTCACAAAGGATTTCAGAACTTTGGTATCATTCCAATCTGAGGTGAAAATCAAATATTTAACCCACCCTCTAGGAAGGAATCTGGGGGCAAATCCCACTTCAGATTGAAAAAGAAAAGCAGAGTCTTACAGTGATAGTCTTCCATGTGAGCTGGAGAGGGCTTTGGGGAAGATCACATCCCCAGGGCGGAGAGTGGGCAGGAGGAGCTAAGCTGGCAAGTTCAAGCAAAGCTTTGGTGCCATGAAATGAAACCATCTCTGCCAGGCTTTTCCGGGTTGGAGGAATCTGCATTCTGCAGCAGAACACCGTCCCACCAGAGAAATCCAACCTGCTGAGCCAGGGGGACTTTCGGTGGGTAAAAACCAGCGATACATCATGAAAGAAACAAAACAAGGAGGTCAGGAAATAGCAGCAGCCTCTTTCCCATCCACCTGGGATGGAGAGGAGGCTTCACTGCTGCCAACCCACCCAGCCGCCCATCTCCAACTCCATCCTGCTCCCCAAGTTTCTACAAGACAAACAGCACCGAGAAAGAGCTGCACTGTTTAAACTTTCATCACTCTTTTTCTCCCTGCTCCCCCTCATTTCTTTTGATTCATTTTTTAGCGTCTTTCCCCAGGCCGTGTGTTCAGCAGCGCCAGTTCCCTCTTCTCCTTCCAAGGGCATCCGTGGTTGCCCTACAGTTTTCAGACTGTCCAGGCTCAACTCCCTGAAGACAGGACCACACACAAGTGCTCCATCCTGCTGCCACCCATCCCAGGAGGGGTGACCCTGCCAGGGCTTGGCATGGGGGGAGATGCAGGATGGGTGCCAGGCAGACAGCTCCCCACCAACCAGTCTTCCATCCTCGCCAGGGCCTGGCAGCACAAGGGTGGGGGGCTGGAGGCTCTGAAGCAATGCCAGGGCTGGCACTGCAGCTGCTGTAACTTGATAGTGTGACATGGACTGAGTTTTGGGGGGTTTGCAGCCTGCCTGGGCACGGGCAGCTTCCCTGATTGTGTTTGCAGAAGAGCTGAGCAGCCTGCAGACAGAAACAGTCTCCGGGATTCACATGTAGGCTGCAAAGGAAAATCTGGTCAGTCAGGCTTGGAGAGGGGGAATATTCTGAGCTGGACTGAGAACTCTCAGTCCTGAGGCCAACCTCACAAGCAAACGCAGAGCCCTTGCTCTGCATTGTCCCTTTTTCCTTCTCTGCCAAAGCTCCTCTTCTCCAGAGGGATCTGTTGCATCAGGGACAGGTAGAATGGTTGAAGGCCAGGGTGGTTGAGGGGAAGATGCAGTAGCTGGAGGGACATGATTTAGTAGTGACTTGCTAGTGCTGGGTTAACAGTTGGACCTGGTGACTTTAAAAACCTCTTCCAACCCAAGAGATTCTGTGATTCTCTGAATTGCAGCCCATGCTTCAGTTTCCTCAGGTCACCAGACCCTACGGACTTGCCCTAACTACAGGTAGCCATGCCTGAACAACCATAGCCCATCACAGCTCTTAGACAGTGAAATTTCAGCCTTTACAGGGTTGGGCAAAACCTAAGAGCCAGGTTTTATCCTTCCCAGCTCTGAAGAGCTGCTGGAAATCTGAATGCTAAATGTGTAAAGTCCTGATAAATGAAAAGCTGAACAGCCATGTGGCTGTAAGCTGCTCTGCAGTGGTTTAGGTCCTCGCAATTTGTAGCCTTCAGGCTTGATAATACAGCGAGACCCTGGGCTGTGCTGGGAAACCACCGCCGCAAACACAGTCCCTGTAAGGGGATTCTCTCTCCAGTGCAGCAAAAGCTCCATCCTGAAATCAGGTGTGATATGTAGACCCTTTTGCTCCTCTTGGGAAGCTGCCCAAGATCCCTGATGAAATGGGGAACGTTGTTTCCCCCTTCTCTCCAAATCTTCTTTCTTTTTGTCTTCTCCTGACCTTCCCCAATTACTCATAGTGCCCCAGCCTTCATTTTGCTGAATTACCAGACCAAATTGTCCCAAGAAAGCTGCTTTTCCTCTTTGATCAGCTCAACAGCCTTTTTTCCCCCATTGCCACCCCCGCCAAGATCTCAGGAGCATCTTGCAGGACAGACACCACTGGCCTCTGCAGCACTGCAGAGGGTGAGTGCCTGCTCCTTTTTGGAGTAGGACAGGATACTCCTGGAAATGTAAAGGAGCCACAAAGGCTGCAGGCTGAATCATTGTGCACAAGCCCTTGACCAGCCAGCAAGCCTGGGCTCAGGATGCCCCAGAGGTTGGGATTTGCAATGGAAGATGCTCATGGCAGAGTTTGTCTTGCAAAAAGCTTCCACACGGCAAGTGGCCATGCGCAGATCAGGGCACCCAGAGCACACGTTCTGCAATGCTCTCATCAGCTTGACTTGTCTGCAAGAGGCAAACATGCCTCCCTGACAAGCCTGCAGAGTGATGACTGAATACACAAACACTTCTGTGCACCAGAGCAAAGCTTCCAGATGCACCCTCGCTGCATGACAGGGTCAGCCAAGCCCACCGAACCCCTCCTGAGTCTCTCCCTGGGGCTTCCCAGGCTTTCTTTACTGAAGAGATAAAACACAGGAGCAGTTGTATCCTTACAGACTCAGACTCACACAATCACTCTGGTTGGAAAAGACCCCTGGAATCATGGAGTCCAACCATCTACCCTACCTTACAAGTTCACCCCTAAACTTTAACATCAGCTCTCTCACCAAGGGCCAGCTCATTGGAAGGCAACTGGCCATGAAATCACAAACAGCTATGGGTATGGAAGAAGCACCTTCCAATGGTCTGCAGCAAGTTATGGTCACCAAGAGCATCTTCTGGTCACTGTTTGTTGTTTAGGATGCCCATTGGGAAGAAGTTCATCAGCACTGCCTTATCCACGGGATCCCATTCCTCAGGGACACTCATGTTGAGTATCCATGGCTCAGAGCAATCACCAGGGGCTGCTCTCTCCAGCCCAGCAGTTGGGTGGCCCTTCCCTACCACTGAGGCTTTGGGGGTTGAATGTGTTAACACTGTCCCAAGAGGAGTAGGTTTGTTACACAAACAGCAGGAGGGTACCAGCCACATCAGCAGGAAGTGGAAAGCAAAGCACTCAGCTTTAATTAATTAGGAAGGAGTGCTGGTAGCTGGAGGGCTTTTTGCTTTCTCCACCTCCAGGAGCCGAGTCCTGCCTGGAGGATCCTGTTATCTCCATAAATATTGGTAATAACTGAGGCTCTGTCGGCTTGCCACACCACCACCCCGCTGCCAGGAGCATTTAGAGACATCTCTGTCAGCTCTTAGCCAAAGCCGCAGTGGTAGCCTGAGGTATGAGCTCAGCACTGAGTAATTCTGATGGCCTCCTGGATTACTCATACAGTTCGGTCTTGCCGGGCAGGACCCATTGCAGGAAAACCTCTAACTAGCCAACTAATTGAAGAAGTTGCTGAATGCACAGCCCACAGCAGCACTCATTTATTTGTGCCTCTTTGTGCTGATGTGCTGGAAAACATCCTGTTCCCAAAGCACTCCCAAGGCCAGCGGACAGACCCCAAGCTTGGCCCTGCTGACCCGGCAGCCCACAGCTCTGGAGAACTGATTAATGCCTGCCCAAGGGAGGTTTAAATACATTCAGCACAGCCTGTGTTGTGACAGAAAATCAGCAGTTTGATGGGGAGGAGATTGTCATTGAATCATAAAATCATTGCGGTTGGAGAAGACCTTCAAGAGTATCCAGTCCAGCCACCAAGCCAACTATTCCAATCCGTCACTAAGCCCTGTCCCTGAGCTCCAGATCTCCACGAATGTGAAGCACAGCCAGGGATGGCGATTTAACCCCTATCCTGGGCAGCCTGTTCCAAGGCCTGAGGACCCTTTCCAGGCACAAGTTTTTCCTCATGGCCAACCTAACCATCCCCTGGTGTAGCTTGAGGCCATTTCCTCTTGTCCTGTCCCTTGTGAGAAGATACCAAGCCCCAGCTCTCTCCACCCTCCTGTCAGGCAGGTATAGACAGCAATAAGGTCTCTCCTCAGCCTCCTTTTCTCTAGTCTAACTAGCCCTAGCTTCCTCAGGTGCTCCTCACAAGGTTTGTTCTCCAGACCCTTCCCCAAACGTGTTGTCCTTTGTTGAACCGGCTCTAGCCCCTCAGTGTCCTTGTACTGAGGTGCCCAAACCTCACCCCATTACTCCTCATTTCTTTGGAAACATTTGTCCACAATGAAGAACCAAACAGCTCTCTGGCTGAGAGGTGAACTGTCCTGAGTGCACTGAGAGGAACAGGAGACCTTCTGCTGGAGCCTCTAACCTCCCAGCCCTGGAGATCTCAATGCAATGTCTGTGTGGGGATAATCCATCAGGACACCCACCACAGAAGCAGCTGCATGTCATCCATCTCTCAATGTTGTTCCTGCTCTTGTGGGCTGGAGCCATCGTAGATCCCAGCTCTTCCATTGTCTCTTTAAACTTTCCAGGCACGTAAAGGTTAACTGCATTTTCTTCACTGTCAGGCACAACCACACACACAACCCCAAACAACTCTTCCTATTTATATCCTTGTATTAATCAGAAAGGCTGGCACTTCTTCGTGATTAAAAATTAGGAGACAGGATTCTGTAGTGGTGCCTCATAATAATCCTGGGAGCACAGCGGATGAATAATGGATCGTGGCTCTGTGCTGCTGGCTTCTTGCTTTTCCTTCTCCTCCTCCTTTTATCTTTCATTCTTCCTCTTCCTTACCCAGGCTAGAGTTTGAGTGAAAGAATACACCCATCCTTCATCCTGTGAAGTTGAGAGACATCACGGATTCCTCTTCATCAGCCTTGTTCCTCCTCACCCAGGTCCTCTGGTTACTGAGCCTGGAGAGCATCAATAATCCATGGCTACAGCAGGAGCCAGGGGATGGTGGTACCCACTTACTGGAAGGAAGTAATCAGGACCATTCTCTCTCCAGCTCTTCTCATCTCCTTAAGCAGCTCCCCAGATCTTGCTGATGACCCTACAGGAGCAAACCAGCAGGTTGAAAAACATTTCCCAATGCAGGAAAGCCAAGTGGCTCCACGTTTGTCTGCATTAGGTTGACCTCTGTCCCATGATGTCCCCCCATGAGCAGCTAAGGGACAGGCAGGCTGCTCAGGTTGGGGTGATGTTAATCCAGTGGCTGCAAAAGAGTCTTCAGGTGTCAGCCAGCAGGACCAGCCATCAGTCAGGAATATTAAACATCCCTTCACTTAGTTTCAGGATGCTCTGCAGAGCAGGTTGGTGGGTTGGGTTTTACCCTGTTCCGCAAGATGAATTTCCAAAATTTTACAAGCTGAGGTCAAATTCAATTAATAACTTCAGGGAGGGGAGGGGGAAACCCCCCACTGTTGAACAATATCAGGTTTATTCGCAAAAACATAAACTCATCCCAGAAAAGGGGAGCTTTTAAAAAAACCAAGGTAGAAGAAATTCTTCCTCCCTAGTTAAACAGCACCAGGATGAAGCAGAATTTTCCACCGTTTCATTTTCCAGGGGCTGATGTGCTTCGGCCAACCCAGACCACAGATTTTCACTGCTTCTTTTCTTTAGTCTTGTAGCCTGAAAAGCCCTGCACATTTTGGATCCATGTAGAGGAGACTTTTTTCTGCCAGTCCCTGGGTTCCACCCACTGAGCTGAAAAATCCCATTACTCACAGCATTTGGCAGATGTGTGTGTGAGCAGCCTTGTGTGCAACCAGCACATCTGCCTTGCCGACAGCCCGTGCGCCGGCACCTTGGAATTGTCAGAGAACGTAATCCTGTCCCCTCTCCTGAATCCAGCCCAGAGCTGGAGGAACCAGCCAGGAGCTGCTGAAATATTTCTTGGCTGGGACAGCTCAGGAGGAGCAGCTGCAGGGTTGTGCTTGGCCATTTCAGAGAGGGATTTGGCCAGCTTTGACGCTCACCTCACACGGCTCAACCTGCTGCCAGCCAGCCCAGGGACACAGCTCAGGGCTCCAGCAACGGCAGTTCTGCTGTGGAGAAAAATTAGCAGGATTCCCCCAGCCACAGCCCCTCTGTAAGGAGGAGGAAGGGCAGGAGGCACTGGCGACCCGCTTCTGAGCTGGGGGTGAAGGAGCAATTTCTTCCTACATACTTTGCTAGGATGAGGCTTCTGCTTGGGCAAGAAGGACTGCATCAGGGATGCTTTTCTGCTGGGTCCTCGACATTGCTGCTGCTGCACAGGCCCCAAGAGCTCCCCAAACAAGCTGTGAGAGGGGTGGGCTGCACACCTCTCCAGGGAAAACCCAGACTTTGGTTTCCCAAAGTATCTGGTTGGGAATGGCTACTCTGACCTATCCATCTTCAAAGCAGAGCTTGACTAGAGCAGCCCCAGTCAGAGTAGCAGAGACAAAAGGTCTTTCCTGCAGGATAGAGTCATAGAGTACTTTGGGCTGGAAGGGACCTTCAAACCTCGTCCAGTCCAACCCCCTTGCAGGGAGTCTTCAGCTAGAGCAGGTATCTCAAAGCCTTGTCCAGCCTGACCTGGAATGTTCCCAGGGATGGGATAGCTTCTCTCCAGCTCATTTTCCCATCTCACATCATGCTGCATGTGTTCAGAGATGCTTCGAGAGAGTAATGAAGAGGAGACCACACTAGAGTGCCCCTCATCTGCTTCCACCCCTTCTTGTCTCAGCACAACTGCACCCTGTACTGAGGATGCAGAGGATGCAGCCTCACGCAGCCTGTCAGGCCAAGGTGCTTTCAAAGGAAGGTTGAGATCTTAAATGTCTCCTCGACACCCCTGGCAAAATCTGCTTTCACAGAAGGAGATGCTTAAAAGACTGATGGTAGCAAGGGGGAGTCTGACCAAAGAAGATGAGTTTCGCAACCTTCTGTGCAGCGAGACAGCAGCCTAGATGACTGAAAGCAACAGGAAATCAAAGCAAAGCACGGGAGCGCTCAGGGGTTCCTCCATCCCTCCTGCCCTCTTCAAAGGCAGGTGTCTGAAACCACTCTCCCGAGGCCCATAACAAGCTGTTTTCACCTTCAAGTGCAACACATAACAGAAAAAAGGCCTGCCCTTCTCCTCCAGATCACCCTCATCTACCTCTAGATTTGCAGTCAGGGCCAGACTGAAGCTCCCTGAGCCCCATATACTGTGTCCAGCAGCAGCCAGTTCCTGCTGCCTGGGGAGGGATAGAAGAGCAGGGCCAGCAAACAGGGACATTTCAAATAATGACCATCCTCCCACCAGTTTGCAGCTCAGGGTCATCCTAGCTCAGAAGTGTTTCTGAATTTTCAGTAGCCCTCAGCAGACTTTTCTACCACAGACATGAACCTTCACATTACAGCCAAGGTCAGGCAGTCAACTGGCCTGTGACCCCTCCAAAAATTCAGCTGGTTTCTGTAGTTGGAATCTGAGGCAGAGCTTTCATGTGAACAGAAGAGGCTGTAGTGTGGTGAGATGGGGTTCCGTGCAGCCATGGTCACATCAAAGCCAGCCACAGAGAGGTCCTGGTCCAGTCCTGAACCGCACAGATAGCTCCAGGAAGGTTGGTTTGATATTAGCAAATGACCTTGTGTCCTCTGCTGTTTCCTTGCAGTTCCTCCTGATGATCCTGTCATTATGGGGGGTCCCATCATTAGCCTGAGAGCAGGAGATCCCCTCAACTTGACCTGCCATGCAGACAACGCCAAGCCAGCAGCCTCCATCATCTGGATGCGGAGAGGAGAAGTCATCAATGGAGCCACCTACTCCAAGGTGAGTTGAGATGGGGTTGGGGACAAAGGCTCTAAGCTCTTCTCTTGCTTCAGAAACATGCTCCAGGCATGACAGTGCTCTTCACACAGCCCCAAAACACTCGGGGCAGAGCTGAATCTCTTTCCCTACATCACCCTAGACAAGCTTCCCAATGGAACAGCTGGAGAATGCAAGTGAGAAGCCACAAACAGTCACCGAAATGGGTTCTGCTCTGGATTCGGTTGGCTTTTTGCACCCTCTCACAGCTCATAACTAGCAGACAGGCCCAATTCTTCCCCCAGAATCCCACCCAGGGTGGTGTTATTGTCATGTACAGCCCCACACAGCCCCCACTGATTGGCCTGGGCTGTAGCAGAGCCTCTGGATCAAGAGGTGGTTGCAGTGACATCTGTCCCCTCCTCCGACTGCAATTTGCCCTGAAAAATTGTCAGGGTTGTTGGCATTTTTTAATTTAAAGGGAAAACCTTTATTGGGTCATAAAGGAAAACATCAAAGAGCAATCAACAGAGCCCTCAGAACGGGTTCCCACATGGTCTCCTGTTTAGAGACGCCTGGAAAGCTCTAAAGACTCAGTAGCACTTGACATTTCTAATGAACATTTCCAAAGAACAGGAATGGAGAGGTGAAACGGGTCAGTTTGCAGCCATTCGCAACGCCTGCGAGCTTCAAAGCCAGGAGTCAGAACGCATTCCGCTCACGCTCCCAGAGATCTCTTCATTCCCCCTTCCAGCACCACCCTGCTCTGCTTGAAAAAGTGGAGGAGCCGACAGCCTGCTCCCCTCCTCCTCCTCATCACCACCAGGCAGAGCCCACCAGTGCCTCAGCTGAAGCCAAGCAGCTTCCTGGCTGGGGCGGGCAGGGGGAACAGCGCCGGCTCCCCACGTGCCATGCAGGAGGCAGCACTAATTAAAGCCAGGGAGAAGTGACCTCTCAGATCAAGCAGAATTAATTGAAATCCAGGCCACTGACACACACTTGTTTGTATCTCCCACTGCTCAGCCCAAACCTCCCCCACTGCTGTGGACTGCTCAGACCTGGCCCTGGGGAGCCAAGTTCAAGCCCTTTCTGACCTGTGAGCAGTGGGCAGCAGAGGAGGAGGAATTCCACTCCTTTATTTTATTTTACATTATTTCCAGCAAAACCAGCCCACAGTACAGATTTCTGCAGCAGTTTTAGCAGCTCTCAGGGATAGCCTGGGAGGGGAGCCCAGTTCTTGCATGTGGGAAGCACCTCCACCTCCTGAGGTCAGGAGAACCTCCATTTGAAGCAGAACCTCAGCTTCTCCCAATGTTTCCATGAGGTCCTGCCACAGACAGCTGCACAGGACACCCTCACTTGGTCATTGTAGTGGCCGGCTGAACCTTGTGGAGTTACAAAACAGCACTCACTAAAAACTAACAGCTACATTTTGCTGTTTTTGGAACATTTTGCATTTTGGGGGTCTGGGAAGACTTTCCCTTGTAAAGCTGTATGCAGGAGCATTCCTCAGTTCTCAGTAAAACTAAAAGCCAGCCCAGATAGTCCAGGGACCCAAGAGGAAACTCTGGGTTGCTGATTGCCTGAAACCAGTTACACCCATATTTCTTTACATACATAATTCTTTATGTCTCTGCATTTCCAATCCATCTGTGGGGAGTTCAGCCCCACTGCAGTCACCACCAGTCAGTATGGAATAGCCACAGCTGACCCTGAAGCCTCCATGTCTATTCCAGTCCCTATTGAAGGGACAGGGAGCCATAGTGGATATACTGGAGGAGCTTGCAGGGTTTGGAGGTTAACTCAAAACTCAGGGACCCTGTTGGGGGAAGGTCCTGCATGGGGTTAGGAATCACCATGTCCTCAGCACCAACCTTGAGGCTGTTCCTCAACGGCAGAGCTCATGGCATGAGCAAGCCCAGATCACCATCCTTACCATCAGGGGCACAGCACAAGAGGCATGGAGCAGGTTTGGTGGCCACAGACAGGCCGATCACAGCATGGCCATCTCCCGAAGGTCCATAGGGATGAGGCATCTCTGAAGCAAGGCCAAGAAATCCAACCCATACCACCATGCCCAATGCAGGGCTTAGCTACAGCTCCAGGGTCTGTGGGGAGGTTCAGGGCTTTGCCCCCACACAAGGTTTGTAAAGGAAATTAAGTTATGCTGGAGCACTGAGGCCTTCACCATCACCTCCCGAGAGGTCTTGGTTCTGCTTTTCCCCAGCTTCTGGGCTGATTGTGTTGACAATCAAGTCCAACTTTGTGAGGAGGGAACTTGAAGGGTACAGACTTGGATTAAAATCTGCCTGGCAGGGTCCAAAATCTGTGGTTAGAGGTTGGAGGTGTCCGCAGGCATTAACTGCTGGTATCAACAGCCAGCAAAAGCTGCTTCTGGCAGCTCAGGTGCTCAAAGGCTGTTGATAAACTGGAGAGAGGTCAGATGGAAATCCAAAGAATATCTAAAACATGGAAAAGATGTCTTGAGAGGCTCAGAGGGCTTGACTGGTTTAGTTTATCAAGGACAGCTAACAGGGTCTGTAAGAACTTCCAGGAGGGTTCAGCATTTGATAAGACTGCCAGAGCTCAGGAGCCATGGCTGGAAGTCAAAGTCAGAAACAAGGTACCAAGGCCAAGCTGGTTAACCACTGCTGTGTCAGGCTTGAAGTCTCCAGTATCCTCATATCCCCATCACAGTGATGATTTGCCATGGTTAGGACTACTCCTACGCTGCTGCTGGCTAGTGCCACCACTCATTGCTGTGTGAAGTGGCCAAAGCAGCTTTCTGTGCCCACCCAGCACAGGGGCAGGAGGTGACAGCAGGTCCAAGAAGCCGTCCGTCTCCTGGCTCCCTGTGTCCTGAGACACTGGGGGATGTCTCTCACCTGAGCTGCAGTTCTCAGGTCTAGGTACAGCAGGGCTGGAGGGAAGCAGATGGGAGCTAAATGCCCAAATCCCAGGGCAGCGCAGGGAAATTTGTCTCTGCTGTTCCCCTGAGGCTTCTTGGCAGATTCCAGCCAGAGGAACCGTTGTTGCAGAGCAAACTGCTTGGCTGAGGAACCTGCACGAGCCCCATGTGAGGACTGGCTGCGTGTGCAGAGCCTCTCATGTAGGAAACCACCTTTTCTTATCTCTAATTCTCCCACCTCCAGACACTTCTCCGTGATGGCAAGAGGGAGAGCATCATGAGCACCCTCTTCATGGCCCCCTCCGACATTGAGAATGGGGAGAGCATTGTGTGCCGCGCTACCAACAAAGCCATTCCCAGCGGGAAGGAGACCTCCGTCACCATCGATATCCAACGTGAGTACCTCTGGGCGCTGTGTGGTCCCAGCCTCCCTCCTCACTCTGTTGCTGCCGGGATGCCGGGAATTGGGGGCCTTCTCTTTAGTGGATTTACTGGTGCCTTGAAATAGTGAAGATCTCATCTCCCCTGACCTGCCTGAAACACCAGACATGTGCCCTGACCCTCAGATGTCTCTGGAGCAGGAATGGAGCTGAGAAGCATCACCTCTGTAAGTGTTTAACAGCATAGCTACAGCCCACTCAGGCTTCTGGAGCCAAAGCGCCAGTTTCCAGTCTCCCAGGGCGTTCAGCAGTGAGTCCTTTGTGTGCTTCTCACTGCGAGAGCACGTTACACCTGGTCGGTGGGAAGCCTCCTCCTCATGAAATCCAGCTAATGCCAGTCACCCTCCGATGGGGACAGCAGCATGTCCACAGACGTCTCATCCTCGCTTTACAGTAAATCCATGAAGCAAAGCCTTCCCTCCTCAGAAAGGCACGTTTCACAGATCTCTTCGCCTCCGTAATAGCTGCTGCTCTCAGGCTCCTCCTGACCTCGCTCCAGCCGGGCTTCATTTGCACAGCCCGTTGCTGCAGCTGTATTTACCAACAGTTTGCAAGCGCAGACTGTTCAATATTCGCATGGCAGCTGCTTTCCAGAGTCCAATTAAAACTGGCTGAACAAACTTGATCGCAGCAGAAAATTCACCATTTAAAGGCTTCCAGCTTTTTGCTGCTGGAAGATGAAGAGGCTCTTGGGTCGCTGGGTAGCATGTCCTGACAGGAGTGGCCAGACACAATGAGATAATGGCCATGGTTATTTCACAGCCGGCAAACAGTTACAATAGCTGGAGACACGTGGGCATCTGCAGAAGCAACGCGAAGCCGGAGACATCATTTCGTCGTGCTGTACAGTGCGGGGCGCGAGACGTGAGCTGAATCCCTGAGCCCGGCCGAATCAGCTTTGAAAGGAGAAAGACCCAATAACGAAGACCAATTTCCACTTGGAGCCATTAAATACTCCGTGCTGTGAGAGTAATAATAATAATATCCCATCCGGCCATTAAACGTGTGTTGTTCTTAATGGGCTCTAATGAGGATATCCATTTCCCAGTGCGGGGGGTGATGGTGGCGCAGAAAAGACCAGGATGCGTTAACCAGCCTGTGGTGGGATGGATTCCATCCCAGTGCAGGAGTCTGCTCCGCCTGCTGCCCGGTCCGCTAGGTCTCGCTCCCAGTCTGGCAGGCAACTGGCTGCCTTCACTTTGCAAAGAGCTAAAGGAACTTTTCTCCAGCTAAAATTATCTGGGCCACTAGTTTCTCTGGGGAGCTGTCCTGGGCAGAGCTGCGAAGACAAGGGAGGCTGCGTGCTCTTCCACAGCTCCCTGGCAATGAAAGGAACTCCTTCTCCACACTTGGTTTCCAATGGCTAACAGGGAGCAGCAGCACCTTGGTGGGCAACCAAGGAGTGGTTTCTGCAAGAATAAGGAAGGAGGCAGGGGTGGGCTGCTGAGCAAACCCTATCCCAGCAGCTCCAGCACATCTCCACCTCCACCCTTGCCCAGCTGCATCGTCTGAAAAGAGGGCCCTGCAAAATAATCTCAGGGAACCAGAAATAATTCCAGGGAACTAGAAATAATCCCTCCTCCCAGGAAGCAGCAGCCTGGTAAATCACTCCTCCTGCTTCTACAACTCAAAAGAGCATCAAAACTGCTTGTGATCAGCAGAGAAACGCCAGGGCAGGGGGTTATTTCCAGCGTGCTGGGAGAGAATATCCTCCCTCTGCAGCTGATGCAGAGCTGGAGTTTGGCTGCCATCAATCTCACGCAGGCACTGCCCAGCCGTCTGAGCAATGAAACAGCTGAGTCATAAAAGCCTCCCCTTCCAAAGGAGAAAAAAAGGGGTGAAAAAGAAACAAAAAGGGAACTGAAGATAAAACCCCAGAGCAGGGTCTGTAATGGAAACACTAAGCGACTCCAGCTGGAACATCTGTTCAATGTGATTTCCGTTCCACCAGCCACATCAAAGTCAGTGAGTTATGCACCGAACATCACAAGTGGGATTAAAATCATGTTTAATAGTTTGATGTGCTATAAACTATTTATACTGCAGAGCCCACTGGCTCTACGGCAACGCACAGCCCCACACGCCGGGCTGAGGAGGAGCTGCTTCTTGCTGACCCGAAGCTGGTTGCTCCAAGTCTCCACACACACAGGCCATCACTCATTTGTACATAGTTGGGGTTTTGGGGTGGCAGGAAGGGTGTGAACTGCGCCTGAGGTTGAGGATTTTTATAGGAAGCGGAGCAGTTGTGGATGGGGGAGATCACACAATCACAGAAGAGACCTTTGAGACCAACCTTTAACCCAGCATTGCCAGGTCACCCCTAAACCCTGCAGCTCTGCATCTAGATGAGAGAAATAAGAATCTCCTTTGTGTTCATTCACAAAGGGTTTGGTTCCCTTTTCTGAGTCCTGCTGGTGAGTGGAAAATGCCATAGCTTGAGAGGCTCCTCAAAGGCTGGTTTGGAGTTGAGAGAAGTTTGGAAGGGCTTGTCTGTAGATCTGGAGGAAGAGGAGTGTGGAGAGGGATCTGCACCCACCGTGGAAGCACCCACAACCCACAGAGCTCAGCGTGGAAACCCCAATAACCACTTCCGAGGTGCTAATTCCAAGCGATGGGAGTTGAGGGGTTTGCTGAGGTCTCAGCAATGCTGGTGTCCTGCTGGGAGGTGCTGGTGAGGACTCACCATGCATGGTCTCTACCCAGGCTCTCCTCCCAGGCAGCTCCATCTGATCCCATCTCTCCAATTAATTACAAGCAGCCAGGTAGGAGCTGTAATTGTAGCCGAGCAAAATGACATGCTGATGAGTTACAACCCGTGCCCTTTCTTCCGGTATTTATTAATTTCCATTTCAAGCACCACAAGATGCACTCCAACACCCCAGCCCACACCTCGCAGGTAGAGAGCTTCTCCCAGTCCCATTTATGGAAGACGGGATCAAAGACTCCATTTCATTTGCTCTTTAGTTTTTAATCCCCTGGCTTGGGGGGGGGGGAGATGCTGTTTGAGTGCAGGAGGGAGCTGGGGCTCGTTTTAATACAAAGCGACTCCTCTCCTCTGTAAATCCTAAACCATCAAACAATGGGGAAGCTCCTAAAGAGAAGTGTGATTCATATTTAACAAAGGCAGGTGATTAGCTGTTGTTGTGTAACAATGGGGACGTGTCAGGATGCCTGCAAATGAATTAGGAGCCCACGATCTATCTCTGGGCTCCTCTGCCAGGGAAGCTCATTTATATTCCCAACTGCTCCCCATCTTTATTGTCATTTGAATTGCACATTTTAAAACGAGATTAGGGTAAATTGAAAATACCTATAATTTCCCTGTCATAATTTCCCATCAAGGAGGCAGGTGGTTTTGCTCGCAACAAAGCCTGGCTCTGCCTGGGTAAATATCATGGGGCTTAATGAGGTGAGGAGGAGGAGGAGGAAGCACTGCGGAGTGCCAGCCGCTGCCTTTCCCTCTCCCATCTCGCCCAAGGTCACCACTGGGGCCACTGACCAGTATCCCGTTGCTCTGTTTGCTGTCCTGCTCCCTGGATGGAGAACCCTGCTTCCCTCTCCTGCCTCTGCTCCTCACCTACCTGAGGTTTCACGTTTGCAAAGTGGAACCCAGACCAAGCTGTTCTCATACCAGTATGCCCAGTGAGAGCCACAGCTTCAGGAAAGGCCTTGATCAGGTGCCAGGTCTCTCCATGGTGGAGTTAGAAGCTGACAGAGAAACTTTCATCCCTATTAAACTCAACGACTCTCCTTGGGCTTGTGTCAGAGCTTCCCTGCTTCACAGCATCTGAGCAGTAAATGGAGCATCATAGAGTCATTTAGGTTGGAAAAGACCTTTCGGATCATCAAATCCAACCGACCGCTGCCAAGTCCACAACTAAACTGTGTCCCTGAGCCACTAAACCATGTCCCTGAGCCACTATACTCTGTCCCTTGTGTCATCTGCAGCTCTGTGATACTGACCCTGTCCTCTAGCACTGGGGTCCAGGTTGCCCCGCACACATGATGCTCAGGAAGGTCCTCTAAGCCAGCGGGTACCAACCAGGTGACCCCAGTACCATCTGCCTGGGCACTGAGCAGGGTGGGTGGCTGCTCAACTGCAGCCTTTCACAGAATCACAGAACCAGAAGCACAGAACATTAGGGATTGGAAGGGTCATTGAAAGATCATCCAGTCCAATAGCCACGCCATACCAGGATCCCCTAAACCAAGCTGCACAGGGGTTTTAAATGTCTCCAGAGAAGGAGACCCCACAACTTCCCTGGTCAGCCCATTCCAGTGCTCTGTCACCCTCATTGGGAAGAAGTTCCTTCTTATACTGACGTAGAACCCCCTCTATTCCAGTTCACACCCATTGTCCTATCATTGGATGCCCCTGAGCAGAGCCTGACTCTGACACCTCTGTCCTCGTGACACCTGCCCTTTCCATATTTATCAACATTCATGAGGTCACCCCTCAGTCTCCTCTTCTCCAAGCTCAAGAGACCCAGGTCCCTCAGCCTTTCCTCATAAGGGAGATGTTCTACTTCCTTCACCATTTTTGTGGCTCTTTCTTCAGCAGTTCTGTGTCCTTCTGGAACTGAGGGGCCCTGAACTGGACACAGGATTCCCGATGTGGTCTCATCAGGGCAGGGTAAAGAGGGGGAAGGACCTGTCTTGATCTGCTAACCACTCCACTTCTGGTCCACCCCAGGATGTCATTGGCCTTGGTGTCCACCCGGGCCCATTGCTGGCTCCTGGTCATCCTGCTGGCCACCAGGACCCCCAGCCCCATTTCTCCTACACTGCTCTCCAACAGGTCAGTCCTCAGCCTATACTGGTACCTGCAGTTGTTCTTGCCCAAATCCCAGACTGTACACCTGCCCTTGTTGTAGTTCATTAAATGTCTCCCTGCCCAGCTCTCCAGCCTGTCCAGGTCCCGCTGAATGGCATCACAGTCTGCTGGGGTGTCAGCCAATTCTCTCAGCTTTGTGTCATCAGCAAACTTGCTGACATTGTACTCTAATGCCTCATCCAAGTCATTAATGAATAGATTGAATAGGACTGGTTCCAGTACTGACCCTTGGGGGACTCCACTAGATCCAGGCCTCCCACTAGACTCTGTCCCATTGACCACTACTCTCTGGCTTCTATCCTGCAGCCAGTTCACGATCCACTTCATTACCCAATCATCCAGACCACACTACCTCAGTTTGGCTGCGACTGAGTTAAATGCCTTACTGAAGTCAAGATAGACCACATCCACCACTCTGCCATCATCTAGCCATCTGGTTATGCCCTCATAAAAGGCTATCAGGTTGGTCAAGCACGACTTCCCTTTCCTGAAGCCATGCTGATTGTCCCTAATGACCCTCTTGTCCTTTGCTGTGCCTAGAGACAGCGCCAAGGATGAGTTGTTCCATCATCTTTCCTGGGATGGAGGTGAGGCTGACCGGTCTATAGTTACCTGGGTCCTCCTTCTTTCCCTTTTTGAAGACTGGAGTGACATTTGCTATCCTCCAGTCCCCAGGCATCTCTCCTCATCCCCAGGACTTAGCAAAGATGACAGAGAGTGGCTTAGCAATGACTTCTGCCATCTCCCTCAGCACTCACGGGTGCATCCCATCAGGGCCCATGGATTTATGTCCATCCAGTTTGCTCAACTTATCCCTAACCCAGTCCTCATCAACCAAGGTAGGCTCCTCTCTGGTCTCAACTTCCTCTGGGACCTCAGCAGTCTAGAGTTTGATATCAGGACAACCCCCAGAAGTATAGACAGAGGCAAAGAAGTTGTTCAGTGTCTCTGCTTTCTATGTATCCTCTGTCTTCAGGGCACCCACCTCATTCAGCAGGAGGCCCACATTGCCTCTAGGTTTAGTTTTACCTGCAGTGTATTGGAAGAAGCCCTTTGTGTTTCCCTTGACCTCTCTTGCAAGGTTTAATTCCATGGAGGCCTTGGCTTTCCTACTTGCTACATCCTCTGACTAGAGCCTTGTAGTCATCCCAAGTGGCCATCTTCTCCTTCCATGACCTGTAGATTTTCTTCTTCCTCTTCAATTTGCCCAGCAGCTCCCTGTTTAACATATCGGTCTTCTGGCTCCCTTTTTTCCCTGTTCTCTACCTGGAAAGAATGTTGCTGAGATATTTAGGAAGAGGAGAGAGGCAGCAGGTAGAGGTGAACATAAAACATGTCCTATTTTCAGTGGTATTTTTGCATTTGCTCCCTCAGACTTGTTGAGGGAAGGAGAACTAGAGCAACAAATTGGCCTCAGCTCCTCCCTACAGCCCCAGCGCAGTCTGTGGTGGGACAGCTAGTTTTCCAGGCACCTATGAAACCTCTCCACAAGGCCATTTCTTTCTGCTTTTTCCCTCAGGTATGGTTCTAGCCTTAAACCCCAAAGCTGGAGGTCTAACTGCCCCCATCAGACATCATGAAAAACTAAAATGCTCTGAATATTCTTGCTCCCCACCCAAACATTTCACCCTTTCCTCGCTGGCTTTTGCTGGTGCTCTCCTATATTTCATTTGCTGCTAAAGCCTTTAGATGCTTCTCATGTGAAAAGGAAGAAGCGAAACCCAGCCCCAGCTGGAAGAACTGAAAGGCCTGTCACACCAGCAAGGACTTGGCAGAGATGATGAGGCTGATGAAAGAGCCGAAATGCTGCTTCCAAGCCAGAGGACACAAAAGATCGTCATTACACAGCGAGTTCTTAGGCAGGAGCTGCTCCAAGTGGGCGAGATTTTTCCCTTGAACAAGAATCAGAGCTGCCATTAGTGGTTTTGAAGAGAAATGCTGCATTGAATGGTGTTTGAGGCTCCTCTTTCTGTCTCCATCACTCCAGCCCTCCAGGACAGGAGCACTGTCCTCTACCCCAGCATTGAGGAGCCTCAGGACTAAAGCCTGCTGTGGCTTTAGGTCTCTCACAGGTTTGTCTCTGTCTTGTTGCAGATCCACCACTGGTGAACCTGTCTGTGGAGCCACAGCCAGTCCTAGAAGATAACACTGTGAAGTTCCACTGCTCTGCCAAGGCCAACCCTGCTGTCACCCAGTACAGGTAAGGGCACCCCACACAGCCTGCTCCAGCCCCATGCTGAGAGCTTCTCATGCTCCTCACCATGCAATGCTGACCTGACTCCACAGTGAGTGAAACAGAGCACCAGAACCTACTGCTCAGAGAGGTTGTGGACTCCTTCTCTGGAGACATTCCAAACCCACCTGGATGTTCCTGTGAGACCTTCTCTAGGTGATTCTGCTCTGACAGGGGGGTTGGACTAGGTGATCCCCAGAGGTCCCTTCCAACCCTACCAGTCTGTGATTCTAAGAGTGCTAAGCAGTTCCAGCTGTGGTTTCTGGTGGCCATTCCACTGCCTCCCATGTTTATCTGTGCTTGGTAGTCCTTCTGTATCACCCCATGGCCTCTGCTCTCCTCTGGCCAGGAGACACAATGGCTGGAGTCAGGCACAGCCCTGATCCCCACAGAACAGCAGAGACCTGCTGTAGCACCATCCTCCTCCCAGCAGCCCTGCTCCAACGGCTCTCTGACACTGCTCTTGCCCTGATGATGTTGTTACACATTGAGAGGCTCCAGCTGCCTCCACGTTCAGCCCCCTGCTACGTTTTGCTGCATGCAGCAAGTTCTCAGTCAGAGACTCACTGGCGCTTTGGAGTGGATTAAGAGTCCTGGCACCGGGCTGGCAGAGCCATCTGTTTGGAGACATAATGAGCAAAGCACAGCGAGTGAAATGTCTGTTATGGGAAAAGTCCTCTTATTGGGTTGGGTTTGTGGTTTTTTGCACACTCTTTCATGATTTGAACAAGGCAGCTCCACAGCTATCTTCCTCGTAACCCTTAAGTAGCCACCATAAGCCACTCTAGCTCCAACAACTCAGAAGGGGCCACAGCAGAGGTTCCTGGGCTGGAAATGTGAGGAATGGGCTCTCTTTGAGTAGGACATTCTCGTGGAGTGGGACATGCTTCTTGAGCCTGTAGGGTTGTTGCTATCTCCTGGGATCTTCAGTCAGTGCTCCATTCAGCTCAGAGCAGGTCATGAGCAGTTGGGGAACTCAGTTTGGCACTGATGAGGCCATCACCAGAGATCAGTTGCAACTGCAAGAGGTGTGGGATGAAGACAGTGGATGGTGTTCCCCCACACCAAGACAGTCCCAGGCCTCCCTTGGTCAGTAGTCCCAGAAGATAGGGCAGGGACTGAAGAGTTAAGTGTTCACTGTGTTGCATTCAGTTGATCTTGTTTGCTGCAGATGGCTCCTGGGTTAGAAAACACCCCCTGTCTCAAAGGTTTTGTGATGGGTATGGCAGCTGGGGTGGGTTGGCATCACCCTTTGGGACAAGAGAGCATCACACTCAGCATCCCGGCTCCATCTCTTGGCCAGGAGGGTCCATGCCTGAGCCCACACAGAGACACGGACAAGCAGGTACGCCTGCGTCCCACCACTGCCATCCACCGCTCATCACTCCTGCCTTCGCATTAGCAGAGTGCACGCACAGCCGCGCAGTCAGAGCCGGTTCTGCAGCAGCGTCGGTTGATAATAACGGAGGAGGCACCTCCAGGGACAGGTTACCATGACCTGCCTCCTGTTAGGCTGGTACAGCTTAATTAGTGCAATTGAGTTTGCTGGGAGGAACGATTCCTTCTGGCTGGGTATTTGCTATCAGCACAACAAAGCAATAATTGCGTTCCTGGTTACACACAAGAGTTATTAATTTGAGAAGTCAATTAATGTCAAAGATACAAATAGCCCTGGTTTCATATTTACAGTTAGGAGGAAAACGAAGCGCGTGACAATCAGGGGAAGGAGCTGGGCAGATGTCCCACGTGGGTCTCACACTGCGATTGATTCTGGTGCAGTCAAAGGCAAAACAACCGCCTTTGGCCAAGGAATCAAATGGTGGCAACATTTCTGCTCCAGAGATGGCCTGATCCTCATCCCGAGAGCCTGATCCTCAGCAACAGGGGCCTTCACATCATCCCTGAACCTGTCCCAGGCTGATCCCTGAGCACTGGAGCAGCATCACAGGCTCCCATCAGGGGGTTTTTCCTTCCTTTTGGCTGTTTCAACCCTCTGAGTGTCCAGAACAGCACTGCTCTGCTCCACCAAAGAGCTGATGGACCCACTATGCTTCTCCTGTCCTTGGTGCTGTCTTTTAGTGCAGGGGTTTGCTGTTCCCTGGAGCTGACACTGCCACCCACAGCCTCTTCTTCTTACTCCTCAAGGCTAAGTTCTTGCAATTCTTCCCATCGCCTGGGTGCTGGGATTTCTGCTTTGCTGCACGATGCATTTCATGGTGGACTTCACTATCAAAACTAATTGCACCTTCTTTTTTCAGCTTAGGCTTCCTTGTAAAAGGCAGGTTTGGGGAGGGAAAAAGGAGCCATGAAAGATTCCAGCATTTGGGGTTTCTCACTTCCTAAGATGCCTGAACACTTTTAACATCACACAGGGTTTTCCCTACCATGGTGACAAGCAAATAGAATTCAGCAGGGCTTCCTTCCACTTAATGGCTCTGATTGATTGTGGGGGGATTCGCTTGCCTTCCTAAAGATCCCAAAACTCTTCACAAACCATATGAAAGCGGCAGATTGAAGCTTGGAGTCCTCCAGAGCGGGGCATCCAAACAAGAAGCACCTTCCCTCTGCCTGGTGGGTAGAGGAGTGGGATGTAGAAAGCCACAGGACTGAGGTACTTGAAGGTGCAGCCACAGAGAATGTGAACTTAGTGTCTTCCCCAGGGTGCTCAGAACCCTGTCACTAGTCAAAATGTGCTTATTCTGCCTTGAAAACAAACAGAGAAAGAGGGAGTTTAATTTGTCTCCCCAGGGAGAGGACTGCCCTAATGTATCTCCCACAGCTTCCCTCATCCTCACACAGAGATATCAGATCCTGGTCTTCAGCAGACATTTGTTTTTAACGACTCACAATGATTGTCAGGAAACAACACTGAACACAAAGGGAAAATGTCTCAACACTGTAAATCCCCTTTTCAGGGCATAAATCCACAGCCAGCCCTGCGGGACCATCCCTGCTTCACATACACCAGTCAGCCATCACCTTGCTCAAGTGTCCAGTTCTGGGTCTCTCAGTTCCAGAAGGACACAGAACTGCTTGAGAGAGTCTAACCCAGAGCCACAAGGATGACGAAGGGAGTGGAGCATCTCCCTGATGAGGAAAGGCTGAGGGAGCCAGGGCTCTGTAGCTTGGAAAAAAGGAGACTGAGGGATGACCCCATTAATGTTGATAAATATGGAAAGGGTGGGTGTCATGAGGATGGAGCCAGGCTCTGCTCAGGGGCACCCAGTGATAGGACAAGGGGCAATGGGTGTGAGCTGCATCAGAGGAGGTTCCATGTGATTCTGTGATCAATCTGAGAAGGAGCTTCTTCACACTGAGGGTGCCAGAGCACTGGAATGGGCTGCCCAGGGGTGTTGTGGAGTGTCCTCTGTAGAAGTTTAAAAACCACCTGGCCATGTTTCTGTGCAGCTTGGTTTAGGGGATCCTGCTGTGGCAGTAGGATTGGACTGCGTCTTTCGAGGTCCCTTCCAATCCCTAATGTTCTGTGATTCTCTGAGTTCTTGAGGGACAATAAGTTCGGCAGCAGCTTCACTCCCCGCGTTCCTGTGTCTGGGAAAAGAGAGCAAGGTTGAACATCTCACCCCAGCGTGCCCCAAGAAACCCCATGGTCCTGCTAAAGTAGGTTTTTAAGCACAGACCTCTCAGACTCTTTGTTAGGATGGTCAGGGAAAAGAAGCAAAGCCCAGTGCAATTTCCCAGGAGATAAAAATCCCCCGCAGTGTCCCTACCCAAACCACCTCGCTAGAGAACAGCATTTTGATGAAATCAAGGCAGCTGCTCTTTCCTGAAGAAGTTTTCCTCGTGCTCTCTTATATAAAACATCACTTGCTTGTGGTTTAGAATGCAGGAAAGCCTGGTTAGAGAGGAGACCTCGGAGCAATGTGCTCCCAGAGCCAGAGCTGGGAGTTACTGCATCGTCTCTTCTGGGAGGCAGTTTAATGACATTTTGTCCAAATTGACAAGTGTCTGTGAAATATTTGGCCTTGGTAGCATTTTCTGATGTGAGAAAAAGCCAGATCCCCTCTGCCTTAAAATTCACTGGCATCTCCTGATGCTGGGGGGCAGCAGGGCTGGGGCAAGGTGTCCTGTGCTGGAGACACAGTTCCTGTGCTCCTTCCCAGCAGCTGAAGCTGAAACCCCAGCCTGCCCCCCTTGCTGGCAGCCACAATCCCTCGACAAGGAGCATCTTTTTCCCTAGGGGAGTTTGCTCGCCCGCAATGTCACCTAGGCTGTCACTCGCTTCTGGACATGGGACAGGCTGATGTCACCAGAAGCTGCTCTGGGGAGGCTGGCAGGGTGTCGCAGTGAGGCGTGAGCGGGGTTTTTCTGGCACAGGGATGAATTAACCCTGGCAGCAGGGGGGTTGCTTGTTTGCATGTTTTCCCTCTCGCCATGTAAATAAATCTTTGCACAGACACATCCTATAGCTTCTGTAAGGTCTTGTACCCCACCTGGCCTGGTTTTACTTCACCTCCACCACGAGCAGGTCCCCTTTGCACCTACAGTGCAGCTCAGTCCACCGAAACACCACTCTGCAGCTCCTTGTTGTGCCTCTGCAGCATCTTCTGCTCAAGACAGGCTCAGGGGGACCCAGGCTGCTCGGCAGCTCCTCCATGGACATGTCTCCACCTGCTTTGGGCCCAAAGGCCAGCAACACTCCCTGATGTCCCAGCAATGGTGGGGGAAAGCTCTCTCTTCCTACCCACCTCTGTGTCTCCATGGACAGCTGTGGGATGGGGAGGAGGGAGCCGGAATTTACTGAATTTTGTTTTGCTGTGAGCGAGCGGCCGAGGAAGGCAAAGGGAGGCAGAGTAATTAACTGTCGTCGTTGTTCTGCCACCTCCGATGGCGCCTAAAATTAATGGAAAGCAACAGAAGTCAGGGCTACGTGAACCGACTCACAACCAGGGCTCCTCTTTGCTCACTTCAGATCTCTCTATTTGCCAATCTTCTCCTGGCTTTTGATGTCTGTTGTGTGTCTGTGGGGTGTTTTTTTTCTGCTGTTATTATTTATCACTCACAGTAAGAAAGAGAATCTTTAAAGTGGCAGAAGAAAATGGGGAAGTTTAATATTGCAAGAGGCAGAGTCCCTCGGCCTTTCAGGCTCCTGTGACGATGATTATTTCTGCAGAGCGATGGGAGCTGGGACAGGCAGGGCAGTGACACGTCTCTCGCTCCTGCTCAGTGCTTTGGTGCTCTCACCCCAAAGGGGAGCAGAGACCTTTGCAGATGATGGTCTCTTTGTTGGCATGGGGTGGGAGGGACATTCAGAGCCATCAGCTGCAGCTCTGGGCACGGCTGTACTTTCAAAACAAGGCGTGGGGTTGATGGACAGGCAGGCGTAGGTGGAAAGAGAGAGCTGCTCCCCTCCCCAGCTTTCACTAGGTTCTGGCACTGAGTTTGGCAGCTGCAAACAACAGGTCAATGTGTTGTGGGTCCTTCTCTGGATCCCCACGGGTCCCATCTTGGGTCACCATTGTCATGGGTTAGAGACCCCAACTACATTTTAACCAAGAGCTTTTAGCTATAGCATCAGACACAAAGGGAGGGTTTAACAAACCCGCTGATGGATCTGCAGGCAATGGAACAACTGACTCAATTTGGAGAAGAAAGATGCCAAGACATTTTAATTAATTCCCCAAACATAAGAAGAAACCCCACACAGACACAGACACAGACAGATGGAGTTTGTTCACACTGTTCCTACACTGAACTGAGATAGAATGTCCAGATAGAATGTCCAGATTGTCCATTGTAGACAGCTCCTCCTCCTCTCTGAAATCACAGTGGTCATCCAGCTTTGCTCTGGATCTTCGTAAATCTTCAAAGTTCAGTGTTGTCACAGCCTCTCCGGGTCCAGGCAAAGCTGCCCATCCACCACAGATTTTCTTCAGAAGCTGTAACATTTTGTCTCAGTGACAGCAACGCAACTCCCAACAGACACCAAGGTGAAGAGAAGAAGAAGAGGAAGATGAAAGTTGCTGGAGGCAGGGGATGAAGAAGAGAAGGAGTGAGGGGACTTCTCTTTTCAAACTTTTTAAATCCAAATATTTCTGCAGAAAACAGGCAAATTAAACTTCAGCTTTTAAAGCATAAAAGTCCACTCTCCGGAGTTGTGCGGGATGTGGCACAAGGTCCAGCTGGTGCTGCAGCAGAAGTCTAGGGATGGGAGAGGCTGGGGACGGTGCTGCACCATTTCTTCCCCGTCCTGTAGCAGAACAGGGATTGCATCCTATAGCAGAATGGGGCTGCAGGTCAAGGCTTGAGCCACACCTTCATCCCAGCTCATGGGCAGCCTGGTCAGGATGTGCCAGATGTTGGGGCCAGCTACAGCGTTCTCCTGTCCTCAGCCCCACCATCCCGCTGTCCTCAGCTCCAGTATCATCACTGGTGCATCCCTGCTGGCTCAGCTGGAGGCAGGAGCAGTGTTTGTTTGCTCACTCAGTGGGTTCAGGTCTGCAGAAATGACCTTCTTGTTTGGTAAACACAGTTTTATCTCTGAACCAACAGCACGCTGTCACTCTTCAAATATTAATCCCAGCTCAACTGTTTCTTAAAGAAGTTTTCTTTAAAGGTGGTGGGGATCAGACATACCTGACAGGACAGAGTGTCCCAGCCTCCCCCTCTGCCTTTGCAAGTCACTTGTTGCTGTTGCAAAGGGGCAACAACAAGGAAGAGATTGAGTGCCCAGCTCATTCTTCCACCCTGTTCCAGTGGGTCCTAGCTCTGGGTGGATTTGGGGTGGACGTTTCCCACCCAGCCTCAGGAATTTCTGTGAATGGACCGTCAGGAGATCACCAGGGATAGTACACTATGCCCAAGAACAGGTCTATGAGTGTTTTGGCTGCTGGTCCCAGGGGATAAAGCAGCAGGTTTTGTGATGTTCAGGCAGATAGAGAAAAATCATACCTGGTATTGAGAAGTTCTGAGAAGGGAAGGAGAAAATGGCACTCGGCAGCAGTGCTTTGGCCTCTCAGCCTTCCCCTGAGCCATCCCACAGGGATTCAATCCATAGAGACACATTCCTACATTTTGTTTTAACAGACCCAGAGGAGAAGCTCAAACCCCACAGTGTATCACTGCTGTCTTTGCTTTGGGTCTCATCTGCACAGTTCTGGGACCTCCTGGCATCTTACCAGACCTATTCATGAGATGCTGCAGGCTGCATATAGTGCTGGAAACAGCACCGTTATGGCTTGGAAGTTTGCTCTGGAGTTTCCTCAGGTGCTTGAACCAGCTCCCCTCAAGGCTTGGGAGAAGCAAGCATGTGGTTATAGCAGAGGAGGAAGCTCAGAATGAAGAGTGGTGGGTCACTGGTTCATGTGCGGTACCTAGGGATCCCCATCCCTAGTTACTCACACTCAGTCCTTGGGTATCAAGCCTGTTTGGATGGTTTCCCCTGTGCCAGAGGGCTTCCCCAGAGTTGTGTCCCAAGCAGGAGTCAAGCAAAGGGAGTCAACCCCATGTCCAGGCAGTGAGGAAAGTGGGGCTGGGCTGATCACGGTGAAGCCACGTGCTTCATCCCTAGGGGTTCTTGGGGAAGGAAGAGTCTTAGGAATTGCACAGAAAGAGTCACCCCAGGCACTTGGAGCAGATGTGTCTCCCCAGTCTGCCCTCTCTCCCTAGCTCCTCTGCTCGGTCAGCTGGGTGTGCACCACAGCTACATTCCTTGTGAGGGGCCGGGGAAGGTGATTTTGAAGGATAATGCTCTTCCATGGCACTGAAGCTGTCCCTGCCTCTTCCATTTACATTCACAGATCCATAGGCTGGAAAGGCCAGAAGGGATTATCGGATCGTGGGAAAGTGATGCAGCGATTCAGGGCAATGCATTTCGTTGGCAGCTTCTGACAGAGAAGCAGCAAATGATCCATTTAACGGGCACGACTGGAGCTGGCCGCAGCCAAGCCACAGCAGTGGCCATTTTCCCCCTTCTGGCACTCCAAGACTGGAATAGATTTTAACATGTGATTGGGATGGCTTAGAAAAGTGTCTCCCAGGACTTGTGTTTGGAATGCCACTCGCTTTCTTCTGCCTGTTCACAAGAGGCCCCAAATCAAAGGGAACATCCCCCCCACATCCCACTCCCTGCCTTCCCCACAGCTTCAGATCACTGAGCCACCACCTAACTGGCCTGTTGTTTGTCTCCCCAGCAGCCTCTGCTGAGGAAGAGGGAGCTGCAATATTAAGCTCTTATTAAACGGCAATCACATCTCTATTAATATTTAAAAGGGACTGTCAAGGGTTTGAAATGCACTGCAGAGCTGCCAGCAACTACAGACGCAGTGTGAAGTGCATGGCTGCCTGGACATCCTTCCCCGTGTCTGTCAGGCTGAGTCACACTCTCAAGGGAAAAGTACCTGGACATCTGTGCTGGGGACAGCAAGGGGATCTGGGGCAGCCCCACACAGTCCTGCAAAGCTTCAGGGGTCCCTGAAGGCCAGGAGGCTGCAGGGAGGTGATGTAGGGAACAGCTCAGCAGACGTCTGATCCAGGCAAGAGGCATCTCAGCAGTTACAGGTGGAACAGTCACTGCTTTTGCAGCCACTCTCAGGACCTGCTCCTTTCTTCAGTCCAGCTTGGGGCAAGTGTCCAGGCTCTCCTTGGAGTCATTGCCTTCCTCTCCCTAGCTCCCATCTGCTCCCTCCTCCTCCAGCGACCGTGGCTGCCGTCTGTCCAGCAGCAGGAAGCTGCGTGTCCATATGCTGTCCCTCGGCAGGGCTGTCACCTCGCCCGCTGCCTCCCGCAGCCAGGCTCAGCAAGGGAGGCAGGAGAAGCCGGAGTGGGGAAGGGGGCCCGCAGGCATTTCACAGCAGCGACAGAATAAATCTCATTTATAGACACAGCAAAATGCGGCTAAAGCGGGAGTTGAAATGAATGCAAAGCACACAGAGGTCTCGAGTTATCGGCACTGTAACATTTTCCCCGACTATCTCTGTTTTCCTGCCCAAGTTTGTCTTTGTAGCTTCCTCCCAGACAACTAGACCTTTGCTCTGAAGTGAAAATGAAAACTGAGGGAAAGAGAAAAAAAATCCCGGAAAATGAATTCTTCAGATCTCCTTGGTGATGCATCAGCCCCATCTGCCAGCTCCCTCTGACAGGGAGCCGAGCGTGGCTGGGCGGCAGGTGGAGACAGAAAGTCAGGCTGCAAAAAACCCAAAATGAAGTAAAATGGAAGCACAGATTTTTTTTCCCCACAGCAAGGCTGGGTTGTGGGAAAGCTCAACCAGGGTTCCAGGTGAGACTGGGAAGTTGAAGAGGGAAGAGCACTCCCAGGCTCAAGGAGGTGTGAGGGTGAGGACAAAGGTGCTTTGTACTCTTGAGTGAAGCTCCCTGATGTAGGAATGAGTCCAGGTACTAGGTTAAATGGGGGATGAAGCAGCCATCCCCAGCTGCTGGATTCGATGGAGCCTTTCCAAGTGAGGAAAGTGGTGGAGGCATTTTGCTGTTGGTTTCTTCTCACAAGGAAAAAGTGATAGGACAAGAGGAGAGGGCTTCACGTTGCACCAGGGGAACCTGAGGTTGTCCCTGAGGAGAAACTTCTTCCTGGACAGGGCCTTCAGGCCTTCAAACAGGCTGCCCAGGGAGGGGGTTGAGTTGCCATCCCTGACCATATTTCACAGTTGTGGAGATCTGGAGCTCGGGGTCAGGGTTTAGCAGTGAGTTGGGACAGTTGGGTTCGTGGTTGGACTCAATGATCTTGAAGGTCTTTCCCAACCTAAACCATTCTAAGATTCCGTGATTCAGAAGCACTAACTGAAACATGGGCTGCACCATGGTTGTAGCCATTTCTGTCCTGGCCAGGGGCACCGGCGCCCCACTGAGCCTCAGAGTCCTTCCAGACTGTTTGCCAGCACTGGTGTGAACCTGTCTTCAAGAACACCTTTGCACCNGAGGGCTTCACGTTGCACCAGGGGAACCTGAGGTTGTCCCTGAGGAGAAACTTCTTCCTGGACAGGGCCTTCAGGCCTTCAAACAGGCTGCCCAGGGAGGGGGTTGAATTGCCATCCCTGACCATATTTCACAGTTGTGGAGATCTGGAGCTCGGGGTCAGGGTTTAGCAGTGAGTTGGGACAGTTGGGTTCGTGGTTGGACTCAATGATCTTGAAGGTCTTTCCCAACCTAAACCATTCTAAGATTCCGTGATTCAGAAGCACTAACTGAAACATGGGCTGCACCATGGTTGTAGCCATTTCTGTCCTGGCCAGGGGCACCGGCGCCCCACTGAGCCTCAGAGTCCTTCCAGACTGTTTGCCAGCACTGGTGTGAACCTGTCTTCAAGAACACCTTTGCACCCACCCTTCCAGCCAACTTTGCAACCAAATACCTGGGAGCTCCCAGAGACCTCCTGATTTGCTGCCCAGCAAAGCTGCTTCCTGTAAACATCTGTAGGGTCTGGAGAGATCTGAGGGTTGTGTTTTCCTGGCCTCTGTGGTCACCTCTCCTTCAAGACAAACTCCTGCAGACTGGAGAAGGTGACTGGGGAGGCAGCATCATTGACTCCTCCAGCCAGGCCTCCTCTCCCTTTGTGAGGAGAGGTGACAGCTCTTCCAGCCCAATTTAGCAGTCTTTAATCTGAGTTATTCCAAACCACACTCGCCACTTCCTTCATGTGCTCCCGCAGGATGATGGGCTGATTTCACACAGCGAAAAGCCTTAAGCAAATCTTGTCACACGAGAAAATTGATTTTTCAAAACTGACTTTTACAAGATTACTGGCATTTTCCCCCCTCATCTTTCTTCTATATCATTCCCTTCCAGTCTCACGAGGTGGCTTCAGATCTAAGGAAATTAGAGATGCTGTGACTAAATTGAAAATGTGAAAAGGGGAAGAAGAGGCAAAGAGAAGAGACACCCATCACATTGTCTCCTGCTGCCTCTGAAGGCTACAGCTCTGTGTGCTTCCTTCACCTCTTCACCTCCTTCACCTGTTCTACTGCCATAACCTCCATGCGATGGCAGGAAAGTCTGTTGAAGGATTCCACCAGCATCTCCCAGGGACCATACCCTCGCGGGCGTTCCTTGGTGATCCCAAGATATTTTTTCCTTTCACCCGCCCCCAACCTCCCATTTTACTTTAGAAAGAAGACGTTTCCTCCTGCCACTCAACTCATAGACATCTCAGTGTGTTTTGTTCCAAAAAAAAATGACAGGGGAGGAGGAGCTGCCTTGAAGTCGTTTCAGACAGCTTAAAATCTGCTAAGCTTTTGTGTTTCTGCGGTATAAATAATGAATCCTCTTAGAGCTCCTGAGTCAGGAAAGACATTGGTTTAAGAGGCCTTCAGCAACCTTTGAGGTTTCTCTGCTTTCATGCCATGAGTGGGGAACATGGACAATCAAGGTGGGAACGCTGAGGTGAGAATGTCCTGGGATGGGGACAGGGGTTGCTTCCTCCTCAGCCCCACTGAGGTTTCACTTCTTTGCTCTGCTGTTGCAGTTTTCCGGGGTTAGAGAGGGGTTTAAATGGAGAATGAAGCTGTTAGTGTCTACTTCTCTCCCTGTCTCTCCTCCAGTAAACCAGTTGGGATTTGGTCACTGCAGTCAGCATTGGTTATTGTTCATCTGACTGATTGCCCAAGCAGCATCCTTGGAAACGTCTCTGCTTATAAGAGCTGTCAGGATAGCTTCAGAATGTAGGCCAGCACGCATGGCACGAGGAGGAGAAAACCCAGCGGATGCTGGCGTCCCAGAATAAACCCATCAGGTCCCACTTGCCCCCCAGGAACACATGTGCTGGTAGTTCCCCAGTACACGTGACTGGGATGCTGGCAGCAGGAAGGCTTGTCCTGCCACATAGAGGTGGCTGGCACTTGGATCGGCCACTGAGCTTGGACGAATGTTGCATGGACTCACTCTGCTGGGAGGTTGGGTCGGGTTCACTGGGAAGCAGCAAAACTAGGGGAAGGCAAAAGAGAGGTTGGCAAAGCTGAGCTGGGGCCATTCCTGGCAGGAAGGCTGGATGGTTTTGGTGGTGGTGTGAAGTGAGTTTGGCATGGCTAGTCAGTGTAGGCAGCACCCAGCCTAGCAAATCCCAACCCAAGCAAGACCCAAAAGGGATCCTGGTCTCATCCAGGGGTCAAATCATGGAGTAATTCTGTGAACTTCAGATTTGAAGTTCCCCTGGTTTTGCGTTGCTTTGCTCTGTGGAAGCTGTTGGCAGATACTAAAGCGAAGGAAGAACACAGGCTGTTGGCTCAGGATCAGGCCGTTTGTCTGTAAAGCATCAAGCACCACTTATTGCTCAGCTCGGCTTTGCCATTGGAGTGTGTAATTAAGAACTTAATGGTTTTTTACTTCTGGAGACTTCTCTTTTTTTTTTGAGATGTTGTTTCTTGCCGATTCGTACGAAAGTCGATCGGTAATTTCAAAGCTCTTGCTGTACGCAGCCACATTTGATTATTTTCTCATAACGTGGCTGAGGAGAACAGAGCTTTACCAGGGGGATTTGAGACTCTCAGCCAGGAATAAAGATTTGAGATGACAGACGGATGGTTGGCATAACGGGTGGATGGTTGGATCGACAGGCGACTGTTTGACGTGACGCAGTGGTGGTGATTGACAGGCACATTGGTCAGGCCACACATCGAATACTGGGGGTTGGTTTTGGGCACCTCAATTCAAGAAAAAATGATGGTGCTGGAGTGGGACCAGAGAAGGTCAATGAAACTGATTAAGGGCCTGGAGGACAGGTCTGATATCAGGAGTGGCTGAGAGAACTGGGGCTGTTTAGTCAGAGGAAGAGAAGACTGAGGGTTGACCTAATCACCCTCGAAAACTACCTGAAGGAACACTGTAGAGAGGTTGGTGCTGGTCTCTTCTCACAGGTCATTAGTAACACAACAAGAGGAAATGGCCTCAAGCTGCTCCAGGGAAGGGTTAGGCTGGACATAAAAGGAGGTTGTAGCAAGGCTGGTGTTGGTCTCTTCTCGAAAATTGCTAATGATAGTATGATGGGAAATGGCCTCAAGTTGCATCAAGGGAAGTTTAGATTGGATCTTAGGAAGAAGTTCTTCCTGAGAGAGTGGTTGGGCCCTGGAACAGGCTGCCCAGGGAGGTAGTGGAGTCACCCTTCCAGGTGTTTAAAATACAAGTAGCTAGAGCACTTGAGACCATGGTCTAGGGGTTCCAGAGATGTTAGTAGGAGGGCTGGACTTGATGATCCTGGTGATCCTTTCCAGCCATGATGATTCTATGATTAGTTAAAAAGGCCTTGGAACAGGCTGCCCAGGGAGGGGGTTGAGTCACCATGCTTGGAAGTGTTTAAAGTTCATTTAGATGCGGTGCTTAGAGATCTGGTCTAGTGGTGACCTTGGTAGAGTAGGGTCGTTGGTTGGACTTGATGATCTCAAAGGTCTTTTCCAACCTGAGTGATTCTATGATTCTGTAGTTGGACTGATGGATGGTTGGTTGGCTTGATAGATGGATGAATTTCACATGAAGAGATGATCTTTGGATGAGCATGCAACTTCATTCTGCTTTTCCCCCTGAATTTGCCAGTCTGTTTGTGTCATTTGCAATTCCTCCTCACAAATTGCCAGATCCCCCCATTACTCACAGTTTGGCCAGTGGGAGCCCATGTCGTGTTACAGAGAAATTGCTGCACTCGGCGTCTTCTGCAAGATTTCCACATAACAAGAACTCAACCTCCCGGCACAATTGCCTCCACAGATAATCCTAAGTTGAATTATTTGATGTAGACACTGTTCAGCACTGAATAATTAACTCTTCTGGCAGGACCAACCAAGGAACCTGCCAGAGAAGCTGCTGTTGCCTCACACCAACCTGAGGACCTGCCAAAATCCAGAGAGAAAGAGCCTACAAAGGGCGTGAATGGTGGGATGGCAACAGCAGCTGTCACGGGGAAGGAAGGGCTATAGAAGGAGAATTGATGCGTTTGCTCAGAGCTGAGGCAGGAGACTCAGGCTGGTGGCACCATGTCTAGAACAGCATCACCTGGCTGTTCAGTAGGAACAAGGCTGGTCACCTCCCTTGAAGAGTTAACATAAACCTGCCCCACGTTCTATCTGCTCTCCCCGCACCAGTGAGGGGGCAGGGTGGTGCATGCTCAAGCCCTCTCACACTACAGGCATCAAACCACAAAGACCAGGTCAAAACCTCAGGGGAGCTTTAGGAGTCAGCCAGGAGTGAGAAAGCCCTTTGAAAAGCACTAGCCACCCAACAGCTCTCTGGCCTTGCAGGAGAGGAGGGAGGGCAGGAGCTGGTCTTGCCCACTGTGTTGGAGTCCCCAACATCAGGACACAGTGCTCCTAGAAGATGCCCAGAGGAGAGCAACTCAAATGATCGAAGGGCAGGAGCACTTCCCATATGAGAACAGGGTGAACAAGTCGTGGTTGTTCAGCCTGGAGAAGAGAAGACTCCCAGGTGACCCTGTAGCAGCTTTCCAGTAGCTGAAGTGGACTACAAGAAAGCTGGAGAGGGCTTTTGGCATGGGTGGTAGTGAGAGGACAAGGGGAAAGGGTTCCAGACTTGAAGAGGGGAGATTGAGGTTGGACTTGAGAAACAAATTCTTTCCTGTGAGGGTGCTGAGATGCTGGAACAAGTTGCCAAAGGAAGTTGTGGCTGGTTCATCCCTGGGAGTGTTGAAGGCCAGGTTGGCTGGGGCCCTGAGTAACCCGATCTAGTGAAGACATCCCTGCCTTTGCGGTGGGGTGGAACTAGATGATCTTTAAGGTCCCTTCCCACCCTGGCCATTCTATGATCACTTCTACCCTGAAGCCAAATAATTTGGTAGCATTAGTGATCTAAAACACACAGTTCCAGCCCAGCTTCAAGATCCCCCCAGCAGCAGATTTCTTACAGTGGGGTTTTCTGTCTCCTTTTACTACTGGTTGGTTGTTTTTTCCTGACAACCTCAAAAGGAATTGCACATTGAGGAGTAAAGCTGCAAAGGCCACAAGTGCAGATGATGGGGTTTGAGTGAAAAATAGGAGCTGTAGCAGAGGAAGCAGTGAGTTTGAGCTTCACAGCTTAGAGTCACTTTTACGCTAAGTGGGAGGATGGGATGAACGTGGCAGAGAATTAGCGCTTTGACATGTCGGCATCCATAAATCTGGCTCAAGAATTCTGCCACGGTGGGTGGAGTGGGGTAGGAAGACCCCAGAAAAGAGTAATCCTGTTAAACGTCTTGAGGAAACACAGCCCACGTGGTGAAATTGGATTAGCCAACGCGCACAAGAAATAATAGTGAAGCTGTTAGTCGTGGCTATCGTGTGGTGGGATAAGGCAAGAGAAATGAGCTGCAGCAGTGCTGCCAAAGGGGTGGAATCCTCCCAGGAGAGGTCGCACCTCTGAGCTGACCCAGGTCTAAGAGTAGACTCACCCTTGCCCAGGATAAGCAGTTGTGGCAGCTGGCTGTCCTAGCCTGCATCTTCATACCTGCCTGAATGAGCTTAACTTCTCTGCACCTAGAGAAAAACAAAAATCTAAAACCAGTTATTTAATTGGGAAAAACAAATAGAATATTCACATGATCTTATGACTCCAGAGCTGGGAATTTAAGGAGGTGAGAGGGGTTGGTGCAAAAGAGGGTGAACTTGTGGGAGGGGAGGGATAACCGAGGAGGTCCCAGATGACTGGAGCTTGGTCACTGTGGTGGCCATCCACAATGAAGGGCTGGAAGGAGGATCCGGGGAACTCTAGGTCTGTCAGCCTGACCTCGGTGCCTGTCCAGGTTATGGAGCAGCTCATCCTGAGGGCTGTCAAGCGGCAGGTACGAGGCACAGCCATCATGGGTCTAGGAAAGGAAGGTCTTGTCTAACCAATCTGATCTCATTCTGCAACTGAGTGGCCCACCAAGTAGATGAGGGGAAGTCTGTGGATGGGGTCTACCTAGACTTCAGCACATCTGTCAACACAACCTCCCACAGCACCCTCCTGGAAAAGCTGGCAGCCCATGGCTTGGATGGGGACAGCCTCGGATGGGTTAAAAACTGGCTGGATGACCGGGCACAGAGAGTGGTTGTGAAGGGCGCTGCCTCCAGTTGGTGTCCAGTGACCAGTGGTGTCTCCCAGGGATCAGTGCTGGGCCCAGTTCTATTCAGCATCTTTACTGATGACCTGGGTAAGGGGATCAAATCTTCACTTAGTAATTCACAGATGACACCAGGTTGCAGGGCAGTGTCAGTCTGCTAGAGGGAAGGAAGATGCTGCAGAAAGATCTGGACAGGCCAGGTCAATGGACAGAGGCCAACGGGATGCAGTTTAACAGGGCCAAGCACAGGGTCCTGCACTTTGGCCACAAGAACCCCCTGCAGCTACAGACTGGGGGATGAGTGGCTGGAGAGCAGCCTGGCAGTGAGGGGCCTGGCAGTACTGGGTAACAACTGTCCGAACAGGAGCAGGTGCCCAGGTGGCCCAGAAGACCAATGACATCCTGGCTTGGATCAGCAGGACTAGAGAGGTGATTGTCCCCCTGGACTGGGCACTGGGGAAGCCTCCTCTTGAGTACTGGGGACAGCGCTGAGCCACTCACTTCAAGAAAGAGACTGAGAAGCTGCAGCGGGTCCAGAGGAGCCATGAGGCTGGAGAAGGGAGTGGAGGGAAAGGCTGATGAGGAGAGGCTGAGGGAGCTGGGGGTGTGTAGCCTGGAGAAAAGGAGACTCAGGGGGGGTCCTTCTTCCTCTCTNAGGGGCCTGGCAGTACTGGGTAACAACTGTCCGAACAGGAGCAGGTGCCCAGGTGGCCCAGAAGACCAATGACATCCTGGCTTGGATCAGCAGGACTAGAGAGGTGATTGTCCCCCTGGACTGGGCACTGGGGAAGCCTCCTCTTGAGTACTGGGGACAGCGCTGAGCCACTCACTTCAAGAAAGAGACTGAGAAGCTGCAGCGGGTCCAGAGGAGCCATGAGGCTGGAGAAGGGAGTGGAGGGAAAGGCTGATGAGGAGAGGCTGAGGGAGCTGGGGGTGTGTAGCCTGGAGAAAAGGAGACTCAGGGGGGGTCCTTCTTCCTCTCTCCAACTCCCTGAAGGAAGGTTGTAGTCAGGTGGGGATCGAGCTCTTCTCCCAGGCAGCCAGCACCAGGATGAGAGGGCAGCACCTGAAGCTGCCAGGGGAGGGGTAGGTTAGATGTTAGGAAGCCCTTCCTCACAGAAAGGGAGATCAGAGCTTGGACTGGACTGTTTACTTGCCCTCTGCTGCTGCAGCAGATTTGTTCTGCCCTACACAAAAGGCTGTTTTAATTGTTTTCTCACCAAAACTGATCGCAGCAGTGACACCGCTTTAATTCTGCCATCTGGGAAAGAGAAACCTTCTCACCCTGGTTTCTCCAGGCTCCTCACTGTGAGCAGCTCAGACCTGGTCCCCCTCTGGCACCCCAGTGCTCCCCAGAGACCTAGGCTCCCATTTCACATCTTTGGGGAGCTCTACACAGACAATCACTGACTGGCCCCACCCAAGGAGATGCAAAAGCCACGTCCCACAGACAGACACCTCCCTTTAGGACCACATTTGATGAGCAATCAGGCTCATCCTCAGACTCTTGGCTTGGCAGGAGGGGGAAAAACAAAGTGAAGACTAGATGGGAATCAAGCCTGAGGTTTCTGTGCACAGCGAGATGTTGTTATTGTCATCAAAACCCAGAGTGTTTAAAAACAATCAAACCCCAGTAGCAGCAACTGGTTCATGACCAGAAGCGCAATCAAGACACTAAGCATGTCCTTCTCTGGGCTTCAAGCCTGAAGTCTTCAAGTCCCGGAAAAGCTTGCACGCTTTCTGACTCTCCATTTGTTTCTGTGGAAAGGTGATGTGGGGAAAAAGACAGGCAGGGGAGAAAAGTCATCCTCTTGGCTCCAAGTTCAGCATCTCCACCACTGGGACCTGGGGTTCATCTTGTGGTGGAGCTGAAATGCCCACGTTTGGGATCAGAGAATCAGAGAATGACAGGGGTTGGATGGGACCTCGGGAGATCATCTAGTCCAACCTCCCTGACCGAGTAGGATCCCTGAGATCATTATTTTTACATAATCTTGTCTTTACCCTAAGCTAATGAAAATGTGCTGCTAATCCCTGTGTCAAATGCAAATTACATGAAGAAGTTTGAGAAGAGGCCATTGCTGTGGCAGCCACACATGGATGGAGCTTTGTTGGGATGGGAGCTGGAGGTTTGGAAACCTTTCCTTGAGTATGGTGGGTAACATCATCCCTTCTCCCCAAGCTCAAGGACCAGCCAACTATCAGCAAGGTCACTCAGTGCTTTGCTCAGGGTCTCTGCTCTTCTGAACTTGGCTAAACCCAAGCTGGAAGGCCCAGCCTTGCCATTTTAGGTGACAGAGCAATTACCTGTTGCCTGCGCTGGCTGACAAATGGACTTGCTGCAGCAGCACGAGGGAGGACAGCGGACGTGCAGCTGAGGAACCACACGGGGCCCACACATCTTCATTAGCAGGGAGCCGGCAGGAGAAGAGGAACAACCCCATAGATCACCATTATGGAAATTTACTCCTAATAAAGAAATAATTTGCGTGATGCATCACGCCGAAGCTGTGCAGGGGGGTTAGTGGGACACAGCTCGGGCCATGTCTCTCACTCAGTCATTGCTCAGGAGACTGTCACTCACAGGAGATGCTCAGCAAACATGGAGCTGCTATCATCTGAGGATGAGAGGGGACTAGAAATTGAAGATACCGCTGGCAATAAAACAACAAAACCCATTCTCTGAGCAATTTGTAGCAATTAATAGCCATTCCCAGGAATGAAATGTTAATTAATTCATTCCCTGAGCCATGCATTTGTTTAAGGTATTTGTGGGTGTTCTTGCTACTTTTATTGAGCAATTAAAATGCGTCCAAGAAAATATTTATCTATTTTAAGTCATTCTTAGTAAACTCAATTTATATGGCAAGCAACCACTTTCTTTTACGTTGTTAATTAAAAACAACGATGCGCTCCACTTCCCTGGGTTACACACCATCAGAGCAGCGGATCTGCCAGGACGTCTGGTTCAAGGAGCTCATGTACAGCTGGCAACTGCACAAAAGCCTCCCCAGGAACCTGCAGTATGGATTTCAGTAGTGCTCAGTGTGGCAAGTCCAGAGAGCCCCAGCACCCCTNAGCTCTTCTCCCAGGCAGCCAGCACCAGGATGAGAGGGCAGCACCTGAAGCTGCCAGGGGAGGGTTAGGTTGGATGTTAGGAAGCCCTTCCTCACAGAAAGGGAGATCAGAGCTTGGACTGGACTGTTTACTTGCCCTCTGCTGCTGCAGCAGATTTGCTCTGCCCTACACAAAAGATGCAAAGGCCACGTCCCACAGACAGACACCTCCCTTTAGGACCACATTTGATGAGCAATCAGGCTCATCCTCAGACTCTTGGCTTGGCAGGAGGGGGAAAAACAAAGTGAAGACTAGATGGGAATCAAGCCTGAGGTTTCTGTGCACAGCGAGATGTTGTTATTGTCATCAAAACCCAGAGTGTTTAAAAACAATCAAACCCCAGTAGCAGCAACTGGTTCATGACCAGAAGCGCAATCAAGACACTAAGCATGTCCTTCTCTGGGCTTCAAGCCTGAAGTCTTCAAGTCCCGGAAAAGCTTGCACGCTTTCTGACTCTCCATTTGTTTCTGTGGAAAGGTGATGTGGGGAAAAAGACAGGCAGGGGAGAAAAGTCATCCTCTTGGCTCCAAGTTCAGCATCTCCACCACTGGGACCTGGGGTTCATCTTGTGGTGGAGCTGAAATGCCCACGTTTGGGATCAGAGAATCAGAGAATGACAGGGGTTGGATGGGACCTCGGGAGATCATCTAGTCCAACCTCCCTGACCGAGTAGGATCCCTGAGATCATTATTTTTACATAATCTTGTCTTTACCCTAAGCTAATGAAAATGTGCTGCTAATCCCTGTGTCAAATGCAAATTACATGAAGAAGTTTGAGAAGAGGCCATTGCTGTGGCAGCCACACATGGATGGAGCTTTGTTGGGATGGGAGCTGGAGGTTTGGAAACCTTTCCTTGAGTATGGTGGGTAACATCATCCCTTCTCCCCAAGCTCAAGGACCAGCCAACTATCAGCAAGGTCACTCAGTGCTTTGCTCAGGGTCTCTGCTCTTCTGAACTTGGCTAAACCCAAGCTGGAAGGCCCAGCCTTGCCATTTTAGGTGACAGAGCAATTACCTGTTGCCTGCGCTGGCTGACAAATGGACTTGCTGCAGCAGCACGAGGGAGGACAGCGGACGTGCAGCTGAGGAACCACACGGGGCCCACACATCTTCATTAGCAGGGAGCCGGCAGGAGAAGAGGAACAACCCCATAGATCACCATTATGGAAATTTACTCCTAATAAAGAAATAATTTGCGTGATGCATCACGCCGAAACTGTGCAGGGGGGTTAGTGGGACACAGCTCGGGCCATGTCTCTCACTCAGTCATTGCTCAGGAGACTGTCACTCACAGGAGATGCTCAGCAAACATGGAGCTGCTATCATCTGAGGATGAGAGGGGACTAGAAATTGAAGATACCGCTGGCAATAAAACAACAAAACCCATTCTCTGAGCAATTTGTAGCAATTAATAGCCATTCCCAGGAATGAAATGTTAATTAATTCATTCCCTGAGCCATGCATTTGTTTAAGGTATTTGTGGGTGTTCTTGCTACTTTTATTGAGCAATTAAAATGCGTCCAAGAAAATATTTATCTATTTTAAGTCATTCTTAGTAAACTCAATTTATATGGCAAGCAACCACTTTCTTTTACGTTGTTAATTAAAAACAACGATGCGCTCCACTTCCCTGGGTTACACACCATCAGAGCAGCGGATCTGCCAGGACGTCTGGTTCAGGGAGCTCATGTACAGCTGGCAACTGCACAAAAGCCTCCCCAGGAACCTGCAGTATGGATTTCAGTAGTGCTCAGTGTGGCAAGTCCAGAGAGCCCCAGCACCCCTGTGCTACAGGGTGATGCCCTCCATTTGTTCCTGTGCAGCTGAGTGAGAGATACTGAAGAGAGCCATGGCCTGATGAGGAGCTTCATGAAGAAGAGGATGCAGGAGTCCAAGATCCTTCCCTTGCTCATACGTGCTGTTTATTGAAGAACCACGAGTCCTTGTACCACAGACAGGGAATTATTGGTTCCGGCGAGCTCAGGTAGATGAAGCTCTCGCTGCCGATACTTCTCTGTGTACCCACACTCATTAGGGCATCTCAGAGTCTCAGTGTGGAGTCAAATAGATCTTCTTGGCCTCCACAAGTCTAAAAGCCAGGCCAGAAACAATGTCCTTGGAGGGAAGTGATGGAGCTTCTGGGTAAAAACCCCTTGTGCAGAAGAAAGCTGAGCAAAGCATCTTCCAGTGAGATGGGCACTTCATCACAAACCAGAGCAGGTCACAGAAGAAACACTGCTATATGAAAAGCCAGTGAGCTGATGCATCCCAGAATGTCCTTTCTTATTTGCTGGTGTGCACTCAGAGCTGGAAAGCAGTTGATGGAGTCAGAAAAATGCTGTTTCCCTGCAGAATGGCCCCCGAGAGAAGTCACCCATCCCTCTTATCTTTACGTATCAGAAGGACAAGTTTGGGGGTTTCGTTCTTTAATCACTGTGTTCTCTGTGCTGTCTGTAAGAATCCCTTTGAAGCTTGGATGGAAATATCTAGGTTTCTTGGTTGAAACTTTTTTCTTCCATCACCCAATTGCATTTCCAAATGATACTGAACTGGGAGACACTGAATGCTCCCTCAGGAGGCCACAGGAAAACAAACACCATTAGAAATGCAGAGAGGGAAATAGGAAAATGAAACTTGACCACCTGGGGAAATGAGGTGAGATGGTGAAGAGGAAGGAAGATGTGAAAATGTGCAAAGCTCAAGGGGGTGAGGGACAGCAGCAGGTGAGATGCCCAGCCAGCACTGGCCAAATGAGATGATGTAGTGGGGACGAGTGGTGAATGTTTAGCTGGATCCTCAAAATGTTCCTGTTGTTGGTAGAAAAAGGGTGTTGAAGGCATCTCACATTGGTGCTGGCACTGTCAGCTCATGGGGATCCCCTGAGAAGTGCTGGGAGTCTGGAATGGGATCCATGGTGACCCCTTTGCCATGCCAAACCTTGAGTCCTCCCCTGCAGTGTGAAAAGCATAAGAATTCAAAGCTGGGAGAAGTGGCTGACACCCCAGCAGCCTGTGCTGCCATTCTGCAGGACCTGGACAATGACATCCTGCAGTGGATTAGAAGAGGTAGGTTAGTCAAATGAGAGAGGTTCTCCTCCCTCTCTGCTCTGCCCTGGTGAGGCCGCATCTGGAATCCTGTGTCCAGTTCAGGGCCCTGCAGTTCGAGAAGGACACAGAACCACTGGGAAGAGCCCAGCACAGAGCCACAGGGATGATGAAGGGCGTGGAGCATCTCCCTCATGAGGAAAGGCTGAGGGAACTGGGTCTCTTCATCCTGGAGAAGAGAAGACTGCAGGGTGACCCCTTGAATGTTTATCAATATGGAAAGGGTGGATGTAAGGAGGGCAGAGCCAGGGCTCTGCTCAGGGGTGTACAGGGACAGGACAAGGAGCAGCGGGGACAAGCTGAAACAGAGGAAGTTCCACAGAAACAGAAGGGTCATCTTTATTCCCAGTGAGGGTGACAGAGCCTTGGCACAGACTGCCCAGGGAGGTTGTGGAGTCTTCTTTTCTGGAGATGTTCAAACCAGCCTGGGTGTTCCTGTGTGACCTGATCTAGGGGATCCTCCTGTGGCAGGGGGGATTGGACTGGATGATCTTTCGACGTGTCTTCCAAACCCCTGACACTGTGATACTGTGGCTATATCATGGGAAGAGGTCCTTAGGGCAGGATCCCCAAGGCAGACCCTCAGCCCTGTCATGGGGCAGGCTCAGCATGGTGAGAACACAATGATGCTGTGTCCCTGCAGCCCCTACACCATGGTTTGGCTCAGGAAGAAAACCATCAGCACAAGATGACAAACGCGTTAGCAGCGAAGTCATATGAGGAGAGACTGAGGGAGGTAAATTTATAGAGTCTGGAAAAGACCCTGGGTGACACACCTGCGATCTATAAATAGCTTCCAGGCTCCAATATAAATGAGAGAAGCCCCTGCTCTCAAGGGTGGAAGGACAAGGAGCACTGGCCGGCCGCCAGGCTTGGTGGAATAAGGCGGATGAGATGTTAGGGAGAAATCATGAAGAGCCAAAGCTTTGCAGGTGATGGATGGGACTGCTGGAGCATCTTTGCAGCTCTGTTTTATTCAGATTCTGTTGGGAAATAATTACTGCAGGGTGAATAGGTGAGTAAGACGTGTTATGGGCTTGTTAAAACCATGAGCAACTCACCTTCCAGCCGTCCACGAGCACATCATGGGGAGCTTTACAAGAGAGTTATCAGCTGTCGTTATTAAAAACCGATTTGACATTATAAAAGATCTATACTGCTTGTTCAGCCACATTGATTTAGCCCTGTTAAGCCTCGGAAAACTGGAGCAAGAACCTTGATCTCTGCTGAAGCACGAAAAATTGCTGTTTGTGACACATCTCTGCGCTCGGGAAATCCAGTTTTGCGGAAGCAATGGGTTTCAAACAAATACATAAAGCAGCTGGCCAAGGCTGTCGCTCTGGGCTTTCCCAAGCCAAACCACTCTGGGAGACTTGGTCCTCCCACCTCACCTCAAGCCTACCTGCCTCAAACCAACCTCCAGACACTTCTCAGTCTGATTTCCCAGCCCCGGCACCCTCCCTGTGTCTGGAGGGAGGCTGCAAGAATGTGACCCAGGGACCTCACAGATCAATTTTATCCTTGTCTTGAAAGATTCTTGCAGAGCAGGGAATGTGGGTTTGGGTGAAATAACCAGGGAAGCGCCAGGGGAAGCACTGGATTCCCCATGGGTTTGGTGCTGCACTCAGTTGACTGCTGTGAGGAAATGGCTTCATGTACCTGGTGACTCCCCTGAGCATCTGAGTAGCAGAACAAGACCCATTAGAGACTGGAAATCTGCTCATGGCTGGGAGCCTCTGCAGGGACCAAGCTGTAAAAGGAACTTAACAGAGCAGAAATACTGGTGACAAAGAACAGAGGGTATTTCCACATTCCCTGGCAGTTCCTCTGTTCCTTTAGCTTTCTACCTTCCTTCTTCATTGCTTTCATCAAAAGTTGCTGAGATGAGGCTTCAGGCCTTTCTGCCCAGCAAAAGAAGGCATTGAGGACGTGTCTTCACCCCACAACCTGTGCAAAGCTTCAGAGATGAGGTATCGGGGTTCAGACAGATCCCTCAGCTCTCTCCTGTCACATCCCCCGGTTGGCAGATGCTCACAGTGATGGGCAGCATCATTCCTGCAGTAGGGGTGAGCAACAGGGCAAGGTGTGGTGTTGAGGCCAACCTTGTGGGCTGACGTCCCGCAAACCCTTTTGCTTAGGTTATGGTTCCCTCAAGGAGGGAAATGGCATCACCAGAGCATCACAGACCATTGAAATATCTGGTGCAGCACCCATCAGGCATTGTCAGGCATTGCTGGTGCTGGCTTTTCTATCTGAGGGAGCCCCCTCATTAACCACTGCTTCTATTAAGTGGTGTCTCCTGGATAATTATTGAGGGGAGGAAGCTGCAGGGGCCAGTCAGTGTCTGTTAGAGGTGTGAAGATAAAGAAAGGGAAGCACAGATAAGCCTCAGGACTGGCTGACATTGGCACCATGAGTACATCTCTTTCAAAATGCTCCTGCTGTTGGGTGGGGGTGAGGCCTTACAGGTCAGCCAGCCTCATTCTGTTAGGTCTGTGTTAGCTCAAGCAGCAGCGTCGGAGCAGTTCCCAGCCCCACAGAGGCACTTGGACCCCCTGCAGGACCCCAAGTGTGATCCCCTGCAGCTCCACTTGTCTTTGGTTGCCCTTGGCACAATACAATTCTGGCATTAGAGAGGGGAACCCAGAGCAGAGCAGTGGGGATGAGTAGAGCAAGAGACCCCACAAACTACCATTTGCCTTGAAGGAGGCAGCTTCTTCCCTCCTGACTCCTTGTGGGAGCAGCACCCACAGCTCATCCCTGCAGAGCCTGATGGGCCAAATCCAGCTCCCAAACGCAAGGCAACAGGGGCAGCAATTCCTCAGGGACACCCTTGTTTGGGGAGGTTTATTATATTTAATGTTTTTCCCCAGGCTGCTGTCTGTGCTTTCTTTAGCTCAGCCGGGGTTTCATGCTGCTGACAGCATCTCCTGCCTCTCCCACCCACTCCAGAGTGGCAGGTTGCCAGATGGTGCCCCGTTAGGTCACATTTGCTCATTGTTTGGCAAACAGCAGCTTAATTCAAGTGCTGACTTGACAGCTTGTTCTCCAAGACAATTTGCAAGTTATAGCTTCCAAATGCCAGCCTGGCTTTCCAGGGTGGCAGCAGCTCCGTGCCTTAAAGGGATAAAGTTCTCTTTGACTGGGGAGAAAATAAATAAGTGGATGACAGTGAGGAGAGGCTGGAAATGTCTTTAGTGGGTTTGGTGGGGAAGAACCAGCAGTGTTGGCTGGCCAGAGTCCTGCCTGAGAGAGACTTTTCTCCTGGTACCATGGATCCCCATCAGGAAAGACTCCCTGTGTGCCATCCCTCCTACCACTGGATGACAGAAGTGTTGGAAAAGCCCTTTAATCTCATCAGGATAAATATGTCAGGAGGATGGAGCCAGGCTGTTCTCAGTGCCACAGGACAAGGGGCAATGGGTTAAACTGGAACAGAGGAGGAACTTCTTCCCACTGAGGGTGACAGAGCACTGAAAGGGGCTGCCCAGGGGGGTTATGAGTCTCCTTCTCTGCAGAGGTTTAAGACCCACCTGGACGTGTTCCTGTGTGACTTGATCTAGGGGATCCTGCTGTGACGGAGAGATTGGACTGGATGATCTTTCAAGATCCCTTCCAATCCCTAATGTTCTGTGATTCTGTGAGTCCAGCTGTTCCCCCAGCACTGCCAGGTCTCCACTAATCCCTGTCCCTCACCTCACAGCTGCAGGACTTTGCAATCCCTTCACAGGCAGGAACTAGCCCACTGTCCTGGGCAGCCTGGGCCACGCCTGAGGAACCGTTGCAGAGAAATAATTCCTTAGTGCAAATTTCACCCTCCCCTGGCACAACCTGAGATCGTTTCTTCTTATCCTGCCCTTTATTCCTGTGGAGAAGAGACTGACTCCCACCTTGCTCCAACCTCCTGAAGTTCAGGGACTTGTGGAGAGTGAAAAATTGGAATTTTCTCCAATTCAACCTCCCCAGTTCCCTCAGCCCCTCCTCACACCACTGGTGCTCTAACCCCTTACCCAGCTCCACTGCCCTTCTCTGAACCTGCTCCACCCCTCAAGGTCCTTCTGGCACTGAGTGACCCAGACCTGACTCCAGGGTTTGAAGGGCAGGCTCTCCAGTGCCCAGTCCAGTGGGATGATCCCTGCCCTGGTCCTGCTGGCCACACCAGTGCTGACACAAGTCAGGATGTTGCTTACCAGTGGTGTCTTCTCTCCAAACTCTGCAGCTGCAATCCCTGTGTCCATGGGGATGTGGACAGTCCCAAGGATAAATCAATGGCAATAGTTGGTGCCCTGTGTCCTGCTGCCAGTCACAACCTGTGTGCTGGGCAAAGAGTCTCCACCATCACACACGGGTAAATGGCCAGTGACACAAAACAGCCCCACGCTGATGCTCTTTCTTCTTAACCAGATGGGCCAAAAAAGGGCAAGTTATCAAGGAAGCATCAGGTGACTTCTATGAGACCATTGTGGACCATACCTTCTTCTTCGAGCCAGTCTCCTGCGAGGTCACCAATGCTCTGGGCAGCACAAACATCAGCAGGACTGTGGATGTCTACTGTAAGTACTGTCAACTTGAGACTGGTTGAACGGGGCTAAAGCGGAGCTGCTGAAAATTAACAGGAAGGGGACATCTGGCTACATCTGGCTGCCCAGGATGACTAGCTCTTGCAAGTCTCTTGCAGCTCTGGCATTGTAAATGCTCTGCTGGTGGGACCCAGGGTCTCCTCCTGCCCTATGAGCTCATGGTGGTGGTCCTTGGGGAGCTGCTCATCCCATAATTGCGACAGGCACTTTTCTTGGGCTCTTCTGTATTTGGAAATCTTATGTGCCTGTGACCTGTAGGTCCATCAAGACCTACCACTGCCTCCTCTGGTGCAGTGACAATGACAGTGGAGGGTTTTAGGTTGACACAGTCCCTCACTAGGAGTAACTCCAGTCTCTCCTTTGTGCAGTTGGGCCCAGGATGGCAACAGAACCACAGTCCCTTCTCGTTGACCTGGGCTCAGATGCAGTCTTCAACTGTGCCTGGACAGGGAACCCATCCCTCACCATCGTCTGGATGAAGCGAGGCTCAGGCGTGGTAAGAATTGCTGCCGGAGTGGTGGGGAACAGCGTATCCAGGGCATGAAGTGTTTTGTGATGCTCGCCATGGAGCAGAGCCTATACCTCTGGGTTGGAAGCTTCTGTCTGAACTGTACTCTCTCCCAGGCTGTGGACCTGTAAGTGTCCCCAGTTAGTCCAGAGAAGGTCCAGTCAAGTCCTTCCAGAGCACACACAGCTCTTGCCCACAGGTGTTTCCTAACAGAAGGGGAATGATTGCCATAATGATGGGTGTAAGGATTGAACAAAGGCCATCACTTAACCTCTCATCAATGGGTAGGGCTTCTGCAAATCACCAGCATGTGGTCCTTGCTGGGATGATCCCTTCTGGCCTCCAGTCCTATAAGCTCACATCCTTAATTTAAAAGGGATTTAAAGATTGGACCAGATGATTCTTGATGTCCCCTCTAGTGTGGGATTCTGTGATTCCATGATCCTAACAGGTTCCTCTCAGCTCTCCTCCTCTGTGGGCTGGAGCCTGCTCAAATTATGAGAGTCTGGATGTGGCCCCATCAGACTTCTCCATGTCTCTTTTGTCCTGGAAAGCATAAGGAGCTTTGCAAACACTAAGCATAGCTCAGTTAGCCTAAAGAGGTGTGAGGTACTCTGATCTCCTCTCTACAGACAGGAGGGCTGAGCAAAGCCACGCTAAGAGGCTAAAGGAGGGCTGAGACATAGGTTTGAGTTTGAAAAGCATCTTTCAGCTTCATCTGTGTCAATGCATCCTAAAGTCAATGAGAAAGCACTGACATAGGCAGCTCCACTGCTGTGGTATTTGTTCTAAACCATAATGACCTTGGCAAAGGCCATCTCCTGGGAAGCTGTAGCAGACCTGGGAGAGCTGATAGAATCCCTATGGGTCGATAGTCCTGGGGCAGTTTCCCATCCCACATCTGGCTGTTCCTCTGGGTTTTTATCATTAGGCAGTTCTCTCCTCTACAGACTCACTCTCACAAGCCTCTGGAGTGTGCAGGGCCTGGCGAGGACAAAGGCTTCTGAACCATCTAAAGCCAGTCCCCAGCAGCACTCGGGCACAGCAGCCTTCTCCCTTCTTATTTAGCTCCCTCAAGTTCAAACAAAACATCTTGGGGCTCAGGACAGACCCACCAGTGGGTTTAACCCAGCAGAGATGCTTGTGCTGATCAGCAGAGCCCCTCCCTCTTCCCCAAGGGGTGCTGACAGGGGGTGCTCTTTGTAGGATGTGGGGTCAGGACTGCTTCTGTTTCAGCCCCTCCACTCTTAGAGCCAAGCTGGGGTCCCACTGCACTCCCTTCTTTCCCCCTGTTTCCCTAGAAGGAAATACATCAGAGACCCAGAGGAGTGAGTCCAAGGAAGCAGAGGCACTCACATGGATGTCTTTGTGAAACAGTGGGTTTAAAAGGGATCAGGAACTCTCTGCCTTGAGTCAGATTGGGGGTGAGACCCCCACTTTCTGAGACCCAGCTCTGTGTCCAGCCACCACTCAGGGCTTTGCATGAGCACCAGTTCCCAGAGGCATAAACAACGAGCAGGGCCAGGGGCTTACTAGGGTGTGTGAAGGAGGAGAGGTGTTGGGTTTAGAGTCCTGGCAAGGGCAACCAGGAGGAATTACCCCAGGCATGTGTTTCTAGCAAGGCTGGTAGCCACATCACAGCTGATTGAGAGAGAGGGAAACAAACAGCTGAGATCTCCCTGGTTCTTCACACTCAGTTCCCAGCCAGGCACCAGCTCCCCAGGTTGTTTTTTACTGCTTTGGGGTTTGAAATCCCAGAGTCAGTCTTGGGCAGCTTCAAGGGTGTAAATGCAAGTGTGGAGTGTGGTTCTCTCGATGGCTGTTCTGCTCCTGGTTACAGAGCATTGTGAAACTGCAGCCACCAAACCTTTTCTCTTGTGCTTTGAGCTTCTTGTAAAAATTTAAATTAATAAGGACAGGGTTTATGTTCCCACCTAAAACTGGGTCATTTCTTCATTCCCTGGTCAACATTGATAAAGACTATTTTCTTGCCACATAAGTCTTTGGGCTCATCTGCTTTATTTTCTCCAGACTGCCCTGAAGCTCATAACTGACCTGTCTTGTCCTACTTCGCATTTCTCACCCCTGAAAGCAACCCATATCCTCTCTTCCAGGTCCTGAGCAACGAGAACAAGCTGACCCTGAAGTCCGTCCGCCAGGAAGACGCTGGGAAATATGTGTGCCGAGCTGTGGTCCCACGGGTGGGCGCGGGGGAGCGGGAGGTGACTCTCACCGTCAACGGTACCTATTGCTGTTCCTTCCTGCCATCATCTTGTTGCTTCATTTTGTTGCACCAGCAGCTCGCCCTGCTGGATTATCCCCTGCTCTCAGAGTGAATCCTACCCGCTGTTGCATCAGGGAGGGTCCTGCCTGCAGGCAGTCTGAGTAAACTGGATTTTGCATCCATGTGCCTGGAGATGCAGGAGTTAACACAAAAAGCCCAACATTATCTGAGACCTGCTTGGTTCCTTATTATCAACAGGGGTTTATTGAGTAGTTGAGAGCTGGCGTCTTTAAATCTTTAATAGATTTATCTTGCAAAACCCTTGCAAGGTTGGAGAGCACTGTTGTCTCTGTTGTACAGCCAGAGAGCTGGGAATTGAGCCTGGATCCGAGACCAGCAGCCTAATCAATCCCAAGTGAGGATTCCTATGAGGGGAAGCTCCTCCATGGCTGCTTGTGGCTCGCCCAGGACCGTGTCAGGATGTGACTCTGACCCACACCCAACGTGAGAGCAGAGAAGCACTTTAGAGCTCTGGAGTTTAATGATGACCCAGCCAGGACCCTGCAGCAAATTTCAGTCTAATATGGAAGGGAAAGAGCCAAGCAGGCTGCAAGTGGTGCAACTAGAGGATGAATTTTTCATTGTCTGTCACCCACATGACAAACTGGCAGGTGTCAGTCCCTGCTCACTGCCACAGAGAAGGAAATAAGCAGGGAAGCAGCACAGGCTTCCATTTGAAATGCAGACAATGCAGATGGGTCAATGCCCCATCCCTGGAACCATTCCAGGTCATGTTGGACGGGGCTCTGAGCAACTTGATCTAGTGAAAGATGTCTCTGCTCACTGCAGGGGGATTGGACTGAGTGACCTTGAACGGTCCCTTCCAACCCAAACCATTCCCTGATTCTCCAAAGCTGGGAAGAGATGCCAAAGACAACACAGCAGGAACTGGAAACCAGCCGCTCCCTCACCTTCAACCCAGCTCCTTAGTGCCTGCCTCTTCCTTCCTGGTGGCCGCTGGGATCTAATTACAATTAAAGTAGCTTGTAGAAAACAGAGCAGCAAATTAGCACAAACATAGAACCTGCTCCTTCCCTTACAACTGCCAGGCAGAGCAAAGTGCTTGGCAGGCTCGGGGCCGGTTGGAGTGTGTGGTCTGGAAGAGCCTCTCTTGAGAGCTTTGCAGCTACTGCCACCTCTGAGCTTTTCACCTCACAGAGCTGATGCAGCACCAGATGAAACCAGTGTCATGAGATTCACCTGGGGTCCATCTGCTGGGAGATCTGCCAAACGGGGTTTGGTACAGCCCCATGGTGACAACACTGGGACCATCACAAGCATTGGACCTTCCACCACGGGAGAATCCCACAACTCCAGATCAAGATGGTCTCGTGGGCCTCCAGGAGAGGAGAACCAAGGTGGGCCAGCCCCAGAGCAGCATCCCCAGGTCCAGCAGCCACCAAGTACCAGGGCTTGGCCACCCATCTTGCAGCCCGAGGAGCGATCCCACTGCTGGAGCACAGCACAGCATGTCTAATGCAGCCAGTGAATTCTGCTGACAGTCTTTGCTGCTGTAATCTGAGAAAGAAGTCAAACACCTTGTATTTTGAAGTGATTTTAAACCCAGATGGTGATACAACTGTCTTGCTATTACCAGGTGCTTTTCTCCACAAACTGGGATTCATCACAGTAAAACTGAGCCCCAAACGCGGCTCCATGCACACGGGCTTCAGGTAGGCTGGTCCATCCTATCAATGGATTTTCAACTGAGAGATCTTCATCTGACCCAGCCTGAGCCTGCAATCCCACCTGCAGCTGCCCAGCTGCTCTCAGAACAGTCCAAAATTCTGACAGTACCAGGCTGGGCTGGAAGAGCATTCTCTGGCCCTCAGGTCTTGCTGCCAACCCCAGCAGCAACCTCACAGGCCAGGTCTGCAGTTGGAGAGAAGTGGTGGCAGCCCATCCCTGAGCCAGAGCATGAGGCCACCAGCCTGAAGGAAGCAGATACAGTTCAGAGTCTCGTTAATGGGAAGGAGGATTATGCAAACGAGTAGCATTTGGCAGGGCTGGAGCATCAGAGGAACTGTTGGTGCCATCATACATCAGCAGCAGTCAGATTTGTGGCCCAGAGATGCTCCTGACTACACAAAAGGCTGCTTGAAACTCCCCCCCGGTAGGAAAAGCATCCCCAGATCACCTTTGTAAAAGAACTGATCTGTTGATGCGTCATCCGGGCTCAGCAGGGGCTGCTGAGCAGGGGATCACCACCCCTGTCTGGTCTTGCTCTTCAAGAAAAGGTTTGTTAGAAGAAGTGGCTGATCCAGGATGTAATCTGCCTGGGATTCACCTCACCACACAAGCCAAGCCTTCCTGGAGAACTGGGAGCAGAGCAAGGGCTGAGTTGCCACACTGCTTGGTCAGGACAACATCCTGGTGTCCCCTCAGCTCACGCCTACAGAAGCTCATTGAGGTCTTCTCCAAGTATGGCTCCACCACTGCTGGGGACCTTGGGCTGGTCTTCTGCGATACCAGCCAGTGCGAGCCAGCGCAAGCCTCCTGCGGGAAGCAAAAGGGTTAAACCAAACTCCTGCCAAGCCCATTTCCAGCACCACTTGGGCAGAAGGGTTCAGCTGGACTCAAGCAGGCTGGAGAAGTCAAAGCCATCATTTCTTTCCTCTAAGGCTCCTGAATCAGCAAGCCACCTTCTCATTCACGCAAGCCACCAGGACCCCACAAATAAATTGGCACCGGCGTGCTAAAAATAACCACAACCAATAGCTCCATCATTTATATCCATAGCAACGTGGTCGAAAGCCTCTCTGCTGCCCGTGGGCTGTCTCACACGTAGCGCCGAATGCCAAGCCCGAGACTGGCAGCCTTCAACAGCAGCCAGAGCCCGGTAGAGGAGAATCAGACCCCCAACGTGAAGAGCGTGAAACTTGCTGCTGCTAGTGCTGGGCACGTTCATCTTGCAAATGGTCCTTAGTCAGACACTGCCATCATCATGATGAGCCCTCGACTCCGAGCTCCTAAAGCAATAATAAAACCCAGAGCCACTGGCGTTGGTGCCATTTAAAATCGCCTCGCCTTGGGGAAAACGCTCTCTTTCATGGTTATTAGGCCGTTTTTCTCCAGTGTCACCCAGTGCCAGAGCACTTCCAGAATTTCTGAGTAATGTACAAGCAGTGGCAGCGAGAGGCAGGGGGCATCTCATTGCTGTTGAGGCCTGGCCTGTAGATCCTGGCACTGCCTGTGCCCCTCTTGGCCCCAAAGCCGACGCCAGAGCAGGTGAGCAGGAGGGTCACCTAGCACAGGTTTAGAGAAGCTTCTTCTCTGTGTCTTCTCAGAATCACAGAATGATTGAGGCTGGAAAGGTGCTTTGAGCTCATCCAGCCCAGCCCAGGACCCAGCATCACCCCACTGGCCAGACCAGGGCACTAAAGGGACACAGCCAGTCTGTCCTTAAACACCTCCAGGGATGGGGTTCCACCACTGCCCTGGGCAGTCCCTGGACCCAACAGGTCCCCATCAAGGAGGGAAAAGCCTCAACATACATTCAGGGCCATCTGTAGTGCTGAGGGTCAGGATATAGTGGTGACGTGGCAGTGCTGGATCAGTGATTCTGTGATCTGCTGTTGACACCGTTCTGCCCCAGACACAGAGCAGTGGCCAAGGCCAGCTGTTCCAGTCAAGAGCTGTTTCACAATATCCTCCTGAAGAAGGAATTAACCAAAGTCTCCCAAGACCTTGGCCAGTGCTTCTGAAAGGTGGACTTTCAGCGAGAGATAGATGAGTAGAACACCTGGAAGAAGAGGAGTTGGACAATGGCATCCTGAGATGGATTAGAAGGGGAGTGGTTGGCAGATTGAGAGAGGATCTCCTCTCTCTCTACTCTGCCCTGGTGAGATCACGTCTGGAATCTTGTGTCCAATTCTGGGCCCTTCAGTTCCAGAAGGACACAGAACTGCTGAAGAGAGTCCAGCACAGAGCCACAAAGATGGTAAAGGGAGTAGAATGTCTTCCTCATGAGGAAAGGCTGAGGGTGCTGGGTCTCTTTAGCATGGAGGAGACTGAGGGGTGACCTCATGAATGTTGATAAATATGGAAAGGGCAGGTGTCACGAGGATGGAGCCAGGCTCTGCTCAGCAGCATCCAATGATAGGACAATGGGTGTGAACTGGAATAGAGGGGGTTCTATATCAGTATAAGAAGGAACTTCTTCCCAGTGAGGCTGACAGAGCACTGGAATGGGCTGACCAGGGAAGTTGTGGAGTCTCCTTCTCTGGAGACATTTAAAACCCATGTGGGTTTTAAACCATGTTCCTGTGCAGCTTGGTTTAGAGGATCCTGCTATGGTGGGGCTATTGGACTGGATGATCTTTCGAGGTCCCTTCCAATCCCTAATGTTCTGTGATTCTGTGACAGAAAACCACCGTAACCCCTTTTTTGTGGTCACTCCCACTAACAGGCAGCTGTAGCAGTTACACCCCAACGAGTGCTGGCCTTCTCGCAGAGCCCTTTCTGTTACAGATGTTGATGGCAGTTCAGATGTTTGTGTGTTCTGCAAAACCATGAGTGGACAGTTTGGATGAGAACTGGTCAGGAACCCTGAGCTGAAACTCTTTCTCCCCACTTCACCCCAAATCCCTGGGACTTCACTTAAAGGAGGGGATAAAATAGGGAAAAGTTTCTCAAATCCACACAAGCTGCATCCACAGGGGAAGAGGATGAGCACAGCAAACTCACTGTCTTCTGACAAAGCCAGTGACACTCAATGCCAGGAGTGACAACTCAGAGTGGATGCCAGTGGTTTCGGCCTCAGGGTGCTGAGCAAAGGAGAACCTTTGCTGCCCTTGCTGGGCTCCTTCAGCATCCAGATGGAGCAAGAGAGCCCAGCTGATGGGATGCCAAGGATCTTCCCAGCAGAAGTGTCTCCACCGAATCAGGCAGGCTGGTGGCAGCTCACTGATGGTGACCTCCTGCTGCTTCCTAAGGGACCAATCAGTGCAATGGTCACTTAATAAATCCAGGAGAGCAGAGAAGAAACTCCAGGTGAGCTGGAATGTCACCACTGCTGGAGAGGCCAGGTTAACCAGCAGGGAGGTGGGAGCAGCCATGGGGACACCTGGCAAGGGGGGCTTTGCAGAAAACCAGCAAAACTCCCCTCTGTGTCCCTCTGCTTCACAGGAGGTGAGGGAGCTGTTGTTCCATCCCTCCCCCTCAAAGGGGGACCCCAACATCCCTCCGTGGTTCCGCTATTACTCTCCCATCACCACTAGCACCTTATAATGCAGCCCCACCATGTGAAGTGCCAGCAGCTCTCTCCTCTCTCTTGCAGGGCCTCCCATCATCTCCAGCACCCAGACCCAGCACGCCCTACATGGCCAGAAAGGGCAGATCAAGTGCTTCATCCGCAGCACCCCACCGCCCGACCGCATTGTGAGTAGCACCGAGCAGGGCACAGTGGCTGCCAGGTGTGGGTTAGGGTGTCCTGTGCTAGGCAAACCTGCCCTGGGCTGATTCTGCTCTTGCTTGGCAGGCTTGGTCCTGGAAGGAGAATGTCCTGGAGTCCGGAACCTCCGGGCGCTACACAGTGGAGACAGTCAGCACAGACGAAGGTGTCATCTCCACACTGACCATCAGCAACATCGTCCGGGCTGATTTCCAAACCATCTACAACTGCACCGCCTGGAACAGCTTCGGCTCTGACACAGAGATCATCCGGCTCAAGGAGCAAGGTGGGTACCACTGAGGAGCCGGGAGGCTGCAGGGCAGCAGGAATTAGCAGCTGCCTGAGCTGAAAGAGTTGGGGAGGTGCTGCAAGAGGCAGGAGGTGCTTGGAAATGCTCTTGGGATGTCAAAGATGAAATCAAGAAGGATGATGAAAGTGCTGCAGTTGTGCTGGTGGTAGGAGTGTGCCCTTGGGGTGCCTGGTTTTGGCAGAGGGTCAGGCCCTGCAGAATCTCTGCTCGATGCAGTATTGCCCTGTTTTGCCTATCCTGATGAAGCTGCGGGTCAGGGGAAGGTGTTTGGGCTGGTGGTCACCGTCTGCCCTGACCACCACCAGGATGCCAGAACATGTTCTGCAGGACTGGGCTTACCCTGCCAGCCTGAAGGCACCTCAGGCAGGGGATGGCCAGGGGATTTCCACTCTTGGGGCTCTCCATAGCAAGGGAGGGAGATGGCTTTTGTGAGGAAGGCTCAGTTCCTGGAGGCACTCCAGTTCTCCTCTGTTTTATTAAATGCCAGGGCAGGCAGGTGGATTGTTCTCATTAAGCTGTGATTTATAGGCAAGGCTGCCGTCCAGATTAAATCAGAGCTAAATGAACCCCTTAAAATTAGCCTTGGGCTTCTTCCAATGCAAACAGAGCCAGTGGTTTTTCCAGGTCGTCTGCCAGTCAGCAGGAGTGCTCAGCACTGAGCCCGGGTCCCAGCGGAGGGTGGCTGGGCAGCTGAGCCAGGTCAGAGCCAGCCCCAGAGTTTGTGAGTCCACAGCTGGCTGTGCACCTGAGAGCCCAACAACCCTGCTGGGTGACACAAGGAGACATTGTAGGGCAGCTGAGGATGCTGTAGGGTGGCTGAGGATGCCATAGGGTGACAGAGGACATCCCCTTCATGGGGACATCCCAGCGCTGGGAGCAGAAAGTGGAGGGCTGAGTGCTCAGGCAGACAGATGTGTGTGCTTGGGCTGTGCCAGGCTGTGGACACTTGCTTTATTTTCAAACAGGTACGGAAATGAAATCAGGAGCTGGTATTCAAGCAGGTATGGAAATCATGAGCTGACGGTGAACGTGAATTGTACCAGCCGTTACCAACTCCCGGGGACCCGGCATCCTCCTGGCACAGCCAGGCAGGACAGGACAGGGCAGGAAGGGGCATAGGACAGCTGCAGGGCAGTGACTGGGGCACGGGCTGGGAAGTTCAAGAGCTCTGGTCTCGCTCTGCCCCTCCCCTGCCCTGCAAACTGCCTTTCTGTGCCCTGGCCCCAGACCCTGAGAGGGGGTGCTGCTGCATTAAAGTGCTGTGGAAGGCACTGCTGAGTGCTGCTATGGGCAAAAAAGAGGGAGTCTCCAGGGTGATTTGCAGGCATCAGCTTGTCTCAGCCTCCTTGGGGAGGGCCAGCCACAGCAGGACTGAGCTGGTGTTGGGGAACCTGCTGCCCTTGTGCCTTCCTCATCCTCTGCACAAGGTTGAAGGGCAGCATGTGGCTAGCAACTGCTCCTCGTCTGCTTGCCCTCGTCTTCATGTTTCTGGCACTGCCCTTCTGCAGTTAACTTTATTCTTCATCCCAGGAGAGCCCCTGGGCACTTTGCCCACCCTGTTCTCTGCATGATTCTTCATCATCTTCATCACCATCCCTCCCTGCTTCTCGCTGAGCTCTGCATTGCAGATCCCACTGCCCCAAAAGCTGAGAGCCAAAACAATCCCACAAGGTTTTGCTGCCATTGGCAGGAGCCTCAGGCTACCCAGAGAAGAAAAATCCCAGTTTGTTCTTGCTGTGGCTCAGCTGGGTGCTGGCTGTAGGGTGAGCTCCTCACGGCTCTCTGCCAGAGCTCCAGCATGGGGCTGAGGAGCACTGAGAGAACTCATCTTTTCACCAGAGGCCCCAGGGGAATTCTTGGAGTCACCAGTGGCTCAACTCAAGTGACACATCAAAGCACCAGCGGGGCCAGGCAGAAAATTTGTGAGCCAGCCAGAAACAGAAAAGCATCAGCATAAACCACCATGCGAATCACTTGAAACAACAAGCTGAGCAGGGGAGATTAAAGGCTCTTTTCAGATCAAGGCTGAGCAGAAGTGGCTAAACTCAACCAGCATCACCCTGCAGTCCTCAGAGTAGGACCCAGGAGGCCCCACAGCCGATGCTAAAGGATGACATGAGGTGGGATTAGATAACAATGAAGAGACCCTTTACTGACTCCCCAGGGACGATGCTGGTGGAAGCAGGGAAGACTGGGAGAAACCACTCACTGAAGGTCTTCAGGGAAGTGGTGAGGATATACTCACCCAGCTCAGCTGGCCATCCTGCAAGGGGTTAACCCACTTTTGGGTTCTCAAGAGCTTATGGGGTGATTAGAGAGAACAGAAATGGAGACCCATAGATATCTGTTGCTTGAGGGGAGATGGTCTTGGGATCTTAGAATCATGAAGGTTGGAAAAGGCCTGTAAGATCATCAAGTGCAACCATCAGCCCAACCCCACCCTGCCCACTAAACCATGTCCTGAAGTGCCACATCTATTAATTTTTTAACACCTCCAGGGATGGGGGCTCCACCTCTTCCCTGAGCAGCCTGTTCCAACACCTGACCATTATTTCAGTGACGTTTTTCTTCACATCCAATCTGAAGCTCCCCAGGCACAACTTGAGGCTGCTTCCTCTCATCCTGATTGCAGTTTATCACCCCAGCTAACGGAGGTGGTTTGTGGTACCCACCCAGCGCTGGCATCCATTGGGTGGGAGAGCAGCTGCCTGGGAATAATCTAGATCACAGGCACCAGCCCAGCCCTGGCCGTGAAGCAGAAGATGTACTTGAAGGGACCAGAGGAACTGAGCAGGGAGATAACAGACTCTTGGACTGCAAATCTGACCCGCTCACCAGAAATGTGACTTCATATTCCCCCCTCCTCAGCACCCTGCAAGCTGCTGCCTGGATGTGCACAAACAAACCAGCTTTGCTGGCTGAGCTATGGTCTGAAATCCCTGCTGGAACCCAACTGTGAAGCTGTTGTGGGCAGAAGGACACAAGAGCATCACCCCAGCTCTGCTCTGCTCTACCACCTGGGCTGCGTCCCACAGCCCTCTGCCCTCTGCTCAGCCCTAGCCCCAGCACTGGCCATCCATCTGTCCCAGAGCTTGTAGCACCCTCAGGAGTTGGGGGAAGGAGGACAGAGTTGAGGAGCCAAGGAAAGGGCAGGAGACTGGGATATAAACCAAGCAGAGGCTGTGAACAAAGCCTCTTGGGTTGATTCATCCCTTGGCAGCGGCCACTGAGCCAGTGGAGCTGTGTCAGGCTCTGTGCCTGTCTCCATCCCTCCATACCAGCTCCAACCTCTCTCCCAGCCTGCCCTGATGCCATTTCTCTTTTGTAATAGTACGAAAACACCACCACCTTTTGCATTCTTCATCCTTTAGAGGCTCTCACTTACTGACCCGCTAGGCACAGGCAAGAGTGGCAGTTAACCCACTGCTCTGGCTCTCTCTCCTCACCCTCCCAGGGGAAACTGAGGCACAGAGGGAGTGGGGCTGGCACAAATGGCAGCAGATACCAGTGTCCCATGGGCATCCCATGCCAGCATCACTGGTGCAGGGACAAGGCAGTGGGGAAGGAGGTCCATTCGGCCCCAAAACCCTCCCCAGGCTCATCACCAAGGCACTTCCCAGCAGCCAGGGGTGGGTCCCTGGGAAGGAAAAAAAAAAAAACACCTCTGACCTTCATCTTGGCTTCATGTTCCTTCTTCTTCCTCTTTGCAGAGTCGGTGCCCATGGCAGTGATCATCGGAGTGGCGGTGGGGGCTGGTGTGGCATTCCTGGTGCTGATGGCCACCATCGTCGCCTTCTGCTGTGCCCGCTCCCAGAGGAGTAAGTGTCTCCCTAATCCTGCCGGGGGCTAGAACACTGGGTGGGAGGCCTGCAGGTAGAGTAGATTCCAAAGACATTAGAGTGTGAATTTACTGAGGCAGCACCAACAGCTTTTCAACACCTTTGACAGACCCACATCCACTACGTGTTGAAGCACCACAGCTGGGAAGCGTTTCAGAGGTCATGGGAAGACACAGCAGGGCAGACACTGATGCCCATGAGCAGCACAGGCAGCTGGGGAAACAGCCCTGGTGGCAGAGGGATTGCAAAGGGACCTGCTCTCAATCCACCCCAACGTTCAAGAGAGAGAAGCCTCCTTCCTCCCTGCGCTTAAAAACCTTCTTTGCAGGTTCTAGAGCTGGGATGCAACAGGAACACGAGTTGAAGGCAGAGCAGAAGGAGGGTAAACAGGGCTGCATTGTGTGGCCACATTCAAAAGACACCAGGACATTAAGGGAGGCTTGTGGGCTCAGTGAAAAGTCTTCAAACCAGGAGGGAGAAGACAGCGATTGTCTGGAGCATCTCAGGCCATGGGAGAGAGGAGGAGATCCTCCCTGGTGCTCACAGCTCGTGGCTATGGATGCTGAGCTCTGCCTGTGTGCCACAAAGCCCACTAGTTCTTCTGTTCTTTGTGCTCCCCACCGTGATCACTAGCGAAGCCATCAAAGCCCCCAGCTCCTCCTGGATTTGGGCAGGAAAGTGTGGCCTCCCACAGCAGAAATGTGTTTAATTTTCAGAGCGATAATGATGCTGTTCCCTGTTTTATCCTGTTTTTTTGAACTCCTGAAGCCTCCATTAGTAAGAACTTAACAAATTAAATGGGCACCAGGCCTTAGACTTGTTTTGTGGGGAAGGACAGGAGCCAGGACCAGTCCAGTTCAATACTGGGGGGCTCAATGAGCAGCCGTGGGCCAGTCAAGCACCTGAAGGATGCAGGGGCCAAGCCATGTCAGTGGTTGGACGTGGCCAGCCGCATCATTCGGAGCAGGGAGGAGCACGGGTCAGTGTCTTCTTCCTATTTGGGGTAACAAGATGATGCAGGACTCACGTGGTTTAATGCCCTGATGACAGACCAAAGGATGAGGTGCAAGTGCCAGGTTTGAGAGACCCTTGCAAGGCAGAGGAGTGCAGAGGAGGAGCAGGGGACAACTCCATCCCAGCCCAGGTCATCCAAGACATTCCCTCCCTGGTCTCCCTCTCCCTCCTAAATAGCAGGGGGACCAGCTCAACCTTTCCCCAGCCAGGGACACCAGAGGCTTTTCCAGGTGCTCACCAGCACTGCAGCCGGGATGCAGGTGCAAGATGTTGGTGCTGACAGGACAACCCAGGTGCAGATTGGGTTCCTCAGCCTGAGGTTCATCATGCAGGGAACAGGGGATGCTGAGCTGCTCAGTCCCACATCACTCAGCTTCAAAGGCTACTCAGAACTGCCAAAACAAAGTTCCTCCTTGGTTTTTTGGTGGGACCTAGGAACATCAGAAGCCAAACCAGCCCCCAGGTGATGCTTGGGGTGCAAAGCCCTGCAGGGGAGGGTTTTTCTGGCCCATGTGAAGGGCTTTTAGCCCAGTTTGCAGGTGCTGATGCAGACTGGCTGCTGTGGCTGCTCTCTGCAATGTTGTGAAGGTGGGAACACCAGGCTGAAGTGCAGAGAGGACTTTGATCACACTTAGCACCGTGAGATCAGGAGACATATTACAGAGACCAGCTCAGGAGCAGTGGGACCAGCAGAGCACTTTGATATTAGGAGAGGGACTCATTTCCTGCCAGGGTGACTGCAGACTCCTCTCCCTGGACAAACACCAGAGCATCGCTGCAGCATCTAAAACAGCAGCCTGCCTGCCTGCCAAAACCATCAGCATGCTGCAGGGATGGCTCCTGGCAGAGGGGACAGGGTGACCCAGCAGTAACTCCGGAGAAGGCACCTCCTGATGGCTCCACCAGCCATAACAGCAACCACAGAGGCAATTTCTGACTTTAGTTTGGTTGAGAGCCAGCGAAAAAAGACACTGGAGCCTGGAGGCTCTGGAAAAGAGAGGGAAAATAAGAATTCACTGCACATCTGTTGTTGTATCTTCAGTGACTTAACGGCCCAGAGTTATTTAAGGGGGAGCACTCCTGGGAGAGGATGTGTGAGACGGTAATTAGCTGCTTCTTGTGATTAAAGAGGGATGCTCCAGCAGCAGGAATTGAAGAGGGAGGCCCCAGCATCAGGTCCCAGCAAGAAAAATAAATAAGAAAGAACAGCAGTCACCTCCCAGCCTTTCACCCTGAGACTTGGAGGTGTCTGTGGGTGACACTGGGGCTGCAGATACCGAGTTGGAGGATTCCAGGCTGGGGTTCCACACTGGTCTCAGTTGTGCAGTTGTGGTTTCCAGATGAAACCACCATCTCTCAGGCTTTGTTGGACCCAGCTGGTGCGGTCCAGGCTTGACAGAACCCTGCCAGTGCTTTCAGCTGGAGGGAGATCTAAGAGACCAGTAGTTCAATGCAGTTTTATGTCTGGGGGGTTGGTTGGCACAGTCATCATGGGAGGTGGGAGCCTGATTGTAGGCTGGAGCTGGGCTTCAAAGCCAGGAGCTGTTTAGATCTCACTGCTGAGATTTGCATCCATCTCTGCTTTTCATCTTGGATTCACAGGGCCATTTCGGCTCCCGCTGCTCAGTGTCTTTGGTTTAATTTCGCTCAAATGATTTCTTCAAAGCACGCCTGACACCTTCTGGGAAGGCAGAGTGTCTCTCCAGATTTGTTTCTCTCTGCCCTGCATGAAAACAGGCTGCTTGGAGCAGCAGTCGAGGGATGATTTTGCTGTTCCCAAAGCCCTGGCTATGTCTGTTCATTGCTTGACCTTTTCCCCGCATATCCAGCCCCAAACCTGGCCAACGCTTTTCTCAGTGGCTTCCCAGCACCAGGGAAAAGCTGGCACATTGTTCAGCAGCAATAATCCCACACACTGCCTAAGCAGATGCTGTGGATCAGCAGCACGAGGAGTGCTACCATAGCCCAACTCCTGCTAATGGCACCGGTGAGCACATCGGAGACCAACCAAGGCCCAGAGGCATTAAACCAGTCCCTGAGCTCCCCAGAGCAGGTTTGCCTGCCCCTCCCTTAGTACAATGCCAGTACTGCTCCCCCAGTTTTGGATGAGGCAGGGCTCATTTTCCCTGGTGCTGTGGCCATTCTCTGTGGGTCTTCAAGGCTGCCCTATGATCGCTAACCCACTCCCTTCTCCATCCTGCCCATTGCCTAGATCTCAAAGGGGTGGTGTCAGCCAAGAACGACATCCGCGTGGAGATTGTGCACAAGGAGCCAGCCTCAGGCAGAGAGACAGAGGAGCACCCAACCATCAAGCAGCTGATGGTAAGGATTTGCTTCTCCCCTAAGCAGTTAACTCAGGGCATGTGTTTCCTGGAGCCCGGACCCCCACTCAAGGCAAAGATGCTCCTTACAAAAACTCCTGCTCTAGAGACTTGCTTTCTCCTGCCATAAAACTCCTCAAGTGAAGCTTTGCTGATGAGGAGGGAGAGCTGGCAGAGGCTTATTGTGGTGCCCAGCTGCCCACTGGGCTAGGTATGAAGCAAATTTGCCAGCTCATGTGGGGCAAGAGCTCCAGGCTGGGAGCAGCCACATAACGGGTGATCCTGCTCTAAGGGTGAGTTAATGGGGCAGCAAGAGCTGTGCTCCCCAGCACAGGAGTTCCTGTGTGCATGTCTGTCATTGGGTGCAGATCCCTCACACTGGGGCATGGGACCAGCCTGGCCCTGGCGCAGTCACAGCCTGGGAGGTGTCACCTCCCTGCGGCCACTGCCTTTGCTGGAGGGGACTGAGTGACTGGGCAGCGCAAGGTGCTGATGATGGGGAGCCCAGGAAATCTGGGCTGCTCCTCTTGTTGGTGCCATAACTGTTCTCCACACCTCATGGTTTGCCTGCCAGGTCGTGTCAGAGGTGACAAAACACCCTGGGATGAGGGGGTGGAGAGCTGCCCTCATCCCAGTGAGGTTCCTGTGTGAGGAGTCTGCCAATCCACAGTGGGATTTACAAAGGTTTGCTTGGTGGAAGGATGGGGAAGCCTGGAACTCAGGTTTGGAGCAATCTGGGAGCATGAGAAGTTCAACCACTGAGCTGGAAGGACACATGGAGCCTCAGCAAAGGAGACAACAGACCATTGATGGGTAAACGAGAGTAGGGAGAGGGTAAATGAGGAAGAGGATGTCCATGGGAGGCCAAGCACAGGAAAACCACTGTTTCCCCAACACTGTGGGAAATGAGAGTGTTGGACCAACACTGTCCAAACGTTGGAAGGATGGTCCACAGTCTTCTGACCCCATTTGGCCCTGGCTGGGACATTGTACCTGGCAGGGTGAGGACACCAAAGCCACCTCCCCTGCCTGCACTGGAGCCTCCTCATCCTTTTCTGCCCTCAGCAAGAGTGTTCCCAGCACACAACATCTCCATTTCCTCTCAGGGGACCCCCTACTGTCCCTCATCCCTCTCCTCACTGTTCCAACAGCCACTGTGAGCATCCCACCCCCGCTCAGCCTTTGGGTGCTGAGCAGGTCCCTAGTCCTTTGCCAGTGGCTGCTGGCTGTGCCTGGGTGTGTTTGTTGTTCTCCAGCCATCTGTGGCCTCTGCAGCTTTCTGTGCTTTTCACAAACAATTCTTCATGCTTCTATAAATTCATTAACACCTTAGGAGCCATATCCCGCTGTCTGGTTTGCATATGGTCCCGTTGTCTCTGTCCCCTCTTCTCCACCGCCAATCCAAAGCAAAAAGCCTGTTAAGGAGCCTGGAAAAAATGAAATCCCAACAGCAGCCTTATCCCTTCTGCAAGTCGGCTGCTTCTGGACTATGAGATTAGAGGGGTGGAGGAGCATCAGCAGCCCTTCCATGGCACAGCCTCCTCGGGCATCTGGCTGGTGTCTGGGTTTGTCACTGGCCAGCTGTGCCTCAGGTTCCTCACATGGGCAATGGGGTTGATGATCCTAAAGGAGCCATCCCTGTTACCAGAAGCAGTTATGACAGAGACAATTCCAAAGTGACCAGCAGGCAATAGCCAAAAGGGGTTCAGAATGTCCAGGTAGACCCAGGCATTGTCTTTGTGTTGTGTTTGGGGTGGAACACTAAGAGTAGCCCATCCACTCGACAGGTCTTTCCCTTGCTCACCTTTCTTTCTTGTCCCCATCTTGAAGCCCATCCCTCTCCTCCAAGGAACAATCCCAGTTTGTTCATAGACCATCACTTTCTCTGCCTTTGACCCCATGAGGTGCTCCAGGCTCCCAGCAGCTGGTGCCGCTGCAGCCCCAGAAGCACCAGCAACCCCTGAGGCAGCAGCTGGAGACTTATCCCCACTCATCCAGGGACACTCAGCCTGGCAAAGTCTGCATCAGAGCTGGGCTGTACTTCCACGACACCCAGCCTGGCCCAGGAGGCTCAGGGCATGTTCCTCCCACACCATGACACCTTCAAATGGCACCAGTATCTGCGGCAGGCAGGGTACCAGCTTGGGCACAGCACCAGGCCGTGGCCTCTCCAGCAAAGAAGACTCTTGGTGTAAAAAGTCCCTTTTACAGTGTTGGTGACCTCTGGAGCTCATAGCTTGGGCTTTGTGGGGTCTGGGCCATCAGGGCATCAATGGACATCAGTGAGTAGGCATCACCCAACAGGACAAGGTTTCACTCAGGCTTGTGGTGTGGGAGCTCACGTCGCCAGGCAGTGGAGGCAGGACCTGTCTGAAGCTGATAAACCTTCCTCTGGCTGGGAAATCCCAACACAGGGTGAGGCGGCTGTTATTGGTAGGTTTGTTTCCTCACCGCACAGAATCACAGAATCACATGTTTGCAAAGGACCTCCTAGATCTCGGTTGTTCCCGGGCCCTTTCTCCCTCTGCTGTGCCCGGTACTGCTGGTAACGGCGTTCACTTGCATCGAGGAGGCGAGGGAGGGGGCTAACGAGTATCCCGCTAATTAACGGGCACCAAGCCCTGCCCAAACTCTAATGACGATCCCATTACTGCCCGGCCACCTTGCGGGAGCTGGGAATTCACTTGTTTGCTGGGAGCTCGGTGCCCTCTGATGGCACAAGCGCTCACTGCACGCCCCAACGTGGCTCTGGGGACCCTGGTCTCAGTCCCCCGAGTCTGTGGGGTGCAGCTGGGTCTGGACTGGAGAGGGCTCCTCGGGGCTTGGGAGCATCCCAGTGCCTGGGCTGCTCCTCTCCGTGTTGCAGGAGGTGCCATAAAATGGCCTAAACCAGCCCAACAAACCCGGACAGTTCATTCTAACAAGGTTTTATTGCAGCTGGTTCTTGTCCATCTCCCTCCAGGCCGCTAAAGCTGCCCCGGATTTAACCAACACCTGCCCTTACCTGGGTACCTACCCTGGCCACCAAAAGCAGGGGTTGGGGGGCTGACCTGAGGACCACAAGCCCAGCTGAAGGCTGCACATGCAACAGGGGAGAAGATTAAGCAAGTGATCACTGCCCTTCTGCACAACTCCACCCTGCTGGGGGAAGGGTAATTAAAGCGGGGGTAATTAACGCACAGCCTGCCCCCGCAAGCTGTGGCCAGCACCCAGGAAAACTAATGAGGCCGAGGGAGATGGGTGAGGGCAGCGCATTGGGGGGGCACTGCCCAGGGTCTGTGATGGAGCAGCAGCAGCAACAACTGATTCAGACTAAACCTAACAGAAGTTTCCCAGCTTATCCATCCCCACCCAGGAGGGGTCCTCCAGGACTTGAATCCTTTGAGAGGAACGGGCATTGAGGTTGGGAGGGAGATAAAATGAAGGCTTTTATGTTAATTCCATTGTCGTGGTGATGCCAGAGCCTGGCTGGGATTTTGTGGTTAGAGTCTAAGTTCAGCTGAAGAGGAAAGAATCGAATGAAAGAGGGGAAAAAGATGTTTGGGAGGTTTGGTTTGGGCTGGTGAGGTGTGGCCCCACCACTCATCACGGTTGATAGTTATTCACTTGTAATTATCAGGTATTAATAATTCACTTCCCATGTCTCCAGACTTTCTATTCCTAACAGAAGGAAAAAAAACTTTCTGGGGCAGCTGCCCTGGGCATGGCCAATCTGGCTGAGGGTGCTGAGGTGACCGGCTCACTTGGCAGAGTGTGAGGTCACATAGCTCCTTGGTAGGGATGGATGGACAGTGGGTGCCTGGGGATGCTGATATCCACCTGCATTCTCTCCTAGATGGACCGGGGGGAGTTCCAGCAGGACTCAGTGCTGAAGCAGCTTGAGGTGCTCAAGGAGGAGGAGAAGGAGTTTCAAAATCTGAAGGTGAGCAGGACCCTGGGCTTTGTCCCCTCACGCTACAAGAGGGTGGGGCAGGCACATGGGACAGGCAGTTGCACCCTGGGACCTGCTCATCCCTTGCACAACATTGCTTGTCCAGGCTGTCTGTGCCAGGTCTCCTGGTGTCATTGATGGTGGGATGGAGGGAGGGATGTTCTGGTACCCACCTGGTGCCCCTTTTCTGGTCTGGGGGATGAAAATCCAAGCTGTGCCAGGAGAGCAGAGCGTGAGGGGCCACCGGGTAGGAGAGGCTGAATGTAGTGGGATGTGCTGGTGGCAGGCTACGGGTTGTTGGGTGCTCATGGCCACTGATGGCACCATCAAGCACCCTCCCTCCCACTCTTCCCACCCTGCAGGACCCCACCAATGGCTACTACAGCGTGAACACCTTCAAGGAGCACCACTCAACCCCCACCATCTCGCTGTCCGGCTGCCCGGCGGACCAGCGCCCCAGTGGCAAGCAGCGGGTGCCCACGGGCATGTCCTTCACCAACATCTACAGCACACTGAGTGGCCAGAGCCGCCTCTACGACTACAGCCAGCGCTTTGTGCTGGGCATGGGCAGCAGCTCCATTGAGCTGTGTGAGCGCGAGTTCCAGCGCGGCTCCATGAGCGACAGCAGCTCCTTCCTCGACACCCAGTGTGACAGCAGCATCAGCAGCAGCGGCAAGCAGGACGGCTACGTGCAGTTCGACAAGGCCAGCAAGGCTTCTGCTTCCTCCTCCCATCATTCCCAGTCCTCGTCCCAAAACTCAGACCCCAGCCGGCCCCTGCAGAGGCGGATGCAGACACACGTTTGAGTCCCTCAGGGTGGGGAGAAACTCGGGACCCTCACTGGGGTTGCTCGGGAGCCTCTGAGGATGCTTGGGACCCTCTGGGGACACCGTGGAGACAGTCAGGACACTCGATGGATATTCGAGACACTCTGCGGATGCTTGAGGCCCTCCGTGGGGACACTCGGGACCCTTCACATGGGTGCTGCGGCTTCGCACTAGCACAGCTGCGCCTCACCGGGAGCATCAATGGGTGGGAAGAGGCTGGATCCAGTCCTCCCCGCAAAACAGGGCTGGGGGACCAGCCGGGCATCATCCCCCCAGCATCGCCCTAGTACATGCTAAGCACAACCCTGCGGAGGACGTGCCCAGCCCCATGGGGACCCCATGTCCGCAGTATCGGGTCCGTCCCCGGTGTGACCACGCACCCTCGCGCCCAGCCAACCGCTCGCTTCCCGCTGCCCCTCGCCCACCCGGCTCCTGCCCTTCCTTCGTGGTGTTCAGTGTCCATACTTATAGAGTCCGTTTTGGGGAGGGGGTGGGAGGGACTGGGGGGGTTCCCGCCGTGTGGGAGGCGGTATCGGGGAACATCGCTGGGTCGGGGTCCCCCGCCCCGGGAAGGGCCTCTCGGCACTGTATTGCCGCGGTCAATACAAGAGGAGTTTCTCGTGGCAGCCTGGGCTAGTGGCCACCCCTGAGGATGCTTTGGCCCGGGTGAGGAACGTTGAGGGTCCCCTCAGAGTGGGGGGATGGTGGAAGGGGAAGGATCGCCACCTTTAGGATATGGGTACAGTGGCCCCCACCGTCATGGGAGCAGGGAGCCCCAGCAGGTAAGGTACAGCAGTGAGGACATGCTGGGGGAGGGTAGAGCTGTGCACAGTTGGGGTGACCCACCCTGCCCCTCCCCAGACTCACCTCTGGGTGCACACTCGCCCCTCCCCCACTGCAGGACTGCCCAGGCCAGCCTCACCAGGACCTTTATTGGGTGCCAGCAGGAGCCCCCAACATCTCCAGCCAGGACCCCCACACCCCCATGGGGGAGAAGGCACCGATCAATCCCTCATTGGCAGAGGAACAACACCCCCAAGGCCCCCTGGAGTCACCAACCCAACCAGAGTGAGGGCACTCCTCCCCAACATTGCTGGCACAGGGGCCACAGAGGAGGCTCCATGATAAATAAACATTTAAATTAATTAAATTAAACCACTCCCATCCCCCCGCAAAAGAAGGGCCTCAAGGTACCCCTGCCAAGGGAAGGGGGCTGTGGGGATGAGCCCCCGCGCCAGCGCTAAGGCAGGGGATGGGGCCACCGAGCCAAACAGAAATGAAACAGGGAGAGGAGAATTAAATATTTGGGGGTTGGGGATGGGACCAGGGCACTCAGGAGGCAACATGGACCCCCAAAAACTCACTGTAGGGGTTCCAGGACCCCCAAGATCAGCCCCTTAATGGGACCTTCGTCTGAATATGAGAAGTAAGAGAAAGCCCAGGGCAAGGGCTCCTGCCCCATCTCGCTCCCCCAGGCCAGCTGGGAGGGAAGATCCCCCCACCCCCGCCAAAGTCCCTTCCGGGTCCTTGGTAGCTTCAGTGCGTCGGTAGGAAAAGGCGCTGGCTGCAGTGGGGGCTCCCTGCGCCCCCCAGAGCTGCCCCCAGCTGAGGTGTCCCACGGTCCAGCATGGGCCTCCCCAGCCCTGTCCCTGCTCACTCCAGGAGTCCCAGGGCGAGGTGGGGGTGACGGAGGGGCTCTGCCCTCAGCCGTCGCAGTGTGTGCCCCAGAGCGGGGGGGATGCTGTCCCTGCGCAGCCCCCGGGGCTCTCAGAAGTGGGTGAGGTTCCTGACAAGACCCAGCTCCAGCATCCGTTTGATGGCCATGGCCTCGTGCGATACGTTGTGCTCTGATGCCTGCAGGAGGGGGAGCAGGGGGTGACCCCAGGGCATTGGGGGTGGGAGTAACCACACCTTTTCCTTCCACCCCCCTCCCAGCCCTCTACCTTGGTCACCTCAGCAGTGCTGAGCTAATACTAAGCCCTCACAGGAGAAGCCTCCCTGTTGAAGAAAGAGGGCCCCCCAAAAAGGAGAGAGAGGATCTGTCCATGAACCATTCAGACACATCAGCCAGCGTCAGACTCTGGAACTGGCTGTCACAGCTGGACTCCACCTTGAGCACAATGAGGTTGGGCTATGGGGAAAGCTGGATGGCAACCACCCACAGGTGAGCCTCAGCACCCAGCAAGGAAGGGGAATGAGGAAGACCCATGGAGACAAGCTCCCTCCCACCACTCAGCATCACCAGGTCTGCAGTCCTCCACCCTGGGGGCAAAAAACAGTGTCATGTGGGCAAAAATATAGCGGGAGATACTCACAGCCATGGATTTGAGTGTGATCTGCTCATAGTAGTGGATGGTTTGCTTCTTGTTGGCCGAATCGGGGTAACCAAAGCCTGCGATGTGCACCAGGTCACAGAAGTGCAGGGCCAAGGTGATGGCCAGCAGCCCTGTGGTGGGCTTCTGCCGGGAGAAGACATGCAAAACCAGGACCTTCCGTGAGCTGCGTGGAGGCAGGGAGGGAGGTTGTCACCCCTCAGGGGGGTGTAGGGTGACCACTCATCCGACCCTCACCTGTTTGACCTTCCGTGGTTGCTTCATGGGCAGGTTGAGCAGTTTAGCAGCAGTTACTTCCATGTAATAAGGGTTGAGGACTCGCACTTGCTCCGGGTTGGCATCCCAGATCAAGGGGGGCTGTTTCCAAAACCCTTTCCGAACCTGCAAGAGATGTCCAGTGCTGTCCCAGTAACAAGAGGAAGATCTCCAAGGGTGGGTTGAGATCAGGGTTGGCCCCAGTTTCCCACCACACTCACCCTCTTCTTGTCGTTGAGGATGGCCTCCATCCACTGGAAGTCCATGGGCTTGAAGGGCACCAGCACCAGCAATGTGTCAGGGTTGTTCTCTGTCCTGGGGTTGAAGTGGGCCGACTCCGGGTAGAAGAGGCGCATGGTGGTCTTGGAGCCCACGTCCTGCTCATAACCATGGACCGGGGCATTGTTTAACCTTAGCAGAGGGAGGGGGTGGGACACGGGGACATCACAGGAGTCAGTCCCATCTGCAAGTGGCACCAGGAAGGGGGTCAATGGGACAGAGCCAGGGCTCTACCTGATTACAACGTCGTAGGTGTTGATGGTCTCCCCCATGGAGCTGTTGCGGAGCCGGTGGCCGTTGCCCACCACCGCACACCTCCGGCACTTGAGGCTGCGAATTCAAAGTTCCACCTCATCCAGAGAGGCTGTCTGAACCCCAACAGATGCTCATAGGTGCTTTGAACCCCCACAGACACTTTGACCCCGTGTTGTCCACTCTGCAAAGCTCCCCATGCTCCATCCACCACCCCCGAGTCATAGAAGTTCTCTTTGGGATCACAACATGCAGTTTTCCCCCTCCCAAGAGAATAACAATGAAGACAAAAGGCAGAAGAGCCCCTTAACCCACCCCGGCGTTACCTCTGGATGCTCTCAGGCAGTGAGTGGTGCGTGATGGACAGCAAGCGCAGGAGGACATCTTCTGCAAAGCAAAGGCAAGGAGACAATGAGCAAAGCAGCTCCTGCCCATTGTGGTGTCCCAGCTGCTGACCCCTCCCTGCCCACTCTGCTCATTGCTGTTAATCCCAGGTAGTCTTGTCCTGGGGCTTAGTAAAGCTTGGCCAGAGCTGAACCATTCCACAAGGACCCAGGCTGAACAGACACAGTCTAAAAATCAAGGAGACAGCTGTCTAGGGAGGAGAGAAAAAACAGACCCCCGCAAGACATCCACCTGCAGACGGTTTTTAGTAAAAGGGAAGCTGAAACTCCTGGGGAGCAGCAGCAGGACAGACAGAGCCCCATGGCTGAGGCTCACCGCTTCCTTTCGTCCCATAAGGCAGCTCATAGAGCGACGGCGTCTTCACCCAGAAATAGTCCTTCAGCTGCAAGAAGAGCGGCTGGTCCCTTGTGTAGCTGCCGGGGAACAAAGGGCCAGTGAGAGCGGGAATGGGGGGGTGGCCCTGGCTCTGTGTGTCCCGCCCCAAGTCCTCACTCCCCACCCAGACACTCACTTCCCAATGAGTTGCACTGCTTTCTTCTCCACCTCCCCGAGGGGACATGTCGTCTTGTTTTCTTGCATGGGGAAATAGAAGCTGGAGGGGAAGAAGTTAAACAGAATAAATAGATAGATAGATAGATAGATAGATAGATAGATAGATAGATAGACAGACAGACAGACAGACAGATAGATAGATAGATAGATAGATAAACACTGTCTACTCCACTGCCTTCCCCCTGGCACCAGGGGCTCTGGCAGCACCGCGGTGGGACAGCAGCAGCCAGATTCATTATTGAATTACATTTTATTTAATTATTTTATTTCTCTCTGGCTGGCCTTGCAGCTTTGCATCGGAAGAGGTCTCTCTTGCCCTGCTCACAGCCCTCATGCTCTCCTCGCTCTCTCCATCTCCATTAGGCTTGTGAAAGAGTGAGTGAATGGGTTGTCCCTCTGTCCCTCCAGGGCTCAGAAAATCTCCTGGCGCTGGCAAAAAACCCCACAGGGCCCAATCATCATCACACCCCACCATTTGTATTGTGTCCCCCCATCTCAGAGGATGCTGCCACCTCCCTTGGTCACCCAGGATCACGCTGCAGCATCTCCAGGTGGGATGGGTGGAAAGATTTTGCTCTGGAGAGCAAAGGGAAGGGCAGGAGGTCCCTTGAACCCCAAGCAGTCCCAGAGGTACAAACCTGTCCTCCCGATAAAGCGAGTACCAAACCATCACCAGAAACAGCGCCAGCACCCCGAGGATCTTCCCTCCTGTGCGCCCAGAGGGCAGGGAGGAAAGAAAAACCCCGTTAAGCCAGTACCAGAGGTTTGGCTGATCCAGTATGGGGGATCTGCAGCCCCCCACGGAATGTCCCAGTAGATCCAGGGTTGCGGAGCTGTTCTGGCTGACAGGAGTGGCTTCGAGGTGGAAGGTGAGTTCTGTTCTGGCTCCAGAATCCACCGTTGCATATCCTCTTTGTGTCAAAGCCCACACAAACATCCTGCCCCTTCCGGGTGCCTCCACCCCTGGCTGACACTGCCAAGCCTGAAGGTGAGCGGGTGGCCAAGCCCAGAGAGTCGAGGACCCCAGAATCACCCCCCCACATCACAGGTTGATGCCCCAACAGCCTATTGGAGCCACAGCAAAGTGTTGTCTGACCCCCAGAGCCAAAGTACCAGCGTTCCCAGGGCCCCCTTGCTCAGGAAGAAGGAGATGGGATCCACCCCCTCCACAGGACTCACGAGACTTGTTGATCATTTTTATCAGCAGGGTAGGCATCAGGCAAGGGCCAGAGCTCTCATCGCGGCTGCCGCTGGTCACCTGTGGTGGAAAACAAGAGAGAAAAGGCACCAAAAGAAGCTGAAATCCATTTGAGTCACCCCAAAAACCCCACCCGAGAGGCAGCAGCCCCTGCTCGCCAGGGTTCCCCACAGGACTTTGATTTAAATTCACATTTTGCTGCCCCACAGCTGCTGCAGGTTTGATCTGTAGATGTTAAACACCAACATTCCACAGGAAAAATGTAATTAATGGGAGGAAAATCAGCCACCAGTGGATTTCCAACCCCAAAGTGCCCCAACAGATGCCCATGGAGATTACTCAGAGGGAGACCTTCAGCCCAAGCAGTCGAGCGGCACCAGGCACTGCAGCTACGGAGCCAAACATGCTGCTACCCAGCCAGGAGCAGCTGAGCACATCAAAGCCAAACAAAGCCTCACGTACTTGGGGGACCTCCAATGCCTTCAACTCGACCATCCCGGCCCTGGGGAAAGCTCAGTGAGACAACTTTAGTCCTCCTGCAAAACCTCCCGCTCCTGGAAGAAGGCAGCACAGAGACTCAGCTGGGGCCACCCCAGGACCAGCTCAATGCCACCAGAGCCAAGAGGGAAAACTAACTTCCCAGGTGGGCGAGGTTTGGGGGTGACTGCCCCACATCCCGAGGACAAACCCTACTCAAAGCCCAGCCCAGAGCCAGGATTGGTGCTGCTCCCACTGCAGACAGGGCCAAGAGATGTCAGCCACTCAGCCAAGTGGAAAGGTGCACGCCCAGGCTGGGCAAAGAAGATGACTAACCCCTGGTCTTGAGAAATTCGTCACCTTGCTGAGGGTAGGGAGACCCATCTGAGCCCCCTGCCCTGCCCTGCCCAACGAACCCAGTGCCTGCTGCCCCAGCAGGGCCATGTCCTCAGCAGTGGATTTGGAGGCAAAAGAGATCAAGGAGGAGAAACAGGACCAGAGATAGACACACAAGAGCCAGGCTCTGCCCTTCCTCCTCACCCGCTCCGGAATTTGGGAGGGCGATTAATTAAGAAGGGCAAGTAGAAGGAAATTCAGGGCAATTAAACCACGTGGCAAGCAACAGGGTGGGGGGGACACGAAGGAAAAACTGCAGCTGCCTGACAGCAAAGCAGAGGGACAAGAATAGAGACCCTGGGAAAGCACCTGTCTCCCCCCAGACCACTTCTCCTTAGTAAAGCACAGATCTCAGTCCCACCATCAGCTCAGGAAGGGGAAAAAACGCCTCCCCCTCCCCAGTTTACACCCAGGCTCACTCTGCCTCAGTACTGCTGGCTCCACAAGTTCCTCTCAGCTTGGGAAAAGACAGATTAAACCAAAGATTAGACCTTCAAGGGTTAGAGCAAGCAGGGACATGATGTTGGGAGTGGTGGGGGGGTCTCACCCCTTTGGACATTACATTTGCTCAAAAATAATACAGCCAGGGCAAGTAAAAAGCAGCTCGTGCTCTCTTGAGGCATATTCTTCCTACTGAAACTGGCCACAAAAGTCTCTGAGGGGGATTCTGCTGCTGTAGCCAGAGGCTGGTGATGCTCCTGTGAGGCCTGAGCACCCCGTTTGCTCAGAGGGGTGTTGCTGGGCACCAGGGCCTCAATTTCACACCCAATCCCCCTCCCCAGTTCTCTCCTTCAGCGCCAAACCACCCAGTTGAGCTTCCCACCTCGCACTTCACCCCTCCTCCCAGCTTAAGACACTGGGAAAATCCACTCTCCTCCCACCACAGTGTTTGCTTTCACATTCCAGCTTCTCATTATTATTTTATTCTGGTTTTTTGGAAGCACGTATGATCTTCTCCCAGGCTTGCACACACAGCCTGGGCTGGCTGCAAAGGGCAAACCCGGCTAACGAGCTCCAAGGAAAAGGAAGGCTGGTTCAGCAAAGTGAATCGGCGCTGTTTAACGAAGGGCTCGAGGAATGCAGAGCAGCACAGAGCAAACCCAGCACCATCCGGCACCGCAGCCGAGCTGCTCCTGGATCCAACCCAAGCTCCCCCTCCAGTCTTTTGCTATCAGATCTGCAGCCCAAAGCACAGTGGGAAAGCTCTGAGCACCCACAGCCAGCTCCTTCCATCCCATGGATGAAGAGCTGGTGCTAAAAGGTCCTGATGGGCCCCCACAGCATCCCTGGTCCTACCACAACCCTGATCCTGCAGCATTCCTGGGACCCCAGAGCATCCCTGTCCCACTGCAGCATCTTCGGTCCCCTCACAGACACCCTGATCTCCCAAAGCATCCTCAGATCCTACAGAGTCCTTGGTCCTGTAGCATCCCCAGTCCTCCACAGCACTCCCCTCCAACCACAAAATCCCAATCCACTGAGGTAAAGGGCTGGGTTTGATACAGGGCATCACCCCCACCCACCAAGCCCCAAAGCTGAAGGGGACCGTCCCAAGTGGATCTGGCTCCCCACACTTGGAAGAAGCAACCAAACATAAAACAAAGCCTCTCGCTTTGATGTCACCTCCAAAGCTCCCTGGGGAGGAAAAGTTATCGCTGCATAAATTACTTCAAAGCCTCATGACCCCCATCTCACAGCCCCAGGATGCTGCAGAGGCAACTCACGGGGAAGCTCCTCAAAGAGTTTCCTCATTTCCATAAGACCCAGAGTGAGGTTTCAGCTCCCAGTTTCACCAAGTCCTCCAGGGAGGTGCCAGCAACAACCACAGGGACAGACTCTCCTGCTGCATGGGGTGGCCTTAGAGGACCTCATCCCTTTATCTCCATCCATCTGTCCATCCATCCATCCATCCCTCCCCACCTCCTCCCACGACTTCAACAGCTCTGACATCTCCGGATTTTAAGTCAAAGCAGCAGCAGGCACCAGCCAAGCTGCTCCCAGCCCACCCCAGGCAGAGGAGGATCCCAGCCCCCCACTGCCACCCCAGCCTAGCAGCCCAGGCAGCACACTTTAAGTTTCCATGGTAACTCCCCGATTGGGAAAATGAAGGGTGACAGGAGGCAAGCGTAGTAAGGACACCTCTCTCATGCTCCCACCATCCCATCCCACATGTCCACAGAGCCCCCGTCCAGCTTCCCGGGTGAGATAGATGATTCACCCCACAAATATCCTCCATGCATTTATTATTAACTGGAGCAGAGCTGGACTTGAGTGGCTCAGGCCCAAGGAGAGGATGTAGCAGTGACCCTGATGGATTCATTCCAGCAATGAGGAACTGAAGGGGGGTGGACAGGCAGCCAGGACAGTGCAGACCCCTTCAACCCCAGACAGAACCTTGCAGGAACCAGCAGGATAGATCCTGGATTGAACACCCAAAGGAGTAGTTTACAACCCCAGGATCTTCCCAACTCCCATCCCACAGGATTTCTGCATGTGGTAGGGCTGGCACTGCTAGCAGAGCCTGGCACAAGCCACCTCACCCCCCACACCAGCCTGGCCGCATCCTGCCTTGGCAAAACCATCACATGCTGGAGCCTGAACACGACGTGGGAGGCGGCCAGGGGCAACGCTGCAGGAAAGGGATCCAGCCCAGGTGAGGTGCTGCCTGGGCTTGGCAAAGCATCAAAGGTACCCAAATCCCAAAGCAGGCACCTCAGCGCTCCCTCACCCAGCTGCTGCAAGCTCCAGATGCTCGGGGATTTCTTTGCCAAGCTGGGGAGGAAAGCAGAGTCTCACAGCGAGAGAAGAGCACTTAGAATCACAGAACCATAGAATCATTAGGGATTGGAAGGGACCCCAAAAGATCGTCTAGTCCAATCCCCTGCCACAGCAGGATCATTTCACTGGAGAAGTTAGGGAATCAGGATCACTCGGGGCTGGAAGGGACCACCTGATCATCCAGTTCCAACCCCCCCACCAGGCTGGGACGCCCCACCCTAGATCAGGCTGGCCAGAGCCCCATCCAGCCCAGCCTTAAACACCTCCAAGGATGGGGCCTCCACCACCTTCCTGGGCAAACCATTCCAGACCCTCACCACTCTCACAGTGAAGAACTTCCTCCTCACACTCACTCTAAATCTACCCATCTCCAGCTTTGCTCCATTCCCCCTAGTCCTGTCGCTACCCACCATCCTAAATAGTCCCTCTCCAGTCTTTTTGTAGGCCCCCTTCAGATACTGGAAGGCCACAATAAGGTCACCTCGGATCTGTAAACCATTGTGAGCAGAGAAGGCAGTAGGGTCTGGATCTGATCCCCACCAAGGGACCCTGAGGTGGGATGGGGATGCTTGGAGGAGCAGAGCAGTTGCAAGGGCAGGAACCGTAAGTGCAGCAGGTCAGAGAATGCAGGAGGTCAACAGGACACAGCACCACACAAAAATCAGTCCAGGTCCCCAAAGACCCCTATATCTCACCCCACATCTCCAGGGCTTAGCAACCCCTTCAGACATGGGGACACCCCCACTGCCCTGGGCAGCCTGCGTCAGGCCTGGGGAAGCCTTCTAGGGAAGAAATTGTTCCTTAGCGCCAACCTCAACCTCCCCTGGCACAACCTGAGGCCAGTTCCTCTTGTCCTGTTCCTTGTTCCTGGGGAGAAGAGACTGATCCCCACCTCATCCCAACTTCCTGAAGTTCAGGGACTGACAGGTCTCCCCTGAGCCTCCTTTTCTCCAGTTCAACCCCCCTCAGTTCCCTCAATCCCTTCTCACAGCACTGGTGCTCCAGCCCCTTCCTTAGCTCCATTGCCCTTCTCTGAACCCAGTCCCCCTCAGTGTCCTTCTAGCACTGAGTGAGGGGCTCAGAACTGACCCTAGGATTCGACAGAGCCTTCTGTGGAGCCTCCCAACCCTCCATCAGATCCACCCTCCTACCCAGCTGGGTGTCATCTGCAAAGTGACTGATGGTTCCCTCCATCTCCTCATCCAGATCATCACTAAAGATGTTAAAGACAACAGGCTCCAGTACAGAGCCCAGAGGATGCTACTGGTCACCGCCCACCAAAAGGTTTGACTCCGGTCCCCACCAGTCTTTGCTCCTGACGGGTTTCTCCCAGCGAATCATGTGCTCAGCCAAGCCACGAGGAGCCAGTTTCTTCAGGAAGATGCTGTGGGAAATGGTGTCAGAGGCTTTACTGGAGTCCAGACAGAGACATCCACAGCCCTTCCCATGTCTACTAAGAGCTGTCACCTTGTCACAGCAGGAGATCAGGTCAGTCAAGCAGGACCTGCCTTTCACAGCCCCGTGGGGACCAGGCTTGGCTGCCCTGCAGATGCCATGGGACGGCACTCAAAGCAATCCTCTCTGTAGCCCCCTGCAGCACTGAGCTCAGGCTGACTGCCAGGCCCGTAGCAACCCAGATCCTTCTTTGTGGAAATGGATGTCATCTTTGCTGACTTCCAGCTGACTGGGACCACCCTGGTCAGGCAGCACTGTTGAGAGAGGTCAGAGGGCAGCTTGGTGAGCAGCTCACCAGCTCCCTCAGCACCCCTGTGCACAGCTCAGGGCTCGGCAGGTCACTGACCATTTCCCTTTGAATTCTGAGGGATCCCTTCCCGCTCATCACCAAGCTCAGAGGTGTGCATACCCCAGCACGACCTCACAACATCCTTGCAGCCCTCCTGAGCAGCCTGTCCCTGCTGCCAATGCTCTAAACTCTCCTTTTTCTCCTGAGTTGCAGGCGAAGCCCCACCAAGCCCATGTCCTCCCACACTAGCTGGGCTTTCGGCACAGGAAGGTGACCTCAAAGACTTCTTCCTCGAGCTTCCAGCCCTCCTGGGCCCCTCTGCCCTTGAGGGCTGCTCCTGAGGGACTGTCAAAACAAGCACCCTTCCCTCTCCCTGGTCCGCATTTCCAGTGGAAGTCCCCGGTGAGAACAAGAGCTGGGAATCAGGAGACTTCTCCCAGTGGCTCAGAGACTATTTCAACTTCCTCTTCAGGTGCTCCGACTCCTGTCGAAATTATCTGGCCTGTTGGCCTTCCCCATTCTCACCCACCACCACTCAGCCCTACTGCCACCACCACTAAGCTCTAGGCAACTAAAACCCTCCCTCGTGTATGGGGAGAGGCGATGACAGGAGATCTGTGCTGCTCCTGCAGCCTGGAACATGCCTCACAGAGGGCAAAATCCTCCCCTCAACCTTCACAAAACACTCACTCACCACCAGGATGTGGTTCTGGAGGTGACAACACCTTGGGCAGGACAAGTATTTCCTCAAGGGTTTTGCTGTAGCCTTCCTCTCTATTGATTTTTTTAACCCTTGCAGCAGAAAAACCACAGCGATGGGACCCAAATCCCTTGTGAAGGCTGGGTGGGGGTACCTGGGGGTTGCATGTCCCTAGGGTCACCCGAGGTCACCAAAGAGCATTAGACCACACCATTAGAGGTTATAGATTATTATTGTTGTGTTACAGAGTTTAATCACTCTCTTCCTGTTAAAAAAACCAAGACCTTTTCTTGCTGGGTGCAAGAGGTCACAGCTGAGGCGCCAGAGGAGCCACTTATAGTTGGACAACCCCACACCAAGACAAGGGTGAGCACCCACCAGTGCTGTGGCTCAGCCCCAAGCCCCCAGCATCGATTCCAGCCACCCACTTCCTCCTACCTGCCCTACCTGCGCCAGCTTGTCCCCGCTTGCAGCCATTGTCACCTCTTTGCTGTGTTTACTCGCCGGCTTCTCCATCCTCGGGGATAATGTTAAGAGCGTCTCCTCGCAAAAAAACAGCAGCAGAAAGGGGGAGGCAGCAAGCTGGTGGTGCAGGTAGGGAAAAGGAGCCTCTCCCTGCTCCCTCCTGGCAGCAATACAAACACTCCAGGGAGGTAAAACACAAACCCATCGAGATGCTCCACCTCATCTCCAACCCAGAGCAAAGTAACGCCCAGGTTCACCCCCAGCTCTCTGGGGAAAAGTGGTGGTAAATTCAAGGAGCTCAAGCCTCAGGACTGAGTTATCTTGCAGGCAGCTGTCATCCCCAGTGCATTTTGGCTACTGGGGTTCCTTTTTGGGAGCTCAGAAGCCATCCACCCACTCGCTGTGCTCTTTGCAAGGCTCCAAGTGCCACCTTAACCCCCTCCACCACAGCAGCCCTGCGGTTTCCCCACCATTTCCTCCACCCCTCCTGTTTTGCACCAGTGAACAGCCAGTTTTGGGTAGCAAAACCCCAGGGTAACTCAGTCCTCAGGGTAATCCAGCCCTTGAGCTCAAGTCCTCCAGCCTCAAAACCTCTGAGGTGAAGCAACTGGATGAATTTACCCCCTGCCCTACTCCAGGACATGTGTGACAGCCCCTGGTTCACAGAGGGAAACATCCAGAAAGCAACCCACCCCAGCACTGTGCCCCCAGCACCCCTCTACAGCTCCACACCATAAGCCACACTAGGAGGAAAATGCTCATCTCAGGGAGACCTTTTCCAGCAGCCCCAGCAGCAGGAGAGGCTGAAGCTGGTCTCCATGAGCTGGCAGGTGCTCAGGGATACTTACAGTCCGTCCTCTTGGTCCAGGCAGTGCAGGCAATAGCTCGGCAGGACCTACGAGGCCATCCTCTCTTCCCCTGCCAAAGGGAGAAAGAAGAACATCCTTAGGGCTGGGACATCCCACACCAGCGACACGCGAGGGGTGCTTCACCCCACAGCCACCCGCTTCTGGAGCAGCCAGTGGATCCCTACTGGTCCCCACCCAGGGTAGCTCTGAGAACCAGCATAGTGGATCGGTGAGCCATCAGGGTGGCAGAGGATGTCTTTGCTCTCCACAAAGCCATTCACGCCCTCCAGCAGCAGCCGGGCCGGGCTTCCAGCTGCTTTTAAGGAGGAGGTGCAGTGGTTTAGAGCCCAGACCTCGCTGTGGGCCTCCGCAGTGCTTCCTGGCCTTTCCCACTGAAATCCCTTCATGTGACACAGTCGGATAATTAGGAAGCGAGCGATGGCCTTTCCTGGGCAGCTCTCCTGCCATCCCACACAGAGGACACTCCTCAATCCCATATCTCCAGCATGTTTTGCCTGGCACTGTCACATCCTTATGATTTGGGGAAGGAAAAAAATCCCCCACCAAGAGAAACCCTTCTGCCTCACCTTGTCTGAGAGAAAAGCGGCTCTGCAGGGCCCGTTCATCCCCATCCAGCTTAAATACTCTAACAGACAGCAAGGGACAGGAGTGTGAAGGGGGAAAAGGAGTCAGGTGTGTGAGTCCATTGCTCACTCCAAGCTCTGAGCCAGCTTTGCTCTTCCCTCTCTGTGCCAGAGGAAAGGACCAGAGCTGTGGTTCTCTTCCCAAAAAAGCATGAGGAAACATCTCAGCACAGCCTGGTGCAAGAAGGGTGTCCAGGAGGGCACCAGGAAGGTTCTCTCCACAGACAGTGCTCAAGCCCTGGTTGTCCGAGGGGAAGCCTTGAAGGGCAGGAGGTTTCCCTACCTTTAGGAAAAGGCAACGTCAGGAATGCTGAGGCCAGCACGAGCCGTTCCATTAGTTTTAACGAAGAGGGTATGTCCCAAGGGATGGGGAAGGAAACCCCTGAGCATCTCCAAGGCGGTTTCTCCATTTCTCTACAGGGATTGAGTTTTCCGCAGACAGTGTGGGACAAGGGATGGCTCCTGCTTTCTCCAGCCAAAGCAGGTCTGCCTCCCACCTCCAGCCCACACCAAGGGGAGCAATTAAACCCAGAACTTGGGGCAACCAATGGCCAAATCAGAGGCACTTGGAGCCACTTTGCAACCGCCCCAAGAAAATCGACCTCGCCACAGCAGCAAACTCCACCAGAGCATCCATTATCGCTGCCAACAAGGAGCCTTTTTATTTAGAGCCATGAATTATAGGATCCACTAACAAGGTTAAGCTCTCCCCAGGGAGCTCCTGCTAAAGCATTTCACAGTGAAACATCAGCCCCTGCCCACACAGATGAGGAGAAGGATGCTCAGGGCTGCCTGGGAGAGAGCAGGCAAGGGGCTGCTTCCTTCCTCACACTGTCCTTCTGAGTGAGCAGGAGACCAGGATCCCTTAAAGCACATGGCCCTGCTGGGGAGGATCCAAGATCTTCCCAAACCTGGTCTTTCCAGCTTGACAGGAAGCACCAGGAGCTGGATTGCTGCCGGTCTCCAGAGACCAGGATTGTTTTCCAGCTCCCAGAGTGGCTCCTCCACCACCAGCTAATGCAGTCAGCCATTCCCAGCCCAAGGTCCAGATAAAACCTATCACCATTCAGGCCAGGACTGCCACCTCCACCAGCTCAACCCATCTGGGAGCTGATTCCAGCAGGAAATGAACATCCTGTATCCCGAAGCCCCAAAAACCCAATGGCCACCTCCCTTCCCCAGCTAAAGACTGGAGCCAGCCAGGCTCAGTGCTTTGAGGGGCGCAGCCCCAGTGCAGGAGCATCCCAGAGGGTCACGGGCGTTTTGGCGCAAGCAGGAAGGGACAGTGCAGGGCCCGGACAAGCCACCGAATCCCCCCCACCATCCATCAAGGACCAGACCCCGCTGAAGGCCGTTAAAAAAGAGGAAGGGGAGAAGGAGACAATGCTTCTTCCCCTTCCATCAGCCAGACCTGGAGCCAGGCAGCCGTCCATCCATCTGTCTGCTGGCACTCCATCACCAGCACCAGGCTCCCACGGGTAAAATTACCTCCTGAGGCGGGAGAGAGCAAAAGCCGAGCTGGGAGGGGAATAAAACCCAGGTGAGCTCATCCTCCTCCTCCAGAGGAAACGTCTCTCCTTGGCACCAGTGAGGAGTTTCCAAGCCCAGCACATCCCTCACGTCACCCCAGCCACTATCGCCTCAGGAGCAGCAGCTTATTCATTCAGCAGGTAATTTGTGGGAGATAATCCGGCCACTTCCCAACCAGCCAGAGGTGCCACTCGTGTGTGGGATCTGATTTACTGTGGCAGGTTTCCCCACTGATCCTCACCCTAGTCACCCAGCAGATGATCCCTGGCCAGGAGAGTACAGAAAGGGCACCACCAATAGAAACCCTTCCTCCACCCCAACTGGTCTTGGGGGTGGTTTTTTTCCATTACATTAATAATTTATGGAATTTATGAACCTACTTCTATGAAATCCCTGAGAACAGGGGAAAAAGCAAAGCTACCTAGCCGAGTGGGATTATCAGAAGCAGCGACCGACCTAAAAATAAAGGACTGCTGTTAAAGGAGAAGCCTCCCCCTCCACTAAAATAAAGAAAACAAAAAAAAACAGCAAAAATAGACCTGAGAAATCACTGCTGCTTCCACGCAGGGGTGTTCGGCATCCTCCACCAGATTAAAAAAAACCCTGTTTGGGGTTTATTTCTCTCTGCTTCCACAAGAAGAGCAGCACCCCCGGGCTGAAAGCGCCTCCCGCGTTTGGGTGAGCCAAGCAGATGAATAATTAAGATTGAAATACTCCCTTGCATGAAGCAGATAACCTGCTGATTTCTCTTGTAAATGCAGTCGGAATTAAGCAGCACTTCGTTAATGGGGCCTAGGAAGCCCCAGCTCCGTGCTGGGGGGTGCAGGGGGTTGGCAGTGGGGCCAGGATAGGCTTAATCCTACCCCCACCCCAACACGGGGCAGCAAATCTTTGCATTCACCCCTTTTATTTATTGGAAAAGCCTCCCACCTGCTCCTCCACCCCTTTGTCGGGAGCTGCCTGCCCCAAAGGCTGCCGCCATCCCACCATCAAAACACAGGGCAGTGGAAAAGCAGCCGGGGGAATATTTTGGAGGACAAATTGTGCATTTTTTGTCATGCAAGTAGTGACAAAAAGGCTTCAAAAGGCCCCCCCTACACTCTCCAAATACCAGAGCTCACTCCCCAGCCCCTGCCAGCAAGAGAAACCTGTTGAACATGAACAGACGGCTCTTTGTGATTATTGTTTGGGTTTATTCTTCTATTTTTCACTTGTTCTCACACCAGGGTGGGCCCAAGCACCTCCCAGCCCTTGGCTTAATTCCGGAGTGTTGACCAGCATAGTCTTCAACCCCTAAAAGCCACTCAGTCCCCTTCAGTTGTGATCGCAAGCCCCCCTTCTTCCTTCAGCCCTGCGTCCCCCAAACACATCCGTGTCCCCTCTTCCTGCACTCTCCCTCTTATTCCGCTCTTCCCACCCAATCTGTCCTCCCCTCCCAACCCAGGCAGGTCCAGATCCAACCTCAGGCTGTAAAACCCCACAGACCTCATGCTGGGGTGAGCCCTGGAGCTGCCAGGTTGGGGTTTTGATATCCAGACTGGGGTGATTTGTTTTCACTGTTGGGGAACAGCATCAGCAGAGGCCCAGAACAGCAGGTTTGCAGCGTTACAAGATGCTCAGCTCTTTGCTTGGCCCTTCCCTGCCTGTTTGCCCCCCATCCTGGGGCTCAAGGAAGCTCTGCCTGGCAGCGCAGGCTTGGGACCCCCAAGCTTCAAGCTTCAGTCTGGCTCAGATACTTATTTTATTTTTAAAGGAAATGGAAAAACCGCCCAATGGAAACGTCACAAGGAGCTCAAAACCTGACAGGATGCGACTCAGGGCTCCAGCCTGTGCAAGGCCACGGGGCGAGCTGCAGCCTCTCGCTGCAGGCACCACACTCCGGCTAAAAAACTCAAGGCCTGGCTGACTCGGCCCAGCCGGATATCGAGATGGTCAATCTGGCCAGGAAAACTCCAGCCAGCTGGGAGAGACATTTTGCAAGGGGGAAGAGGCAAAGTCGGAACAGCATCTGGAAGCGATCGGAGGCGAGGAGCCTCTCCCAGGCACAGCAGGGAATTCCAACAGCGTGAGCTCAGGTTCAACCCTCCTTTGCAGACCCAGGGTTTTAAACAAGCCAACCCCAACCCCCAAACTTCAGCTCCTCTATTCTGAAACCTGCAAATGAGGAAGGAAAGGAAAGCTCAGTCCTACCTGGCTGCAGCTTTGTGATTTGACTCTGATTTGCAATGAAAAAAAACCAACCCAAAACAACCCTCAAGAAGAGGAGAAATCTTCTCAGTAGGTTTGTTGATATAATTCTGCAGGCGTGGTGTGGGGAGGAGAGTCCTCCTCTGGCACCGCCTTGTTAAAACTGCCTTGCTGCACCTTCCATCACACCCAAAAGCTGATGGATGATGCCATCCTAATGTGATCCTCTGCAGCCATCAGCGAGTTCACGGGACAGGGATGAAGCAGCACCCACGGGTGGTGAAATGCACCATGCTGGATCCCGGCAGCACAGGCCACACTGGGATAGTGACCCCAGCCACTCTACAACTCCACTGCTCAGAGAATCACAGCATGTTACAGGTTGGAAGGGACCTCAAAAGATCATCTAAATCCAACCCCTCTGCTGGAGCAGGGTAAGCCTACAGTACTGTCTCAAGATGTCCTACATGGAGCTCAAACCCATGACCCCAGGAATTCAGAGTCCCATGCTCTACCAACTGAGCCAACCAGGGGACACCCTCAAAAACAAAGTACCTGACCACCCATCAGCATCCGCCCTGATGCCATCATTAATATGAATCACAGAACATTAGGGATTGGAAGGGACCTAAAAGATCATCCAGTCCAATCCCCCTGCCACAGCAAGATGCCCTAGATCCAATCGCAGAGGAACATGTCCAGAAGGTTTTGAAACATCTGGCAGCCCCTTGCAGTGCTCTGTCACACTCACCGGGAAGAAATTCCTTCTCACATTGACTCTACTCTCTTCTCACATTGACCACCACTCTCTGGCTTCCATCCTGCAGCCAGTTCATGATCCACCTTGCTACCTGATCATCCAGTCCACACTGCCACAGCTTGGCTGCAAGGACGCTGTGTTAGACTGTGTCAAATGCCTTACTGAAGTCAAGATAGACCACAACCACCGCTCTGCCATCATCTATCCACCTGGTTCTGCCCTCATAAAGGCTATCAGGTTGGTCAAGCATAACTTCCCCTTGGTGAAGCCATGCTGGCTGTCCCTAATGACCCTCCTGTCCTTGATGTGCCTGGAGACAGTGTCAAGGATAAATTGTTCCAACACCTTTCCCAGGATTGATGTGAAACCTCCTCTGTTCCAGCTCACACTCACTGCCCCGTGTCCTATCACTGGATGCCACTGAGCAGAGCCTGGCTCCACCCTCCTAACACCCACCTTCTACATACAGATCAACATTCATGGGGTCACCCCTCAGTCTCCTTTTTTCTAAGCTAGAGCCCCAGCTCCCTCAGAATTTCCTTATCAGGGAGATGTTCCACTCCCTTCATCATCCGTGTGGCTCTGTCCTGGGCTCTCTCCAGCAGCTCTGTGTCCTGCTGGAACTGAGAGGCCCAGAACTGTACACAGTATTCCAGACATGGTCTCACCAGGGCAGAGCAGAGGGGGAGGAGAACCTNAACACCCACCTTCTACATACAGATCAACATTCATGGGGTCACCCCTCAGTCTCCTTTTTTCTAAGCTAGAGCCCCAGCTCCCTCAGAATTTCCTTATCAGGGAGATGTTCCACTCCCTTCATCATCCGTGTCGCTCTGTCCTGGGCTCTCTCCAGCAGCTCTGTGTCCTGCTGGAACTGAGAGGCCCAGAACTGTACACAGTATTCCAGACATGGTCTCACCAGGGCAGAGCAGAGGGGGAGGAGAACCTCCCTCAGTTTACTAACCACCGCCCTTCTAATCCACCCCAGGATACCACTGGCCTTCTTGGCCCCAAGAGCACATTGCTTGAACCCCTGGGAACCCCTGGGACAGCAGCCTGTGCACTTGAGAAGTTCCAAGCACCCAGATGAAGCAATGCTGGCAAACTTTTCCCAATCTCTGTGCCACAGAAACTTACCCTGGGGCAGCATCCAGCAGGGCTCACTAAATCCCACTGCTCCAAAACTGCCACTCCAGCCCCGTCACACCCTGAAGCAGGCACCTGCCCACATCCTTCCATCTCCCTCCCTCCCATCCACCTTCCCAGGGATTCGGCTGTCACTGTCTTGCCCCAATCCACAGCACTACAGGGCTGGATCAGACCAGAGCATTATCCAAAGGAGATGCTGGCTCTGCAGCTCAACGGCCTCCAGCAGACAGCAAGACGTTGTGGTGCAGAGCCACAGCTGAGCCAGCCCCACACCTCACCCAGCATCCGTCAGGCCAAAGGAAAACCGGGATGGAGAGGACTCCTCCTGTTTCATCACTTTCCGATAGCAAAATCCACTTAAATTTCCACTGAGGAAAGTTTCCAGCCCAACCCCAGTCACATGTGAGCAGTCAGCAGCTGGAAACACAAGAGATTACCATGAACTGGGCTTTTTGTCCTCTTTGCCTCCCAAGCAGACTTGGGACTTTCCTAGAAACAAGATCACTGAGCACGAGGATCGCAGCCGGAGGAGGGAGAAGCTGCTGCTTTCCAAGTGTGAGGGGAAAGCAAGAGGAGGTGAAAGAGAAACCCCAAAAAACCCAAGAACTAGAAGCTGCAAAGAGAAATGCGGAAACACCAAATAATTTCCTTTTCTTGTTGCAAAACTAAACCCATTGCTGCAAGAGAATCCAGCGGCACCCGCGAGGGTCACTGGGCCCAGGGCTGTGGGTGAAGCCAGGCTGTCAGCCTCTACCAGAGGAAGACCACAACCCTCCACCTCACACAGCCCTCACGCTTGTTGTAGTTGCTAAACACGCTGTGCCCAGAGAAAACAGCCAAGAGCAGGAAAAAGAACCAAACCTAAGATATTTCTTGAGAAAAGCACAGCAAGAAAAGCTCTTGAGAACCAGAGTCTCAGCCTGAACCAGCACAGAAACACTCGGTTCTGACGCAACAGGAACATCTCCTCTTTTCCCCCCAAGGGAAAAAGCAACTGGATCTGTGGGATTCAGAGCTCCTGCCAAATAATCAGGTTTCGTTTATGGGATTCAACCTGAATCACAGAAATGGGCGCAGGGCTGGCCTCAGCATCATCACTCCGTGGAGCCTGGCATCCACTTCTGGGGTTGGTTGCAAGGGTGAGGATGACACAAGCTTGAAAAATTCTGGCTTGGAGACCTACATGTGGTCACTCTGGAGTTTAAGATAGACTTCAAATCAACCCCACTCCATGGGTGCATTTCCACAGCACAGGTGAGCTAGGGACCAGGTCCCACAGACCCTCCTCACAGATGTCCATGGTGATGAACCTTTAAAATCAGAGTGCACAGAGAGTTCTTCCCCTTCTGCTGACATGTGCAGATCCCTCAGCCCTTGTCCTCACGGGATTCGGTGTCTTGCCAAAAAAGATGCTATTAAATCATTGCCTGAAGGTGGTGGAGCAAGGAACTCGCTAATGATGCAGCTAATTAAGCAGAGGGATTAGGGAGGGTCCAGTAAAGCTTGTCAGTCCCATCCTTAACGATGTCAGGAGTTCATTATAAGTTGACCATGTCCTTAGGAGCCAGCAAAGGAAGATAGACCAGCCAGCACCAGAGCAGTCCACCTCTGTTCATGATCTTCTCAGGCTATGAAGAGCTGCAACATGATTGGAACAGCAATGCAATGGGAACCGCAATGCAAGTTGTCTGCAGCTCAGTGCATCCTCCAGCATAGCTAATCCCAGACTCCAAAGTTCTACACCAAGAGCAGTGACCCCTTCTGCCTGCTCCAGCAAAAGGAGAAGGTTCTCCATGCACACTTAGAAACAGCTGTGTTAGAGATCTGGGGGTCCTGCCCTGCCCAGGGTGTCCATCCTGTGCTGCTGGGTAGTCCCTCTGGTCCAGCACCAGCCTCTTCATCTCCAGGATCAAACCCAGCCGGGCTCTCCCAAAGCTCCACCCAGCCTTTAATCAGCTGGTCTCAAGGACCAGAGCAGCCCAGCACCCATCCACTGGGTACCGCTCCAGTGACCCAACAGGGAAAGCCCACCCTATGCTCTTTGTCCAAGCTGGGGAGCATAAAAAAGCCCCTGAAGGAAGATTTTTCCTTTGTTCTCCATTCCCCAGAACAACAAAACCCCATGGGCTCACCCTACCTGTCAGGAAAGTCCTCTTCCCTGGGACGTGTGTCCTCATCCCACCCCATGAATGAGCCCTTGCAGGGAGACATGAGGGCTCCAGGCACACGCGATGGGACAGGATGGATCGGTGGGAAGGGTGGAATGGGATAGGGTGGGTGGAATGCCCAGATCCCGCTGCCGGCAGCTCCATCCACACCAGATCGCTCCCTCCTGTCCCTTGGGATCAGCGGGGCAGGGGGTGCTCGGAGAAGGGGACAGACCCGCAGCTCCGAACCCGTCGCGAACCCGCCCCGGTCCCCCGACAGGACCGATGGGCGGGCCCGGCCGCCCCATCTCGGGGCCTCCGGGAGGATTATCCTTCCCTCCACCGCGCACGGACATTCTCGACCCCATGGAAAGGAGCCCCCCCGAGGCTCTGGCGGGGTTATCGGGGGCTTCTGGGGCCCAAGGCCGGTTCGCTGTGTTTGGCTGAGGCGGCATCGCCGGAGTCGAGAGGGGGGTCCTATCGCCCCCCGAGAGCTCAACCGCTCCGTAATTACCTTCATTACGAAAATGATCACCGAACACCCCACCCCCCCCCACNTCATCAACCCTGTCTGGGAGCTGCCGCCCTCCCCGCACCGGCAGCCCGCCACCCGCATTCCCACCCCTCAGTGCCCCGCAGAAAAACCCCTCCTGGTCTTTTTGCCTTCCCTCCG